>SJYA01001215.1:2829498-2869203 GCA_006410615.1 Neotragus moschatus | reverse complement strand
GGGGGGGGGGGGGGGGGGGGGGGGGGGGGGGAGTACTGAAAAAATAAAATCTCGAATCAACATTTATTACAAATTATACCATTTAGGAGCCTATATTTCTCAAAGCTCGTGATATTATTAAGAAAAAAAAAATTCTAGGAAATATTCACATTAACATCCTTTCAACAGTGGCCCTGGGGTGATTTTTATTCCCCTCTTTTTCTGTTTGACAAATGTTTCAGTATACTCATATATTACTAGGAAAAGTGTAATATAATGTGCCTAAGCTATCTAGATAACTTAAGGAAATACACAGGAAGTAACTACTTAGTGTGGTGGTCAACCTGGTAACTCAGTGCACTCTTGGGAGTTCATTTCAAAGTACACAAATGATAGCTGTTTTTTTTTTTCTCACAAACCACCAGTCACGTGTGAAAATTACCATGGTATGTACCAAGACAAAAATATCACCGACAGGCTTTATTCAGTAATGGAACAGTAGCTATCTTTCCACATTCTATATTCCAATATGAATCAATACCGCTTTTGTAAATAACAAAAAAGGGGACAATTACTGAGTTAATATTTGTGGTCCATATTCATCCGACTTAGAGCATTCATATGTTTTTAATGTTTTCTTGTTTTTAAATGTGCCCAGTTTCACTATTTATTGTAGCTCTTAAAGGGGTAAAGAAAAAAAAAACTACACAAAATAACCAATCCTCCGTCAGAAATCAAGAGCTGAAATGCTAATGGAAAAAACTTCCAAATTTTTACAAAGGACCATATCTCTTTTACAAAAGAAGGCTATTAGCAGAATGGTATATGCTTCCCCTTAAATTACCACTATTTCACAAACAGACAAGAACAGAACACAAACGGAACAAATAAAAAAAAGAAAATCGGGTCCCTAAACCTACTGATAACAGAACATCCAAGACAGACACCTAAGCTCTACTGCCTGGATGGAATGAAATATCCCCTTTAACAACAAAATATATTGCTTACTAAATTTTTCAATTATTTCTGTATGTGAGTGACATTTCAGTAAGTCATTGGCAAGCTGGCCATGTATAGGGACGTGGAGGAAACAAATTTAATACATAGAAAGCTGAATCTAAAATGCTACCAACAAGAGCTACAGAAAGAAAAAGGCGGGGGTTGGGGGGGAACCATTGTGGACCATTCTTCACAGAAATGCCACATGATAGGGTGTGACCATTACAAATAAATACCATACACTACACTCGAGCTCCACACACTAAACTAACAGCAAAACAAAATGTTAAAATATATTTTATTTGCTGAAACCTGAAATTACTCACATGTGCCAAATCACTCACATCTGCCAAAAGACTAAATTAAAAACATGAAATAAATAAAAATGGAGCCTTCTCTCCCGGGGTGAAGAGACTGCTATACCTCTAAGATGTTTGGTTCAAGCCTAATTTATCTTTTTCTAAGATTTGTTCAACAGAGCTAGGGAGCATATTCTAAGTCAGAATAAGCTCAAAATTCTCCCAAAACCAAACAATATCAACTAACCCTCAAAAATAAACAGAAGAGCTGAAGGCAAAGAAAATTCAAAGGCTTAACACTCTCTAAAACCAAATTCACAAGATACTCCCTGCCTTGCTCAGTTATGTACATTTTGCCTTCTGTGCATGATTTTTAAATTTCCTCCTTGAAATGTGGAAAGAACTGAGAAAGTAACATTCCAACAAACTGTCTCTGAAAGTAATGAAAACTAAATGTGACTCAAAGATGCTTTACACAGTGAAACAGCTTTATAAAAAAAATTTCCTTAAAAATCTATCCCTTTCCAGTAACAGAAAAAGAAAGGCTTAACAAAAGCTAACCAAAAACAGGACCACAGGATTTCATTAAATGACATTCCTAGGCTTGGAAGCAGCAAATTGCTACCTAGGAACACAAGAATGTCCTGTACCAGCATAATGCTGCACAAATCATCATTCACTTTTGTGGTTTAGGATACACTGGGGACCTCATTCCACACTTTTCAGAAAATACTACATTTTAGTTTTGAATATGAAGAAATCAAACAAATCATCAACAATATGAAAAATATAAGTTTTTAACGTCAGAGCTCTTCTCATCAGCTGAAGAATTATGCTAAAAAATAAGAAATGAAAATGTTCTTACCCAAAAAGGGAAGAGAATTCACATCTCCTAGANAGGAGAAGGGGATGACAGAGGATGAAATGGTTGGATGGCATCACTGACTCAGTGGACATCGGTTTGGGTGGACTCCAGGAGTTGGTGATGGACAGGGAGGCCTGGCGTGCTGCGGTTCATGGGGTCGTAAAGAGTTGGACTCGACTGAGCGACTGAACTGAACTGAAACAACAAAAATTTATTTCTCAGTTTAGGAGGCTAATAGTCCAAAATCAAAGTACTAAGAGGGCTATGCTCCCTCTGAAGGCTCTAGGGAAGACTCATAGGCTGCTTCTTTCTAGCTTCTGGCAGTTCCCAGAAATCCTTGGTGTCCCCTGGTTTATAGATGATTCATCCATCATCACAGGGCATCCATACAGAATATCAGTCTTTAGACCCCGGGTATACCATAACCCAGTAATGATGTCATCTGAATTTAAGGAATTATATGTGCAAAAACCTTATTTCCAAATATAATCACATTCTGAGATTCCAGGTAGACATGAATCCGGGGGGTAGGGGCCAGGGAAAGGGAAAAACATTATTCAGCACAGTACAGTTTCTGTGATGGCTCACTGCTGGCTTTCTTCCTGCTTCCTGGCTGGCTCCTTCTCTTTCCTCTTTGGTAGCTCCTTTGTTTTCCCTGCCTTCCCTCTAAATGTTGCAACCACCCAAGGTTTGGCTCAGGGTCCTCAGGCCTTCTCTAAACCATCTCCTAAGGGAAAACCATCTAATAGTATCATGATTTTGAAATTTCACTGATGACTCCCAAAATTTATGCTCCAGTCCTCACCTACACCCAAATCCTAGCCACACACTGATAATGGTAACTAACACTCATTGAATACTTACCATGCGCCAGGCCACGTAGAGAGTGCTTTATATGTATTAACTCATTTAATTCTTACAACAAGCTTATAGGCTGAGCATTATTTTTATGCCTAATTCACAGATGAACAAACTGAAGCACAAAGAAGTTAAGTAAATTGTTCAAGCCCTCATAACGAAGAGGAGCCAGGATTTGAAACTGGGTAAACTGGGTCCAACTTAATTACTGAGCAACTGNACTCATTTAATTCTTACAACAAGCTTATAGGCTGAGCATTATTTTTATGCCTAATTCACAGATGAACAAACTGAAGCACAAAGAAGTTAAGTAAATTGTTCAAGCCCTCATAACGAAGAGGAGCCAGGATTTGAAACTGGGTAAACTGGGTCCAACTTAATTACTGAGCAACTGCACTTTCACTTTCCACTTTCATGCATTGGAGAAGAAAATGGCAACCCACTCCAATGTTCTTGCCTGGAGAATCCCAGAGACGGCAGAGCCTGGTGGGCTGCTGTCTGTGGGGTCGCACAGAGTTGGACGCGACTGAAGCAACTTAGCAGCAGCAGCAGCAAACTGGGTCCAAAGCCTACTCTCTTGACTACTCTATACTGGTTTTTCACTAGGCTCCTGAATCACATTTTCAACTATATATTTCATATCTGCAACTAGATATCGATAAACGTCTGGACATGAACTAAACAGAATACCCCTTAAACTACCACCTTAATCTTTCCTTCCCTGTTTCCACACCTTAGTATTGTATATAGTACCACCAACACCCAGTTGCTCAAACTAAAATGTGTAGAAATAAAATTTGATTCTGCTCTTCCTTCATCCATCCTTGCCTCTATTCCCACCCCCAACAAATCCATCAGTGAGCCAATTAATAAATCAATAAATCCCCAATCTGACCATTTCTTTCCATTTTCACTACCATCCTAGTTCACACTGAGTTATCATCATCTCTCAAGTTACTGCAATTACCTTCCGCCTGGTCTTTCTGCTTTCTCTTTTGTTGTTTATCTGTAACCCAACAGCTAAATGAGTTTTTTGAAACATAAACCAGAATGACACACCCAGTTTCAAAGCCTTCAAAGTCCCTGCTTACATTTAGAATAAAATGCATACTCTTGTTCTTAGTCTACAAGTCCCTGCTTGATCTGGCTCTGTTCACCTCTCTGCCTTCACTCCTACCACTCCTTTTTTTCCTCACATAGCTCTGGAGATGACCTCATTTCTGCTTTTCCCAGAATACCCTAACCTTGTGCCTGTACCGTCCTTTGTACCTGTTTGTCTTCAAGCTGGAAATGCTGTCATAAATGCTCCACCCTCACATCTTCTTATTATGCAGGTCTCAATTCAAATTCCTTTTCTGAACCCTTACTTAATGTTCCCCAACCACTTTCTATCACACTGCCCTATGTTTGTGTTTTAATAACATTTGTCACTGTTTGAAAATACCTTTTTTATGTATTTGTTTATTTGAGCAGAGACTTCTGTCTTAATTACAGTTATTTCCTCAATGCCTAGAGTATCCAATACACAGCAATTGTTCTGTATATATTTTTAATAGATGAATGAATGAAAGTGAGTGAACACACAAGTAAAGTCAATCATGGAAGGCTGTTTGGAGGTCAGTTTTAAGACACAGTCTGAAAGTAGAGATGATAAATTATTAGAGAGGAGAAAAGATACTTAGGAAAGAATATATTCAACAAGATGATCCAGTCTTGAATAAGGGACAGAGGCCAGTAACTATACTAATTCAGGTGATGTGGAAACTTGGTCAATACCAGAGTACAATTAGTTTATCAGAGAGGGAGTCACCATTATTTGGTTAAAAATATTGAATGTCAACTTAAGAAGTTTAAATTCATTTATACCTCCAACAGATATTTATCAAGTTTTTACTGGGTGCTAAGGACAATCTAGGTACTTTTCATACAATATGAGCAAGAGAGATATATTCTCTGCTCCCCTGGTGTTTACAATCTAGTGGAAGAAGGACATTAAATAATAACATTCCATAAACATCTGCAATTGCCAAGCAAACTGCCAAACTGTGTGTGTGTTAGTCACTCAGTTGTGTCCAACTCTTTGCCATCCCATGCACTGTATCCCACCAGGCTCCTTTGTCCATGGGATTCTCTAGGCAAGAATACTGGAGTGGGTTGCCATTTCCTTCTCCAACCAAAGTGTATACTGGGTTAATATTCTCGTAACATGAATTAATGTAGTTTCTGCTTCCATTATTTGCTGTCCCCCTCTGGCCCTTACTCACTCACTCAGCTTGTTATTCTGTATGTAATGATTCAGAAAAGTACAACACAGCAGAACCCAATAAATAACTAACAGGAATCTTGCCCCAGCTCTTGACTTTAAAATCCCAGTCTTCAGGAGGTACACAATGTAACTCTGGCATGAAGAGAACTTTTGGAAAATACCTGATGAGTCAGAGCAAATCTTTCTGGCCCAGAGACTAGCACATTTCCAGGTTGGAGAAGAGGAGTGTCAGAAGGGAAGTGATTAGAGCTTAGGTGATGCTGCTGGATCTCTGGGAGCCTCTATCCTCTTTCACTGCCAGGCCATGCTCCAGTGAATGACAGGCATCCAAGATAGGCCTGTGGTGCATGAAAGCAGAGAATGGAGCTCGTTTCTCACATGAAGCCCAGCAAGCCGACCAGCCTCATAGTAAAAATGAATTTGTGATAGGTCTAGGCACTTGACCTTTGAAGCCCCACAGAGTCACCAGTGCTTCTCTTTGGTAAAGAAAGTGTAAAGTGATCCAAGGGCACAGAGGAGTAAAATTCCAAAAAAGCTTGGTATTGCTTTGCTGACAGCAAGTCTATCATTTTCCAACAACAACCAATTCTCTAATTCTCTGATACCAACAAGGTGTTTAACAATTCAACGAATTTTGATCCTATTACATGGAAGTAGTGCCAACATACAAGTTAAGAGAGTTTGTGGCTCAGTCCCACAAAAATGCCTCTACTTTGCATGTCAGTCACAAGCAGGATCCCCAAGCTGCTTGCATCTGCCTAGCTGACTACACATTTGGGAGTTCCCACAATTCCCCCTCCCTTAGGTTCAATAATTCACTAGAACAACTCATGGAATTCAGGAAAGTGTTATATCTAGCATTACAGTTTTATTATGAAGCTGCTGCTGCTGCTAAGTCACTTCAGTTGTGTCCGTCTCTGTGCGATCCCAGAGACAGCAGCCTACCAGGCTCCGCCGTCCCTGGGATTCTCCAGGCAAGAACACTGGAGTGGGTTGCCATTTCCTTCTCCAGTGCATGAAAGTGAAAAGTGAAAGTGAAGTCGCTCAGTCATGTCCGACCCTCAGCGACCCCATGGACAGCAGCCTTCCAGGCTCCTCTGTCCATGGGATTTTCCAGGCAAGAGTACTGGAGTGGAGTGCCATTGCCTTCTCTGTATTATGAAGCTACAACTCTGAAATAGCCAAATTAAAGAGTTACACAAGGCAAGTGGGTAGGGAGCGTAGATAGTTTCCATATCCTCCGTGGGTGCACCATCCTCCTAATAGATTGATGTATTTGTTCACCAACCTGGAAGAGCCCCAAACTTCACTGTTCTGAAGATTTTATTAAAGCTTTATTACTTAGCCGTGATTGGTAAAATCACTGGCCATTGGTGACTGAACTCAATCTACAGCACCTTTCCCCTCCCCAAGGTGGAGGTGTGGCTGGAAGTTCCAACCTTCTAATCATGTTGTTGGGCTTCCCTCACAGTTCAGTCGGTAAAGAGTCAGACTGCAGTGTGGGGGACCTGAGTTAGATCCCTGGGTCAGGAAGATCCCCCAGAAAAGGAAATGGAAACCCACTCCAGTATTCTTGCCTAGAGAATACCATGGACAGAGGAGCCTGGCAGGCTCCAGTCTATAGGGTCACAAGAGTCGGACACGACTCCACAACTAAGCAATTCTGGTTGGTACCTCTAGTGACCAGCCCCCATCCTGAAGCTGTCTGAGAACTGAAGAATCACCTCATTAGCATAAGTCTAGGTTTGAATGAAAAGGGCTTGTTATGAATAACAAAAGACATTATTAGACTCCCCTGGTGGTCCAGTGATTGGGAGTCTGCCTGCCAATGCAGGGGACACAGTTCAAACCTGGGAGGATCCCGTATGCTGTGAGACAAGAAGCTGGTGCTCCACAATTNCCCCTCACCTCCCACCCCATATCAACTCTCTGGATCATCCTGTTTTGGGGTTTTTTAAAAGACATTCCTATCGTAAGTTCCCAGTGTTTTAGGAATTCTGTGCCGGGAACCAGGAAGAAAAGCCAAATATATATATTTTGTATTATAAAACATATAGTTGTCCAAAGCTCAGCAGTATGGATTGCCCCGGCCTAAGAGATAAATGGAAGCAGCAAGGCAGATCTGTACCTNGTTTTTTAAAAGACATTCCTATCGTAAGTTCCCAGTGTTTTAGGAATTCTGTGCCGGGAACCAGGAAGAAAAGCCAAATATATATATTTTGTATTATAAAACATATAGTTGTCCAAAGCTCAGCAGTATGGATTGCCCCGGCCTAAGAGATAAATGGAAGCAGCAAGGCAGATCTGTACCTGGAGGGTCCTACAGATGAGAGTCAGAAGGTGACAGAAGAGGCCAGTGTAGGCTGTCACTGGGAAACTGAGGGGACAAGGGACTTCACAGCAGACATCAGCTTGAATGAATGACAATCAAGAACCATACTCCCTCTCCCCTAATGTCGTGGCACTAAGTATCCTAGGACCCCAGGAAGAAAATGAGAGTGAGTACCAATTGTAATAATGTTTTTAATTTCTGGATGAATGGAGGTACAATTAATTAAGGTGAGTTATATTTTTTAAAAGTAACACTTTTTGCAGAACTGAGTTTGTAGCTTCAGATCCATCTCTGTCATTACACAGGGCTATAGAAACTATAAGAGGTATGTGAAAATTCAACTGTATGCTATTTAAATATCAATATGAGATGAGCTGGACCAGCTTGGAAGAATAAGCTAATTTAGAAATAATTTAACTTAGAAGATAATTTAAGAGATTAAATAAATCCAGTTATAAAGTTAAACAACCTAGGTGAGGGATTATAGATGTGAATTTGACTAGAATTAGTGGGCTGCTGTCTATGGGGTCGCACAGAGTTGGAGACTACAGAAGTGATTTAGCAGCAGCAGCAGCAGCAGGGCAGTAAATATGGGACCCTTTCTGGCTATGGAATTCCTGTTATAATGAACAAACAGGCCGTAGTGTGTTGAGAGAAGACAAAATACTAAGCTTCAGCCAAATCACATGTCAGTGTGTATCCTCATTGCCATCTGCCTGAAAGATAACCCCAAGTTGTTTGGTTTAGTATCACTGTCTGCTTCATCTGTCCATTTTAACTCCCAGAAGATTTACAATTGAGATTACAGATAATGGAGTAAATGATGATAACCAATTCAAACTTATAATATTGATATATTTGTGGTGGTGGGTTAGTCGCTAAGTCATGTCCTACTCTTGCGACCCCATGGACTGGTAGCCTGCCAGGCTCCCCTGTCCATGGGATTTTCCAGGCAAGAATACTGGAGTGGGTTGCTATTTCCTTCTCCAGAGGATCTTTAAGTAGAGGAATAATAGAGGTATGCTTCTTGTTTGGAGTGCTTGTTTTGGAGAATCAAACAGAATTGCCTTGTGATTTCAATTTATACTATAAATTGAACAATCACTTGATTTGCAATTTTAAGTCCAATTAATAAGAATAATTTACTGAAGTTAAAGATAGCATTGACATATTTAACAGGATCTAATATTCACCATATTTATGTGTTTAATATATTAGTTACTTAAATTAATTTTGTCAGACAACTGAATGACTAAAGACAATTACTTTAGATTTATAAGTGTAATTTTAAATGTTTAAGAAACTAAAAATAAGTTTGTAAATAGCCTCATGCATTAATGAAGGTCTCCTTAAAAGTGAAATGTGTTATCTACTTATAAAGAGAACAAAGTAATTTTTATTTTGGATTCAGGGGCTTGTGGATAAAAAATATTGTCTGCCATTCCAGTAAACTACAAATGCTGTCACTGTTAAGCTATCAGTCACTGTGGTTGCCTCTGATATGCCCTGAGGGGAACTCAGAATGGAGATAAGCAGCATACCAGCCCAAGATACTTACGATGCATATCTAAGGAATGATTTCACTGCGCTCAGACTCTTGCATCTTCCCATACATCACTAACTTTTTAAATGTCTGGAGGTTTTTTAAGATTAGCAGCAATTTTTTGATGTTTGACAACTATTTCATTTTTTCCAGTCAAAATTCCTATATACCCTGGCTCCTCCCTAATGTCTTCTGAATACTTCCTCAGAATTACCTGAGAGGCTGTCAACCCAGGCTGTAGTTCTCAGGAAGGTCCCCAAATAAGACATAACTCTCAACTTTTAGGTTGTGCATTTTTCTTAAGTCAACAGACTGAAGAATGAATAGATTCTTGATATTATATTTGGCAGAGTATTAAATTTTAAAACCAAACTAATCATTGCAAAACTTTTCCAGACATAAAAACTGCCACCAAAAACTCATATTGACAGTACCCACTATAGTACCCTGAAGGCAAAGAATATGATGCCATGAAAGAGACTAACTGAAGGGACTTAATTTCGATTAGGGGTTTAAGGAAGCTATTCTAAGAAAGTGTCTGGTGAGCAGAGAGTTCAGAAAAAGGCATTACCAAGGGAAGAACAAGGGAGAGAAGAGAAGGGTTCCAGGTAGGATACTGGAAAGAGCTCATACGGCAGAGGAGCTGAAGGAGTCCAGTGTATACCTGGAACAAAAGCAATCAAAGGGAGAGTAGCACAGATAGGGTTGGATGGAGAGGAAGCTTGGGTCTGATCATACAACCCCCCAGAGGTCATATTATGTCATCTATTATACAAATGCAAATATGACACAAGTTCTTCAAAACACTGAGGATTTTAAAGAGATCATAGGTCCTGAGTACGGGGACTGCATTGCTCCATGAGACACTGCTGACAAAGTTCCTAGTGTGGCATAACATTGCCTCCCCGCAGGTGACACAATCAAATTAAGGATTATAAAAAAATATTTATTTATTTGGCTGTGGCAGGTCATGCAGGATGTAGTTCCCTAATCAGGGATCGAACCAGGGCCCCTTGCATTAGGAATGAGAAGCCCTAGCCACTGGACCATCTGGGAAGTCCCCAAAGTAGGTTTTAAAAGAAGATTCTGGGTGCTACATGGAGAAGAATTATAGCCAGAGTGGAAGTGTTAGGGGAAGCACACTGATTGAAACCGCCCACTCTGGCCAGGCACCATAGTAACCATTTGCACGAGCTGTTTTATGACAGGAGATCCTGATAAGGAATAGGGAACTGATAAGCCACCGCCAACCGGAAGAGTTCCAGAAAGGTCTATAGGAGACACTGCATGTCAGTTTACTTCCCGGAATCCTTCTCGCTAGCATCCATCTTGGCTGAGCGATGCGTGTGCCACCAGGGACCCGGAAACTAATCCCATCCCCATAAAACCTGAGACTCTGAGCCACGCAGCAGAGCAGTTCTCCTGGGTTCCCTTACCCTACTGCTCTCCACCCAAGTGCCCTTTCCCAATAAAATCTCTTGCTTTGTCAGCACATGTATCTCCTCAGACAATTCATTTCTGAGTGTTAGACAAGAGCCCAGTTTCAGGCCCTGGAAGGGGTCCCTCTTCCTGGAACAGAAGCAGCTGCTGCTAAGTCACTTCAGTCATGTCCCACTCTGTGCTATCCATAGATGGCAGCCCACCAGGCTCCCCCATCCCTGGGATTCTCCAGGAAGAAAACTGGAGTGGGTTGCCATTTCCTTCTCCAATGCATGAAAGTGAAAAGTGAAAGTGAAGTCGCTCAGTCGTGTCCAACCCTCAGCGACCCCATGGACGGCAGCCTTCCAGGCTCCTCCATCCATGGGATTTTCCAGGCAAGAGTACTGGAGTGGGGTGCCATTGCCTTCTCTGAACAGAAGCAGGGAGATCATTTAAATGGCTAATCCAGTCTTCAATCAAGTGTCCTCCCATAATATTTGTGGACAGATCATGCTTGCTGTTTCCATGGAAAGCAGCAGAGGCTCAGGTAGATTCCTAAATCTGAGAGCAGCTTGATTTAAATGGTGCCCGAGCAAAATCAGTCTTCCAGCCAGCAGCGAGCTGGAGCTAACCTGCAGCACCATGCTCAGGCTCATAAAAGCTGATCATGTGTACCTCTCCCTAATTCATCATTCAGTGACACCAAGTTAATGGTCTGAAATCTGCCTTGGTAGGAGTATTTAAACCATGAAAATTGGCAAGTGCTATAAAGAAAGCTTCTTTCTCCAGAGAGTTGGTTGTGATATATTTACCAGAGTACTGGCCCTTTTTGACATTTCAACTCTAGAATACTATTTAAAGAATCGCTGCAAATTATATGGTATGAAGTTATGGAACATTCACTAGGCTGCTATAGTTAAAATGAAAGAGACAGTTATGAGAGAGACAGGGAAGAAATAACTCTGTAGGACCTGACAGTTTATAAATGGCAGCAATGGGAAGAGAGGAGCAGATTGTATTTTTTCTGCTGGAGTAAGGAATCATCTCCGGAGCACATCTCTTTGGTGAAGATAACAGAGAGAACATTTCACAATTTGGTTCCTTGTCATATGTATTTTAAATATTCTTGCTTCAGCTGTCAAGGATTTCAAGTATGTTTTTAAAATTCCACATTACTGTAGCTCTGAATTCTATCACTATTTATTAGTGGAATTAAATAAATGGAATTATCACTGAATCCCAAACTCTCAGTCACTGAGTGTAACTGTCTTGCCAAAACAAAAGCTCAGCAGAGATCTGAAGGACAGATCTTTAAAACTAAAAAATATCTTCTGCTTTGTGAATGTTGCAGAATCAAGGCAGCCTGGGTGGAGACCAACCCTGACTTTCAATAGACGTGTGGTAAGTTCCCAGAAGGGTTTCTAAAGGGCGTCAGGAAAGAAAGTAGAAGGAGATACTGAGGGACTGCTCCAAATATATTTTTAACATGAAAATAAGTAGTCTGTAGGATTGAAAACTTATGTCCCAAGAATAATACTGAGTACCCTTTATTAGAAGCTCATACATTTAGCATTCAGAAGTATTAAATGTCTTTTAACATTTAATCAATATTAAAAAGGTAATTATATAAAAGCATAAATATATAAAGAATTAAAAAACAAACTCAAAATGGATTGAAGACTTAGATGTAAAACCTGAAGCCATAAAACTAAAAGAAAATATAGGCAATACATTCTTTGACAGAAGCCTCAGCTACATTTTTTTTTAGATATGTCTCCTCAGACAAGAGTGAAAAAAACCAAAAATAAACATATGAGACTGCATCAAATTAAAAAGACTTTACACAGTGAGGGAAGCTATCCACAAAAAGAAAAGGCAGGGACTTCCCTGAGCATCCACTGGCTAAGACTCACACTCTAAATGCAGGAGACCCTGGTTCAACTCCTGGTTAGGGAACTAGATCCCACATGTCACAACTAAATTTGCATGCTGCAACTAAAAAATCCCACAGGCTGCAAAGAAGACTGAAGGCCCTGCATGCCACAGTTAAGACCCATTGTAGCCAAACAAATAAATAAAAATAAATATTAAAAAACAAGCAAAAAAAAGAAAAAATTGAAAAGGCAGCCTACTGTATGGCAGTAGATATTTGCAAATGATATATCTGATAAGGGATTAATGTATAAAGAACTCATACAACATACTAAAAAACCCGAACAGCTCAATTAAAAATGGGCAGAGGACCTGAATGGGCATTTTTTCCAAAGAAGACACACAGGTGACCACCAAATGCTCAACATCACTTATCATCAGAAAAATGCAAATCAAAACCATGATGAAATATCACCTCATATCTGTCAGAATGGCTATTATCAAAAAGACAACAAACAAGTGTTAGCTAGGATGAGGAGAAAAGGGAATCCTCGTACACTGTTGGTGGGATGCAAGTTGACTCAGCCAGTATAGAAAACACTTGAGTTTCCTCAAAAAATTAAAAATGGAACCTTCATACAATCCAGCAATTCCACTGCTGGGTATTTATCCAAAGAAAACAAAAATGCTAATTCTAAAAGATATGCATCCCTGTGTTCATTGCACCATTATTCACAACAGCCAAGATATGAAAGTAAACTAAGTGCCTACCAATAGATGAATGGATACATATCACATCTCCTTCATCTATTTTATATACATATGTATATACATATTATTTAGCTATAAAAGAGAACAAAACTTTGCCATTCAGAAAAACATGGATGAATCTCATAGGGTATTATCCTAAGCAAAATAAGACAGAAAAAGACAAACATAATATTTAAATTCCATGTGGAACCTACAAAACAAATGAACAAACATAACAAAACAGAAACAGAGTCATAGATACAGAGAACATACAGGTAGTAGCCAGAAGGGACGGATGTAAAGGGGGCTTAGTGAAATAAGTGAGTGAAATTAAGAGACACAAATTTCTAGTTATAAAATAAATGAGTCATTGGGATGAAATGTACAGCATGGGGAATATAGTCAACAATCATGTATTATCTTTGTATGGTGACAGGTGATAACTAGACTTATCAGGGTTATCATTTTTTAAGGTACAGAAATATTGAATTACTATGTTGTACATCAGAAACTAATATAGTGTGGTAGATCAAGAATACTTTAAACATAAACTCATGGAAAAAAGAGATCAAGTCTGTGATTACCAGAGGTAGGGAGAAAAGGGAAACTAGATACAAACTTCCAGTTATAAGCTAAGTACTAGGGGATATAATGCACAAGGTGATTAATATGATGAGCACCGCTGGTCACATTAAAGTTGCTAAGAGAATAAATTCTAAGAGTTTTCATCACAAGGAATTTTTCTTCTTTTCTTTTCCATCTATGTGAGATGATGGATGCTCACTGAATTTGTTGTGGTCATCGTTTCATGACTATTTAAGTCAAATCATCCTGCTGTACACCTTAAACTTATACAGTACTGTAGGTCAACTATATCTCAAAAGAACTGGGGGAAAAAATGAATAAAATAATGATTTCATTATTTTTCACTCTTTCAGCAAACCTTTGTTGAAGGCATTCTATGTGACAAGTAGTTCCCTAGATTCTGGAGATAAAATGAACAATTTGGGCAGAGTCATTGGGGTAGCGTGTGTGCTCAGTCGTGTCCAACTCTTTGCAACGTCACAAACTATAGCTTGCCAGGCTCCTCTGGCAAGAATCCTGAAGGTGGTTACCATTTCCTCTTCCAGGGAATCTACTCAACCCAGAGATCAAACCCACATCTATGGTGTCTCTTGCAATGAAGGTGGATTCTTTACCTCTGAGCCACTGGGGAAGACCAGTTGGGGCAGATAAAGTCAAAAACAGATTAGGGGACAAACTGGACAATGCAGGAATTGCATATGGAAATTCAAGGAGGGCACACAACTCAGTATTGGAGGAACAGAGGCAGCTACTGGAGGAATGATATTAATTTGAAGCTTAGTGGAAAGCGGGAAATCAGATGAAATGTGTGCATGGAGTGGGGGAATTTCAGGCAGAAGGGAGAGCATGACAAAAGACACAGAGGTGAGAAGTGGCAGTGATTCAGCTTTATTTTTTATTTAGCTGCACCAAACAGGGACTCTCCATCAGGGATGGAACCTGTGTCCCCAGCACTGGGAGAGCACAGTCTTAACCACTGGGCCACCAAAGTAGCCCCTAACTCAGCTTTAGGTCCTTACCTGAAAGGTATTATAGATGGGAATAAAGCAGGGAAGTTCAGTTCAGTTCAGTTCAGTCGCTCAGTCNTAGGTTAAATAAGCAGGGTGATAATATACAGCCTTGATGCTGTATATTATATTCCTTTTCCTATTTGGAACCAGTCTGTTGTTCCATGTCCAGTTCTAACTGTTGCTTCCTGACCTGCATACAGATGGGAATAAAGCAGGGAAGCTGGAGACTTCCAAATGTTCAATGGTATACTAAGGAGAGGGCAACTGGAGTATTTTGTCCCAGGGGCAGGCAAAAAAGGAGTGTACTTTCTGTGGGGCATTTGAAGGCAATAATGACTAAATTGGCAGCAATTCTAAACAGTAATTAAACACTCCCCTCTGTCAAGGTGGGCACCCCCACTGAATGCATTCTGCATGTTTTTCCTGAAAATCTGGGGCCAGGAAGTGACATAGTTAGCTTCCTGATCTGTGCAGATACCAGATGCTGGTAGCAAAAATAGCTCAGTGAGAGGATCTTTTGTTATACCTTCACTCCCATCCCATCTAGTAAACATTCTCAGAGCATTAAGCACTTTTCCTTGATAACTTTAGCAGTTTATAATCATGTCTACCAAATGAATGAGAGAGGGACAGAGAAACAAAAATGCAGGAGAAAGGCTTCCAGAAGATGCATACAGAGTTTGGAACTAATTAAGTTGTTATTTCCACTTCGCTGGTGGCTCAGATAGTAAAGCGTCTGCCTACAATGTGGGAGACCCAGGTTCAATCCCTGGGTTGGGAAGATTCTCTGGAGAAGGAAATGGCAACCCACTTCAGTACTCTTGCCTGGAAAATCCCATGGACAGAAGATCGTGGTAGGCTACAGTTCATGGGGTCGCAAAGAGTCGGACATGACTGAGCGACTTCACTTTCTTTCTTTAAGTTGTTATTAGCTTGTGAGAGATCAAAAGGAGATATATAGCAATTGGACATTGATTTGGGGCTGGAACTGAAAATTTGGGAGTCATTAGCTTAGAGGTGGTAGTCAAATATTTGGGAGGTAACCTGGGAAAACTGAGAAAGATATTGGGCCAAAGATGGAACACTCGGAAGCTGAATATTTCATAGGCAAAAGATGGAACAACAGTTCAAGAAAGAGATGGTAAAGGATACTCAGAGGTCTAAGAAGAATCTAGATGGCACAAAATTGTGGCAAGACTTTCCAGGACCAAGGGGAGAAAGAGAATTTGAGATAATTCCAAAGAGTTAAATATTAGCAAGTGTTCTTGAGGAAAGAAGTCAAAGTCGTATCTGTGTTGGAAGATGAGATGGTTAGACTGTTGGAATTCAACAGCAAAACCCCAGAAGGACTTGGGAATTACAGACTCTCATAGTACGGCTTAAGTGGATCTGCGGTTTTGCTACCCAAGTCCCATACTGAGCTAAGGAGGTGACAAGATCTCAGAGTTTACCCTCAGCCCAGTGTGTAAGAGACTAAAGCGGACACAGCCCAATGTGGTTCAAGAACCCAGTGAGAGTCCTCCTTGACTTAAAAACAGCATGTGCTCAGCGAAGAGACTCACTAGACCAGTGAAGACAGGGTCTTGGATAATGACCAAAGACCAGGTGGGATGAGGCACATTTCAAAGACGCCATTATTCCAAGGGGTGAGGCCTGGATGTGCCTCACATGTGGCTCAACATTACTTAAGACTGTGCCCTCGACCCTTGCCTCCACTTAAATCTCAGAAAAACTCACATTATTTAAGCTTTTGTCACCAGGTAGAATAATAACAAAAAATAAAAATTAAGTTCCAGGTATAGCAAAACAACGGAGAAGGCAATGGCACCCCACTCCAGTACTCTTGCCTGGAAAATCCCATGGATGGAGGAGCCTGGTAGGCTGCAGTCCATGGGGTCGTAAAGAGTCAGAAACGACTGAGCAACTTCACTTTCACTTTTCACTTTCATGCATTAGAGAAGGAAATGGCAACCTACTCCAGTGTTCTTGCCTGGAGAATCTCTGGGACGGGGGAGCCTGGTGGGCTGCCGTCTACGGGGTCGTACAGAGTTGGATACGACTGAAGTGACTTAGAAGCAGCAGCAGCAGCAGCATAGAAAAACAAAGTCACATTTCTTACATACCTCACTCTGTAAGATGGAGTCTATGTGTTTATTATTATAGAAAAATAACAATATAAACTTCATAAATCTGAGACTCACTGGATCTTTTCTCTATTTATTTCATTTAAAGAAGTACAATGCAAACAGCTAAAAAGAATGCAAATACAATTCTGAGCTTTAAGTTGCACTGCTCAAAAATCTTCACAGAGGATCCATTTCTAACCCCCCGGGAACATTCTTCCTCTGCCTTCTTCTCTGTTCTACATTCTCTTCACACCCCATAGTACTTTTTGGATCTTCTCATTTACACCTCTACCTACCCAAAACTTTTTTCCTACAGTTTGCACTGATATTTTGCTTTCTAAATCCCCTAATCTTTCTAACTTAGTTCTTTAATAGATCTGTTTAACTTCCCTTTTCTTCTTTATCTCCTCCTCTTTTTTCTTTCTTCCTCCCTCCTAAGGTAGAGAAGGACTGTGAATCTGTACAGGCAAAGAGAACAACCTCTTTATGAGAGGGTAGTCGGGATATAGAAAACTAAAGGTTAATTTCTTGGAACCTCCCTGGTTGTCCAGTGGCTAAGACTCTGTGCTGCCAGTGCAGGAGACTTGGGTTTGCTCTCTGTTCAGGGAACTAGATCACAAAAGCTGCATTAGGGTTCATGTGGCACAACTAAAGATCCCACACATGGCCACAAAGACCCCGAGGGCCAAAGACCTGGTGCAGCCAAATAAACACATATTAACAAATAAAAATACTTCCTTAACCACATCTCAAGAAATATTAATAAGCAAAAAGAGAAAGATGTAAATTACCTGAAATTCCACTCTTGTAAACATGTTGATATACTTTCAGACTTTTCCCTATTTATAACACACAATATATATAAATGACAAAAAATGACCTTGTAAAATTATATATAGTTTTGGAGCCCCTCAACATTCAAGCACCTTAATTATATTATGAATGTCTTTCCCTCTTAGGCTTTATATGCACATCAGTAATTTTAGGAGCTACATGGTATTCCACTGCTTGAATATGCTATAATTTATGAATGTTGTTTCCATTATAAGATATTTTGGTTGTTTCCCTTGGTGTGTGTGTGTGTGTGTGTGTGTGTGTGTGTTAGTTGCTTAGTCGTGTCCGACTCTTTGAACCCCACAGACCGCAGCCCAACTGCCCCCTCCGTCCATGGTATTCTCCAGGCAAGAACATGGGAGTGGGCTGCCATTTCCTTCTCCAAACAAAACTATAGAAAGAAAGAAAGTGAAGTCGCTCAGTCGTGTCCGACTCTTTGAGATCCCATGGACTGTAGCCTACCAGGCTCCTCTGTCTGTGGAACTCTCCAGGCAAGAATGTTGGAGTGGGTTGCCAGTTCCTTCTCCAGTTTCCCTTGCTACCCAATTATAAACATTATTGTTTTCCTTTGTTCACTTGTGCAATAATTTGCATATGATCAACTACCAGGTGTGAAAATTCTGGTCAGAGGTGCACATACTGCATTCATTTTCTAGGGTTGCTGAAACAAAGTATCACAACATGAATGGTTTAAACAAGAGAAATGTACTGTCTCAGGGTTCTGGAGGCCTGAAGTCCAAGATGAAGGTGTCAGCAGGCTTGATTTCTTCTGGGGACCATGGGGAGAATCTGCTCCATGCCTCTCTCCTAGCTTCTGTTTGTTTGCTGGCAATCTTTGGTGTTCCTTAGCTTCTGCTCTGTCACCCCAATCTTGGCATTAATATCCATGTGGCCCTCTCCCTGCATGCCTGTTCATGTCCAAATTTCCCCTTTTTATAAGGTCACAAGTCATATTGCACTAGGCCACCACCCTACTCCAGTACAACCTCATCTATAATGACCCTATTTCCTAATAAGGTGACATTTAGATAACAGATGTGAAAACCAACATACAAATTTAAGAGGATACAATTCAACCCACATATCTTTAATAAATTTAGTATATGTTTAATAAATTTTTAGAGTGCATCTTTGAGAGATGTAAATGAGGTAGCATTGCCAGGATTTGGGGTGACTGATTATAATCAGGAAAGGAATCAGAAGAAAGGAAGAGTGTTGGGTGATTTCTGAATATTGGCCCTGAGCAACTGAATAAAATACAGGAAAGGTATACCGTGAGAAGGAGTTTGCTTGGTGGTTATGCTTTAGAGAAACTGAATCTGAAGCATTATGGAACCAACAAGTGGAAATGTCCAATCAGTAGCGATATGTGTGGGTCTGGAGTTTAGGAAAGACATAAATTTGTGAATCATCACTACTAAAGTGGAAGTTGAAAGTCATGAAGATGGGTGAAATCATCCACTAAAGTCACCCAGAAACATGAGATATAAACAGGACCAAGGGAAGAATCCTAGGAACCCCAATATTTAAAGGATGTTGAGAATGTTTAGTGCTTAGATCCCTTCCCTGTCCTTTACTGCTTACCTCTGTATCAGAAGTACACACAAATACGGTGAGTTCTAAAGTAAAGCATGGGTTCTTAACACAAAATTCAGGACGATGGCTACCTCTGGGTGGAAATAGGCAGGTGATTACAAACTACAGTGAGTCTCTGAAGGAAAGGACTGTGCTTCTCTGGAATTTATCATCAAGGGCCTGAATTAAGTGAATTCATAAATGCCTACCTGAGGTAAGGGCGCCTAGCGGCTTGCTGAAGAACGAAATTAACTGCAACAATGCTTCTCATACTGGAGCACAGATCCCCATCAATCGCTGTGAGATACAACAGTAACTGTAGTCATAGATTTTTGAACAATTAAAAATACAACTTCATGCAACTAAAAACAAAGGACTGATCATTGGAATTTTTGCATCCCTAAAAGAAAGATCAATACTTTGACGAGCTTAGTCTCATTCAGATAGAATTTGGAGGCTTTCAATCTTCTTTATTAATAGCAATATTTTAGAAGGTAAAATTATGTGTTTCTGGATAGTTTTTGTGAACTTGCCAACAACAAAAATACTATAATTACCCTACCTACAAAAGAAATGAAATGGAATAAATTAACTTTTAACTTATAAATTACAAATTTTAATTTGTAAAATTTAAAAAGTAAACACTTCATTTTCATATTTAAATAGTCTACAGTTATAAAACAATACCTTAAGAATTAGTATAATTATTATTATAAGACTATCTTCCATTTGAGTCTTAGAATGACTGCTTAATAGGAATGATACTAAAAGAGGAAATATCCAAATTACTTTAGGAGAAAGCAAAGATGCATTTTTTTCTATGATTCTGACCTTCAAAAATAGACTCATTAGAAGGTGCATCATCACTTCTGTTTTCAAGTTGTGTCGACAAAAACCAAAGTCCAGAACTTGTCTAAGAGATATTTGTTGTTGCACTAAAGGATGGGCTGGGCCATGCTGTGAATTAGTAAAAGACACTGAATTATATTTAAAATGAATTTTGTTATTTGAACTTCACCTCAATAAAAAAAAATTGTCAATATACTATGAAATCTCATTGTCTCAAGCATTCATTATATTCAGTCCCAATAGTCTGTCCATGTTTTCTTTTTCTATAACACCAGCCCATTCTCTCACCTTCTCTAACTTTTCCTGTTTATTAAGTTCATTTTTTCTTTCTTTTCATTCTTTAGCTTCCAATGAAAGTACGGTATGCTTCCCTAAGGATAGGTGCTTTGATCCAAGCCATCTTTTATTGCCGCCTTGAATTATGCACTAGCCAATATATATTTTAAGGCTGTTTTGGTTGCAGCTACTTGCAACTGAGTATGTTCTGCTGCATTTTTTCAAAGATCAAGTCTCTCTTGTAATGTCAAACTTGTTCCTAATGCCTTAGATCTCTCCTCAGAGTCTCTTTTAGCCCCAAGTAAAGAGCTGGATATTTCCATGTACTTGTCATTGGCCACTGGTTTTTGTGTTTACAGTGATTTGCTCTCAATCTAGTATATTAATAATTTGACTATTTTCTCGTTTAGTTTCATTGCTATTAGTTAAGTAATATAGAAGTGCTCATGTGGAAGTATGACAGAATTCTCAGGATGTTTTTAGAAATATATAGTAAATTGCTTCTGTTTTTTTCAATTTCTACATAAAGTATGCTATTTTTTGATGTTGCTGTTTAACAAGTCTCTTCTATTGATACTGGAAAACACAATACTTTTGTCCCCTAAAGTATTCTTCAGTGTTTTCTTTAGCTTTTCTGCTATAGTTATATGATTACACAATTGCTCAAATGAAAGTTCAACAGAACTATAATTTTAAAATTAAGTGTTTATAAATTTATGTAAAAGTGAACGTCATTTTTTTCTGTCTCTAGACAGCATAAAGACATTTCCATTGTACACGTTTAATGTCCCTGATAACATGAACTGTTGTTGTAATTTCTTGTGTAAAACTGAGTTTTACATAGGCAATTACAACACATAAAGACATTTGAAATTCAAAGTCTAGTTTTCTATACCAGTGGCTGAATTTACTCTAGGGAAAGACTAATACACTTATCAAAACAAATTCTGGCTAAAAACAGGCTGTGTTAAAATAATTTCCTCTTCTGTATGACTTACAAGAGATAATCTAGGAAACAGCTACATTCTTAATTTTCTTATGTCAATTATGCTATATAGATTCTTGGGAATTTGGGTTTTCTTTTACCTTCTGATTAAAGACACAATATACCTTTAAAATGAAGGGGGGAAATGTCTGCCTGCGATGTACTTCAAAGACTTACCATGCACACTGACAAGATTGGAATTTCCCTCTGCAGGAGACTTGGGAGAAGCAGGCAACAGATGTGCTTACACTCAGGTTTAGCTCTCCCATATGCATTCCCTCCTTCAAAGGAATCTTTGTCTTCCTCCTGCCAACTGGTAGTTTGTGTCACTGCAGGTGTCCAACAGATGTTGAGTGAGTTAAACTGCAGTCTGAACCCATGCATGCTCAGTTGCTTCAGTCGTGTCCAACCTTTTGCGACCCCATGGAGCATAGCTTGCCAAACTGCTAGCCCATGGGATTTTCTATGATTCTGACCTTCAAAAATAGACTCATTAGAAGGGGCATCATCACTTCTGTTTTCAAGTTGTGTTGACAAAAACCAAAATCCAGAACTTGTCTAAGAGATAAGTTAGGGATTTTACAGGCAAGATTACTGGAGTGGGTTGCCATTTCCTCCTCCAGGGAATCTTCCTGACCCAAGGATCGAACCTATGTCCCCTGCGGCTCCTGCACTGCAGGTGGATTTTTTACCATGGAGCCAGCAGGGAAGCCACAGATACTAAATTTGAACCCATAGATACTAATTAATTTTTTATGATGTTTTAAAGACTAAGAGATACCAAAAACTACATTTTCCCCCACAAATGAATTATAAATGCAATAATATCATTCTCAGTGTTTGGAAGGGGTACTTAAAATTTTTCTTCTGAATGATGTGATTTAAAAAATTTCCACACCCAAGTTACGGATTATTTCAATTCCAATATGATAAAGTACGAGGAAATACAAAGAAACTTTAAAAATTCATAATTAAGGTATAAAAGTATAGAAAAATACTGAGGGAGGCAGAATAAAAGGTTAAAAAGGCATACTCCAAAGATTTGCTGTATAGTTCAGTAGCCACCAGCTACATGTGGCTACTGTGCACTTGAATATGGTTAATGTGAACTGAGATGTGCCCTGAGTATAAAAGACACAATGAACTTCAAAGACTTGGTATGAAGAAAAGCATGTACGGTATGAAGATTTGGTATGAAGAAAAGAAATATCTCATTAATTTTTTATATTAATTACATTTGAAATGATAATATTTTGGATACCCTGGGTTCAATAAAAATATTATTAAATGGATATTTCCTATTTTTACTGGTTCTATGTGATTACTGGAAAATTAAAAATTATACATATACAGCTCAAAATATGTATGTTTCTATTGGATAATGCTGCTCTAGGGTCAAACTGCTGCTACTGCTGCTGCTAAGTTGCTTCAGTCATGTCCAACTCTGTGTGACCCCATAGACAGAAGCCCACCAGGCTCCCTTGTCCCTGGGACTCTCCAGGCAAGAACACTGGAGTGGGCTGCCATTTCCTTCTTCAATGCATGAAAGTGAAGCCTCTCAGTTGTGTCCGACTCTTAGTGACCCCATGGACTGCAGCCTACCAGGCTTCTCCGTCCATGGGATTTTCCAGGCAAGAGTACTGGAATGGGCTGTCATTGCCTTCTCCGAGAGTCAAACTGCTTGTGTGTAAATCTACTAATCCCTTGGTGTGTCATTATTATGTCTCAGTTTCCTTATCTGCACAACAGGGGTAATGATAATACTTAACCTGGGAAAGGCATTTCTTAGACATATTGATATGGACATGTGTCAGTGATGAGTAACTTAATATTAAGGGAAACAGCAGAATGATCAAAGAGTGAGAACTTCAGAGAACAGACTTGGAAATGGGATATAACTGAGAAATGGAAGGATCATTGGAGCAGCTTATTAAAGCAAGCAAACAAAACCAAAGAGCAATTCTAAGGAATATTTGAAGATTCATTTCTCATGGTCATGAAAGCATCATGTTCAAGTCAGTGGATACAGAAGACATCTGGAAGGAATAGTACCAGATGTCAGATGTGCTGACCATTGATTAGAAATAAAAATCAATACGACTGAAAAGCAATGCTAATGATACATCTGAGACTGTTTATTGGAGTCCTAAGGTTTCATTCTCCAGCCTTGTTGAGGAGGCAAAAACTGAGTTAAACTGTGGTTAAATGTAGATTATCAAGTAATGAATTGTGGTTTTAAACAGACTGCTGCCAGTGATTTTCTCAAACAAGGAGCAAAATACAGAATATACATTCTGCTCTTTGTTGTTTTGGGACAAAAACCCCCAATCTGACAACCATAAGGTTATGAGAATTAAATGAAATAATATACCTAAGGTGCTTACATGAATAAATAATAGCTGTTATCACCATTATTGCTAATTAGGAATATTATTATGGGAAAGTAGTGAAGAGAAAGAAGAGTTATAGATTCACTATAACTGGAGCTATTCACATGAAATCAAATTCTGAGGGGCAATTTTAAGAAAAAAAAATTGAGAGATTTATGTTAATTTAAATATATATCCATATTTGAGAGCTGTGAACTAATTTGGAACTGTTTAATATTTCTTTCTATGTTAGTAACAGTGAGAGCATAAAATACATTTGCAGGTGGTAGAATTTAAAATTTGTGTAAATCCTGTTTGGCAGGTCCTCAAAAAGTTAAACATAGAGTTACCATATAACCCAGAAAATTCCACTTCTGGGCATCTACCCAAATGAATTGAAAATAAGTATGTCCACACAACGAGTTGTACACAAATGTCTATAGCAGCATTATCTAAATGGTCAACACATGGAAACAACACAAATGTCCATCAATTGATGAATAAACAAAAAGTGGCATAGCCACACAATGGAATCATAAAAAGGAACAAAATACTAATACACATCAGTATATGGATAAACCTTTAAAACACTGTTAAGTGAAAGAAGTAGGACATAAATGCCCATACAGGGCATAGTTCCATTCATACTAAATGTCCACCATAGGCAAATCCGTTGAGACAGTAACCAAGTTAGTGGCTGCCAAGGGCTAGAGGTAGGGGGGAACAGAATAACCCAACCCAAACATTTCTCAGAGTGATGGAAATTTTTCAGATTAGATAGCGGTGATGGTCATGAATATACTAAAATCCACTGAATTGTATAATTTAAAATGGTGAGCTTTATGGTGTTAAAAAAAATGTAAATATTCATTCAAATAAAATTAGTGTATATCCAAAGAGCTGATAGAGAGGATGAAAATGAATGGTTTGCTTACTGATAAAATGTGACTATTACTGAAGAATAGAGTAGATAAATGAATACTGAATTAACCAGAATGTTAAGAAGAGAAAAAGAATAATATTAAGACCTGTCAGGAAGAGAATTGACACCCTTAACAATCAGTGTAGAAGACACTTCACGAGTGGCTGTTTGACCTACAGGGAGGCTATCTTCCTTAAGAACCCCCCCCCCCAACAGTAGCCAGGGGCAGGCTTAGGCAGAAATCGATGCCCCTGAAGGAGTTGACTGGTCCAGAGACAGACATGTGACCTAAGTTATGCCATCAAGATCCGATCTCAGGATTTTGGAATTTGAAGCTAAGTGATATTAGAGACTGAAGTTATATAAATAGTAGCACTCTAAGGATAAAGGTCCATGAATTTATTGCAAAAGATCTTAAACTTGCCTTGGTACCTGATTCAGCAACATTCAATTAATATCCTCTGTCAGGTACGACGCCCTTGCAATATTTTGCTTCTTCCCCACACCAGTCCCACTTTTTTAGCACAAGCTAGCCTGGTTAGGCTTCTATTAGGTAAAACCATAAATAATATTTCAAAACAAATCACTTGAGGTGATACTTATATAGCATCAAGAAAAAAATGTACCACTTTCATGTCATCAATGAAATTTTAAATACTAAATGTAAATACTCTATGACATTTACTTCAATATGAATAATAAAGTTCTGGAAATTCCAGGAAAGATAAACACAGACATGAGAGAAGTAACAAAAGCTATCAATAAAAAAGAACATGATTTTTCCATTTAGCTTTATGATAATGCAGTAGGTGATCTTTATAACTCTAATTTTGAAAATGAAAGATTGATGGAAATCATGATACACATAGGTCCACGGGTGGCTGTTTAAGAACTACTGAATTAAAATCTAAAGGCTTAAAATACAGAATTTAAAAGCATATTTTGGTTATTCAATTAGCTCATTTTTGTAAACAGGGATTGAAGTAGTAGAAATCGATTACCTCAAAGTCAGGAGGATAATTTAAAGCCTGCTTCCAGAATCCGCCCCCCCCCCTCCCCCGCCAATAATGCTCTTTGGGCACAAATACATTGTTAAAGAAATGTTTCCTGACAATTAGAAGTATAATGATTAAAACAATGGTAACTATTCATTACAACTTACTGGTAATCAAAGCTTGCTTATAAATGTTTAGATTGTAACAGCCTAGACATTTCATTAACATTTATTGCAAGTTTGAGAAATATTAATTTATCTACTTATGAGTCACTGTGGATATAAAAAACCAATCAAACTGCCCTCATAATTTGAAATACTGCAACAGAATAACAATTTGATGTTCTTGTTTAAGACTTCAAATTGAATGTTTATTAGGTAGCAGTTGGCAACCCACTCCAGCACTCTTGCCTGGAAAATCCCATGGGCGGAGGAGAGTGGTGGGCTGCAGTCCATGGGGTCGCTAAGAGTTGGACACGACTGAGCGACTTCACTTTCACTTTTCACTTTCATGCATTGGAGAAGGAAATGGCAACCCACTCCAATGTTCTTGCCTGGAGAATCCCAGCGACGGGGCAGCCTGGAGGGGCTGCCGTCTATGCAGTCACACAGAATCAGATACGACTGACACGACTTAGCAGCAGCAGCAGCAGCAACAGCAGTATATCTTACAAAATTTTTCATCTCAGAAATAGTTCATTAGTCTAGAATTTGTTGGTTAGGGACATTTATAATTATTTCTCCTGTGACNGGGGCAGCCTGGAGGGGCTGCCGTCTATGCAGTCACACAGAATCAGATACGACTGACACGACTTAGCAGCAGCAGCAGCAGCAACAGCAGTATATCTTACAAAATTTTTCATCTCAGAAATAGTTCATTAGTCTAGAATTTGTTGGTTAGGGACATTTATAATTATTTCTCCTGTGACTGAGATGATATAGTCTCCTATGCACATGACTTTGGTTGTAAACCAGAAGCAAAGGTTTTACAGTTAACACTCTGCATGGGTAACTGCCTGCAAGGATACTGTACTGTGGATCTAGAATTTTTCTAAGAGGATACATCTCATATTAAGTGTGCTTAATTCAACTTAAAAACTAAACCTATTTTTAATATATATATGTATACAAACGTGTGTATATATGTATACAAACATGTATACATATATACATGAACGTGGAGACATGTATNGAACTCCGGGAGTTGGTGATGAACAGGGAGGCCCTGCATGCTGCTATTCATAGGGTCGCAAAGAGATGGACACGACTGAGTGACTGAACTGAGCTGATACATACATGTGTTTTGTTTGTATACATATATAAGTTGTTTTAAAATGAAAAAAATTTTAATATCTTTTTCTTAATATAGAAGTAATGGAGACTTATTGCTTCAAGATGAGACAGAGTAGTTGCTTTTCTCCCCATTCCTTCTGCCAAGTACAGCTAAAAACCCTGGACATTATAAAACAAATATAAGAAAACTGAAAGGTGGAGAGAAGGCAGATTGGCTAGTTACCTGGAAAGACAAGGCAGTGAGTTCTATGAGTTTTCTTTCTACTTCATATTTCTCATGGGGTGATAGAGATACAGGCAACCCAGAAATGCTAGTGGGCTCAGACAAAACAGCCTGTATTCTCTAGACAAAGAACCAGGAAAGCCACAGCCTAGCAAGGAAGAAAACTTTTAGTTAATAACCACCTGTGCAGAAGAGTAAACACTGAAAGCCTGAGCCTGTTGTCTGCAGAAAGTTCTATTTGCAAGGTTGGCCCTTGGCTGACATTTGGGAACTGTACCGATAGTTCCTTACACTGATATTTAACCTTCCCTAAATGAGAAGAGTGTCTCATTGTGCCTAGATTGTTCATGGAAACCATGTGGTTTATTATGCTCCCTTGTGTTCCTTCTGGGAGTCTGGAATTGGTATTGGGAAGTATCTACATGACCAGTCCTCCAAAAAACCTTGGGTACTGAGTTTTTAGAGTTTCCCAGGGAAAAAAACACATCATCATGTTGTCACAATTCATGACTGAAAAACTGTGCACAGCCTGGGCCATTCCACTGAGACAGAATTCTTAGAATGTTGTGCCTGATTTCCTCTGAACTTCATTCCATGAAGGTTTTCCCTTTGCTGATTTTGCCTTGCAACCTGCTGCTGTAAATCTCAACTGTGAATACAACAAACTGAGTCTGTGCGTCCTCAGGTGAATCACTGAACAAAGCAGTGTTCCTGGAGACTGCTGACAAATCAACACACCCCAGCCAAACATCACAGGGAAAGTGGTGGTTCTACCACCTCTGTCAGCAATAGCTCAGAAGGAAGTCTAGGCCTTCACCCACGCCAGGTTATAAAGAGGTACTCCAACCCTCTTCCAGGATGGTGCAAGAGAAGACTGAGCAGGAAGCCAGAACTTTGACTTTCTTCCAGCAGAGGCTACATAGACTAATGATGAAGCACCCTTTTGCCTCCCAACTCAAGTGGTATCAGTAGAAGCTGGTAAAGAACCCTCACCCTCATTCCTGTACAAGAGTAATGGGGTGCCCTTTCCTGCCCACCTGGGGTGTCAAAGGAGCATAATGAGGAACCTGGACTTCTACCACAACCAGGGAAAGTATTTGAGGAAATAGTCTGGAAATTTTTCAAACTTGAAAAAAAACATAGACCTGTAGAATAAAAGGAGAAGGAAATTGCAACCCACTCCAGTATTCTTGCCTGGAGAATCCCATGGATGGAGGAGCCTGGTGGGCTAAAGTCCAGGGGGTTGCAAAGAGTCGGACACGACTGAGAGACTTAACTAACTAATAGAATAAAAAGGCTGAGTGGATTTCAAACAGAATAAACCTAAATTAATCTCCACCAAGACACAGCACAGTCATCAAGAAACAGCAGCTTATAAATAGCAGGAAAAACAATTCAAATGACAGATTTCTCCTCTGAAACTATGGAGGGCAGAGGAAAGACACACATTTTTCAAGTGCCCAAGGAAAAGAACTGCCAATCCAGATTCTATAATCAGTGAAAATATGCTTTAGTAATAAAGGATAAGTCAAAACGTTCTCAAATGAAGGAAGCCTAAAAGAATCTGCTCCCAGCAGATTTATCCTAAGAGAACAACTTAGAACAAGTTCTTTAAACAAAAAGGAATCTTGGAACACCAGGAAGGAAGAACAATGGAAAGAATAAAAACATGGGTAATGACAACAGACTTTCCTTCTGCTTGAAATTTCTGAGTTATATATGATGACTGAAACAGAAATTATAACATTGTTTGATATGGCTCTCAATGTAAGTAGAGGAAATAATTAAAACACATATGAACTAGAGAGAGTAAAGGTTAAGATTTTATACTTCACTGGAACGAGTAAAATACTATCACCAAATGACTGATATTAAGAAGAGGTGGCAGGAATATACACAGAAGAACTATACAAAAAAGATCTTCATGACCCAGATAATCATGCTGGTGTGATCACTCACATAAAGCCAGACATCCTGGAATGTGAAGTCAAGTGGGCCTTAGGAAGCATCTCTTTGAACAAAGCTAGAGGAGGTGAAGGAATTCCAGTTGAGCTATTTCAAATCCTGAAAGATGATGCTGTGAAAGTGCTGCACTCAATATGCCAGCAAATTTGGAAAACTCAGCAGTGGCCACAGGACTGGAAAAGGTCAGTTTTCATTCCAATCCCAAACAAAGGCAATGCCAAAGAGTGCTCAAACTACCACACAATTGTACTCATCTCACATGCTAGCCAAGTAATGCTCAAAATTCTCCAAGCCAGGCTTCAATAATATGTGAACCGTGAACTTCCAGATGTTCAAGCTGAATTTAGAAAAGCCAGAGGAACCAGATATCAAACTGTCAACATCCACTGGATCAGAGAAAAAGCAAGAGAGTTCCAGAAAAACATCTACTTCTGCTTCATTGACTAAGCCAAAGCCTTTGGCTGTGTAGATCACAACAAATTGTGGAAAATTCTTCAAGAGATGGGAATATTAGACCACTCTACCTGCCTCCTAAGAAATCTGTAGGGCAGGTCAAGAAGCAACAGTTAGAACTGGACATAGAATAACAACTGTTTCCAAGTTGGGAAAGGAGTAAGTCAAGGTTATATATTGTCACCCTGTTTATTTAACTTATATGCAGAGTATATCATGCAAAGTGCTAGGCTGGATGAAGTACAAGATCAAGACTGCTGGGAGAAATATCAATAACCTCAGATATGCAGATGACACCACCCTTAAGACAGAAAGTGCAGAGGAACTAAAGAGCCTCATGAAAAAAGTGACAGAGATAAGTCAATGTATATAAGCTATATATATAAACTTATACATAACTTATACATATACTTATAAACTTATAAAGATGTTATATATATAAAAGTGAAAAAGCTGGTTTGAAGCTCAACATTCAAAAAATGGAGATCATGGCATCCAGTCCCATCACTTCATGGCAAATAGATGGGGAAATAATGGAAACAGTGAGAGACTTTATTATTTTGGGCTCCAAAATCACTGCAGATGGTAAGTGCAGCCATGAAATTAAGACACTTGTTTCTTGAAAGAAAAGCTATAACCAACCTAGACAGCATATTATAAAGCAGAGATACTACTTTGCTGACAAGGGTCCATCTGGTCAAAGCTATGGTTTTTACAGTAGACATGTATGGATGTGAGAATTGGACCAGAAAGAAAGCTGAGCGCTGAAGAATTGATGCTTTTGAACTGTGGTGTTGGAGAAGACTCTTGAGAGTCCCTTGGACTGCAAGGAGATCCAACCAGTCCATTCTAAAGGAGATCAGTCCTGAATATTCATTGGAAGGACTGATGCTGAAGCTGAAACACCAATACTTTGGCCACATGATGCAAAGGACTGACTCCTTGGAAAAGATCCTGATGCTGGGAAAGATTGAAGGCAGGAGGAAAAGGGGACAAAAGAGGATCAGATGGTTGGTTAGCATTACTGAGTTAATGGACATGAATTTGAGCAAGGTCTAGGAGTTGGTGATGGACAGGGAAGTATGGTGTGCTGCAGTCNATCCTGATGCTGGGAAAGATTGAAGGCAGGAGGAAAAGGGGACAAAAGAGGATCAGATGGTTGGTTAGCATTACTGAGTTAATGGACATGAATTTGAGCAAGGTCTAGGAGTTGGTGATGGACAGGGAAGTATGGTGTGCTGCAGTCCATGGGGTCGCAAAGAGTCGGACATGATTGAGTGACTGAACTGAACTGGATAGACTGATGTTATGTATATGTAATAGAGTAATCACTATGAAAATTTATATAAAGAGATACATTTTAAAATAATACTGACAAATCAAAATGGAGTTCTTAAATCATGGTCGAGTAACCAACAGAAAGACAGACAACATAGAAAAACCACCCAAACCAGAAAACAATAAAGTGGCAGACTGAAGCTTCAAAATATCAATAATTGTATTACATACAAGTGGTCTCTTTTATTTGTAAAAGCCAAAAGGTGGAAACAACCACAATGTCCAATAGGTGAATGATTAGACAAATTGTGTTAAATCCATACCAGGAAATCCTCAATCATAAAAGGAAATGGACTACAGATATACACAACTGCTTGAGAAGATCTCACAGGCCTTATTCTGGTGAAAGAGGCCAATCTCAAAAGGCATATATTTGCATAACTCTATTTACATAACATCTGGAAATGAGAAAATCATCAGTTAATAATTAGAAAATTAGAGAAATTAGAAATTAGAAAAACATTAGTGATCAAGGGTTAGAAATGGTGAAAGAAATGGTGGTTTCTGTGAGTATGAAGATACAGCACATGGGGTATCTTTGTGGTGATGGAAGAGTTCTGTATTGACTGCAGTAGTGTCTATGTGAATCTTTTTTTTTTTTTTTTGAAGGAGCAAAAGGCTTTATTGATAAATATGCAGATATGTCTATACATAGGGACCTGCCATGGGGCCATGACCACGCTGCAGACCCCCCACCACCAGGGTCACAGCCAGGAGATGGCCCTGTGCAGACCCTGGCCACCACTGCCCAGCCACTGCCTCCTCTCTGCCAATTGTGCCAGGGGCTGGGAGAGGCAGAGGCCAGCCTCAGGCTCCTGGCCCCTGGGGCTCACGCATGGTCCCCTCCCCTCCAGGGCACTGGCCCTGTGCCCAGGGCAGAGTCAGGGCAGGGAGACAGCAGCTGCTTCAGACCCTGAGCTCTATGTGAATCTATATGATAAAATGGCATAGAATTACATGCACACATATTGTAGCAATGTCAATGTCCTGGTTTTGATATTATAATTACCTATGATGTGATCATTAGAAAAAAACTGGGTAAAGGGTACACATGATCTCTTTTTGAAACCTCCTATAAACCTACAATTATTTTAAAATATCATGTATAAACTGTATACCCTTACCTAAAGTACAGAAAAGATTTTCAAAGATAGGCATAAAGTGGTAAGGACATGTCTGTATTATTTTTGCTGTTGTTTTGTTTTGGGACATGCTACAAGGCAGGTGGGATCTTAGTTCTCCTAATAAGGATGGAATCTGTGCTCCCTGCAGTAGAAGTGTGCAGTTTTAACCACTGGACTGCCAGGGAAGTCCCTGTACTATTTTTAATAAGAGAGAAAAAGAATGTAAAATTACTGTAAAAAATTCAAATATAGAAAAATACAAATAAGGTGAAACTCACCTGCTCTATGATGCCATCATGTGATTTCTTTCATTCACTTAACAAATAGTGAGTGCATCCTATGGTGCCATGAATGGTTAACATTTGGTGTGTATTTCAGAACTTTCCTGTGCATCCAAAGACATTTACAAATTATAATCATTATAATCACCAATGTGTACTATTATATGTATATGTACACTATATATGAATTAATATATATATTATGTATATATATCATTACTTGACATTGTTTTCATTTATTAGTTATTCATTTCCAAGTATTTGAGTACCTTCTTTAGCCACCATCATGTGAGGCTCTGAGAATACAGTAGTGAATAGAGCAGACATCCATTTCCTCAGAAAGTTTACTTTCCTCAGAAAAGATAGTAAAAACTGTCACTAAACAAACTGAAAGAAATACACAATTATAATGTCAAGTTTAGACAAATGCAAACAATGTTTTGAAATCCCCAACTGTGAAAAGAGAGGATAGTAGTTATGGCAAGATACCACAGCATGTTTATCATTAGTAGAAATGAGCCTGCAGAGAGAAAAGAGGGTAAAAATACAACAGCAAGAGAGAGGGCTAACTGATTTTCTATGAAAGCTTCCTGAAATAGAAGGAGCCACAGCACAAATATGAGTTGGTTTCAGGTAAAAGGAAAATGCCACATTGAAACAAGCATAGGAAGTGAGGACAAGTGCAGCTATAATTTAGTTTGTAGATTTAGAGGTCTGAAGTTCAGGCAATTCCTCTTTGAGAGTGCTTATTTCCTTAGCAAAATACAAGACACTGTCATCTACCAAAAGTAAGGATATACATCAGAAGATCTGAGGTTGGAAGCGAGTTGAGATTTTAAGTAGTCATTTGGGAAAGCAAGATGAGTAGATATATGTAGTACCCTTGCCAGGGTGAGTTGAGGGGCTGCAGAGTCGGTTCTATGAGGCAGATTCTGTTTTCAGCAAACTGACTGAAGTCAGGGAAAAAACAAGTATACAAACATTCACAGAGAGAAACAAAGTGCTACAGTGCACTATCTATTTTTTTAAAATTAGAGGGTGTTTTTCAGTTGGAAAGAGAGGAAGAAAATGGCCCGAGAAAGGGAAGGAAGTAAAGAGAAAGATGGAGATGCAAACAGGGTGACAGCTTTCCAGCTGGGGGTCAGGAATGTCCTTTTGTCCTCTAATCCCAGCATTGTCACTGTGATATCAGTTTATCTTCACTGTGAAATCTTCACTGTGATATCAGATTTTGTGAAACTGCTACATATTTCTGCTTAGTCTCTTAGACCTGATAATCTATCAAACCCTACGGGGTAATTCCCAGGCACCTTCAGTGGCTGCAGGGAAGGATGAGTGAGGCACAGGTGTATCATCCTCCACATATTAGAAGAGCAACTCTAGTGAGCAAGAACAGGCTGACATTTAATTTTTCTCTTCTTATTGGTAATTGTGAGTTGCTGTGAGTTCTTTTTTAGGTCCATTTTATTATATTATTTCCTAGTTACCGAGTCCAGTTCTTTTACTCAAATGATATCTTGCAATTGCCCTCAAGTGTTTTCTCAACATTATTTTTGATTTAATGAATGTAGCTAAATATAAATAGACTTGGAGGAACTGAGGTATGGGCAAAATTAAAAATCATCTGTTACATGAACCACTTGTAAAATACTCTACAACCATTATTCTCTGAGAAATACTATTGTTTAACACTTGGTTAGATAATTTGTAATTATTAAATTATTTACATTTAGCAATAAGAGACTTATCAGACCCTTTGTACAATGGCTATTCTGTGATTAAAAAGAACCTCCATGCAAACTTTGTTGCTTAGAAATAGTGAAGCTTAAAAATGTTTTTAACTGATGTTAACAGAAACAATCTTCTCTAACCACAATGGCAAAAATATAAAGTTGCCAAGAAGCTGTTTCAGTTCAGTTCAGTCGCTCAGTCGTGTCCGAATCTTTGCGACTCCATGAACTGCAGCATGCCAGGCCTCCCTGTCCATCATCAACTCCCGGAGTTCACTCAAACTCACATCCATCGAGTTGGTGATGCCATGCAGCCATCTCATCCTCTGTCATCCCTTTTTCCTCCTGCCCTCAATCACTCCCAGCATCAGTCTTTTTGAATGAGTCAATTCTTTGCATGAGGTGGCCAAAGTACTGGAGTTTCAGCTTTAGCATCATTCTTTCCAAAGAACACCCAGGACTGATCTTTAGAATGGACTGGTTAGATCTCCTTGCAGTCCAAGGGACTCTCTAGAGTCTTCTCCAATACCACAGTTCAAAAACATCAATTCTTCGGTGCTCAGCTTTCTTCACAGTCCAACTCTCACAGCCATACATGACTACTGGAAAAACCGTAGCCTAAGGAGCTGTTTAGAATCTGAATAAAGCAAAAAACATTGGGGTGGAAGAAACTGTAATTCATTGCCTAGTCCTTTGACCATCTCTTTAGCTAGACTGCTAATATGAGACTTTTGTACAAATTCTTGAGTTTTCCCTTTCCTAATTTTTGAAAATTAGAGGGAATACTTCTTATTGCAAATACGCTTCATTTAAAAAAAAAGAGCAGATATCATTACTAGTGCAACAAGAATTACCAAAAAAGGGGAGGAAAACAGTTTGTGTGTCTTCATTAAAAACTGTTAAGACACAAAACCTGGCTCTTTGCTCCCTTTCCAACAGCCAAAAGGGAAACATGGATCAGTTACATGCTATTAAGAAGAAAGAAAAATACAAGTAATTCGACTAGTGCATGTGAGTGAAAGTCGGTCAGTCCTGTCCAACTCTTTGCGACTGTATAGTCCATGGGATTCTCCAGTCCAGAATGCTGGAGTGAGTAACCTTTCCCTTATGCAGGGCAATCTTCCCAATCCAGGTCTCCCGCATTGTGGGCAGATTCTTTTATCAGCTGAGCCACAAAGGAAGCCCCAGCTAGTGCATACTTAGAGGCCAATATTCTTTTCACCTTTTCCCTTCCTTTTCAAAGCCTAATACATTTGTCGCCACAGACAACAATCTAGTGGGCAATTATTATTATTCTCCTACTTAACATAAAAGGATGCAGGTTGGGAGTTCGCTGTACCAGATAGCGGGTGCTTTAAATTTTTATTAAAGTCTGTAATTTTTTTGTTGGAGTTTGTAATTGGCTTTCTTAGCATTATGAGGGAAGACGTAATCGAGGTGGCAATGGGCAGGTAGATATAATTCGATACAAGACTACAGTAATCTCGATGGCAGCTCTTATAATGAGATCTGTTTGCATGGTTCTCTGAGACTTGGGCATGCCCCTTTCCTGACGATCCTGTTTCTTCTGGGATTGGGTAAAACGCATGGAATTCTAAACTCCTGAAATTACTAGTGTTGGTGGCCCCTGGCGACAGGTCGAGTTCTCAAGTCCTCAGTTCTCAAACATCACCTTTCAGGCCTCATTCGGAACATGACAAAGCCACACGAGTCCCAGGCTCGTCTCCCACGAGGATCGCCGTTCACCCGAGTAAGTCAGCGCACTGCCTCCGAACAAGCTTCGACTTCGTCGAAATAATACCACAGACGTCATACTCTCGCGGCTCCCGCCCAACTCAAGAGCGTCCAGCGGGACGCATGCGCAGAACTGGCGAGGGCGCGCAGCCAGCCAGGCGTCGCAGGCCTGTGTACAGCGGTCGCATTCTCCGAAAGGCCTGCTTCCCTCGTCGCGGTGAGGCAGTTCTTGGCGGCAACTACGTAGTTGCACTACCCGTAAGAGAAACAAAGGAAGAGATTGTCCCGACTCTGGCGCGCTTCCGTTTCAAACCCTAACTTCCGGTTCGTTAGCCGGTTCCGGTCCCCGCCTCTCACTTCCGGTCGCCGTGGGTTTCTCTGCGGTCGATTCCTGCATCCGCTGTTCTCGGTTCCGCTGTGCTCCAGGTGAGGGGATTCTGGGCATCCCTGCCCGCTGCCCGCGGAAACACCGTTGGGCTGGAGGACCGCAGCTTTGCTGTCCTCGCTGCGCGACCTTCACTGTTGCCTGGCAGGCCGGCTGGGGCTGCGTTAGGGCGTCCCGCCCGCGGCTGCCCTGGTCCGTGCGCGGCCCAGGCCTCCGGCCCCGGCCCGCTCATCACAGGGGCCACCACCCTCGCATCCAGCCTCCTCGCTTCGGTGGAGGGCTTTCCGCTCTTCTGTGGTTTTTGCGTCCTCCCGTCTCATTCCTCCCTCGACTGGGGTTTGTCCATTTCTTCCCCCTCTCTGTTGAACGTATCCCAGCCCTTTTGGGGTCTCTGCCTGCCTTCTGTGCTGTCCCCTAGCTGCTGCTTCGAAGCCCACAGCTCTCTCCCCTGCACTCGCTCGCAGTTGCTGCAGCCGTGTAGTTCAGAGAACGAGTTGACAGTACTTAAGTTGTTACGCTTTACTAGGCAGGTTGAAAACTTAATTCCTCTCAGTTCCTAAGGTGTTAATTTAGGCTGAAGGTCCTTTCAAATTGACCGCCTTTGCTACTTTTCAGTTGTGTGGTCTGGAGCAGCTTGTTTTTCTTCTTTTTCAAATTTCTGGTCTGTATAGTGAAGACAGTAGTTGTCAGTTTAGGATTGTGAAGATTAAATGAGATTATTCAATAAAATTGTCGAGCATATTATAATTTTCCTATTTTCACCACCATTTGTATTGCTTATAAGTGCTGTCACGGCTGTTATTGCACGGCTTAACGCTATTGTCATGGTAAACGTTACTACCTTGACTAGACAAGTCACCACTGTATGTTAGGTTGGAAGAATTTATCCAGACAGCCGTTCTTGACCGTAGTTTCACCACCGTTAAGGTATGTTCCTTGCTAACTTATTTGGGTTTGATCGCCGTCCCTACCCCCCAAATCGTTTTTCGTTTTATAAATCTGATAAGATCTGGAATGACACAAAACATTAGAATTGTGTAAGAAAAGGCCAAGTGTGAAAACAGAAAATGACTCATGCATTTGCTTTGCATTGCTCCATTCCTGTGAATGATCTAAAAATTCAAGGAGTAAAGTTCAGTATAACTTTGAAAAAACAGTTTTAAGGGCTTTTGCATTAAACTTTTTTATGGTATTTGTTTTGTTGTGCCTAGTCCTTTAGAGCAGTTGTCAGTTTGGAAATCCACTTGTGGCACGGGTGATATGTAACATTTGTATACTGCTTTACTAAGCACACAGAGCCCATGCCATCTGGCACATTTTCTTTTTTAAGTCTGAGAAAATTGAAGAGCCTCTCTTAACTTTAACATGCCTCAAAGAAGGGGGGAAGGTGGGAACAGGGATTGTTAAAACACAAATTGCTAGGTCTCTTCTCTCCAGGCCCAGTTACATTTCTAACAGGTTACCAGATGGGGTCAGTGCTGTTGAATGGTCTGGGGACCACACTTTGAGAACGCTCATCTAGAGGCACAATGATTTGTCCGCATCCACCTAGAGTTGAGGTGATCTCACTTCAAATGTTTTGTTCTGCCCAATACAACGTNACTACCCGTAAGAGAAACAAAGGAAGAGATTGTCCCGACTCTGGCGCGCTTCCGTTTCAAACCCTAACTTCCGGTTCGTTAGCCGGTTCCGGTCCCCGCCTCTCACTTCCGGTCGCCGTGGGTTTCTCTGCGGTCGATTCCTGCATCCGCTGTTCTCGGTTCCGCTGTGCTCCAGGTGAGGGGATTCTGGGCATCCCTGCCCGCTGCCCGCGGAAACACCGTTGGGCTGGAGGACCGCAGCTTTGCTGTCCTCGCTGCGCGACCTTCACTGTTGCCTGGCAGGCCGGCTGGGGCTGCGTTAGGGCGTCCCGCCCGCGGCTGCCCTGGTCCGTGCGCGGCCCAGGCCTCCGGCCCCGGCCCGCTCATCACAGGGGCCACCACCCTCGCATCCAGCCTCCTCGCTTCGGTGGAGGGCTTTCCGCTCTTCTGTGGTTTTTGCGTCCTCCCGTCTCATTCCTCCCTCGACTGGGGTTTGTCCATTTCTTCCCCCTCTCTGTTGAACGTATCCCAGCCCTTTTGGGGTCTCTGCCTGCCTTCTGTGCTGTCCCCTAGCTGCTGCTTCGAAGCCCACAGCTCTCTCCCCTGCACTCGCTCGCAGTTGCTGCAGCCGTGTAGTTCAGAGAACGAGTTGACAGTACTTAAGTTGTTACGCTTTACTAGGCAGGTTGAAAACTTAATTCCTCTCAGTTCCTAAGGTGTTAATTTAGGCTGAAGGTCCTTTCAAATTGACCGCCTTTGCTACTTTTCAGTTGTGTGGTCTGGAGCAGCTTGTTTTTCTTCTTTTTCAAATTTCTGGTCTGTATAGTGAAGACAGTAGTTGTCAGTTTAGGATTGTGAAGATTAAATGAGATTATTCAATGAAATTGTCGAGCATATTATAATTTTCCTATTTTCACCACCATTTGTATTGCTTATAAGTGCTGTCACGGCTGTTATTGCACGGCTTAACGCTATTGTCATGGTAAACGTTACTACCTTGACTAGACAAGTCACCACTGTATGTTAGGTTGGAAGAATTTATCCAGACAGCCGTTCTTGACCGTAGTTTCACCACCGTTAAGGTATGTTCCTTGCTAACTTATTTGGGTTTGATCGCCGTCCCTACCCCCCAAATCGTTTTTCGTTTTATAAATCTGATAAGATCTGGAATGACACAAAACATTAGAATTGTGTAAGAAAAGGCCAAGTGTGAAAACAGAAAATGACTCATGCATTTGCTTTGCATTGCTCCATTCCTGTGAATGATCTAAAAATTCAAGGAGTAAAGTTCAGTATAACTTTGAAAAAACAGTTTTAAGGGCTTTTGCATTAAACTTTTTTATGGTATTTGTTTTGTTGTGCCTAGTCCTTTAGAGCAGTTGTCAGTTTGGAAATCCACTTGTGGCACGGGTGATATGTAACATTTGTATACTGCTTTACTAAGCACACAGAGCCCATGCCATCTGGCACATTTTCTTTTTTAAGTCTGAGAAAATTGAAGAGCCTCTCTTAACTTTAACATGCCTCAAAGAAGGGGGGAAGGTGGGAACAGGGATTGTTAAAACACAAATTGCTAGGTCTCTTCTCTCCAGGCCCAGTTACATTTCTAACAGGTTACCAGATGGGGTCAGTGCTGTTGAATGGTCTGGGGACCACACTTTGAGAACGCTCATCTAGAGGCACAATGATTTGTCCGCATCCACCTAGAGTTGAGGTGATCTCACTTCAAATGTTTTGTTCTGCCCAATACAACGTGCTGTATTAGCGCTGTTTGCATTCCTAGCTCTTGTAAGTTTTCATTTTTATTTCTACTTTTCACAGAAAAATAATATTTAAATGGTATTTCTGTTTGACAGAAAAGGCTTATTTGGCTTTTTTTTTTTTTTTTTTTT
>SJYA01001215.1:2768215-2819790 GCA_006410615.1 Neotragus moschatus | reverse complement strand
CCCCCGCCGCCCGCACCTGTGTGTTACCCGGCAGGGGGAACATAGAAAAAAAAAAAAAAGAAAAAAAAAACCCAGAGATCCAGGCACCCTAAATTCAAGTTTAGAACTGATGGAGAATAGTAGCAGGGCTGGGTTTTTAAAAGGGTGATTAGGGCTTGGTTTATGAATTTCCTAGGTTCAGAGTTCCTTTGAGCATTGGTGACCGGTATCCTTTAGAGAAAAGTTTAAAAATTGTTGTCTTGAAGACACAGTAAAATAAGTTTGTTTTTATAAATAATTAAGCGAAAATTAACCTTAAATTATGCTAGGGATTATTTGTGGTGTATTTGAACTTTTAGTATTGCTTAGATACTAATTTATACAGAAGAAAGATTTTTTAAGTTAAGTTCAAACTTTTCATATATATTGTGTTATCATTCCTCATGTTTTAGCTGCAACAAATATGAAGTGGATTGAAGCTAAAATGAAAGTAAGTGTTAGAAAACAATCCATTTAAGAACATTTTGAAACTGCATTTGTCTTTTTAGAAAGTTCTGAATTAAATTTCATTGTCATTGGAGGACATTTAGTAGCAAAACAAATGCCAATATCAGGAGTTAGAGGTGTTTTTCAAGTCTGCTTAGTGGTGATTTGCTTTGATTACCTACCTATGTCTTTTTCAAGATAAGGTACAGCAAAGCTCCTGTTCCTCTTTCCCTCATTTTATGCTAACACTTTATTTTCCTCCTTTTGTGTGGTGTGTGATGCTTAAAGGAGTGATGCTCTTTTAAAATAGTAAATTAGGAAGTAACCTGTTTCTGATAATATATTGAAAAGGGCCCCTCATTTGGAAGCTAAATAGACTAGGGTTCTTTGGATTACCATTTATTCAATCTGCTTAGTGAAACTAAAATGCTTGCCAGTTGTTGATCAAGATGCGATAGCCAGGGCGATAGAAAGATGATGTAATGGAAAATTATGCTAGACTATTCATAAAGCCTGGATTGTCCACATTATTATATTTTAACCACATGAACATTTATATTTATAGGAGCTGGGAGTGAGTACAAATGCAAATTACAAGATTACCTTCATGTTGGACAGTGCTGCTATGATAACAGTGCATACTCCGAGGAGAGGATTAATAGATGTAAGAAGGCATTTTTCTTTTATTTAAAGACTTGCTTGTTTTCTGATATACTATTTGCATTTATATTGATGGAATAAACAACACAAAGAGTTTAGAAATCCAAGTGTTTAATAAAGTGTCAGTTGAGTTTTGATGGAGGAAGCTGTATTTCAGGTTAATAAATTTGAATTTTAGTGACAAAATGAAGAAGCTTAAGGAAGGGCTGTCAGGAAAAGTCATGATTAATTGTCCCATGATGATAGCAGCCAGTGTTGCTAAAGATAGAGTNTTAGAAATCCAAGTGTTTAATAAAGTGTCAGTTGAGTTTTGATGGAGGAAGCTGTATTTCAGGTTAATAAATTTGAATTTTAGTGACAAAATGAAGAAGCTTAAGGAAGGGCTGTCAGGAAAAGTCATGATTAATTGTCCCATGATGATAGCAGCCAGTGTTGCTAAAGATAGAGTGCTGCTGCTTCTGCTGCTGCTAAGTCGCTTCAGTCGTGTCCGACTCTGTGCGACCCCATAGACGGCAGCCCACCAGGCTCCCCCATCCCTGGGATTCTCCAGGCAAGAACACTGGAGTGGGTTGCCATTTCCCTCTCCAATGCATGAAAGTGAAAAATGAAAGTGAAGTCGCTCAGTTGTGTCCGACTCCTAGCGACCCCATGGACTGCAGCCTACCAGGCTCCTCCGTCCAGGAGATTTTCTAGGCAAGAGTACTGGAGTGGCTTGTCATTGCCTTCTCCGACAATGTAGAGGAGACAGAGTAGATGAGAAAAAATACTGGATGTCATCAGGGAAGATAGTAGAAACAGACCAGAAAATACTTGTCTTGGCCTATATGAAACTGATAGATAAAAGCAGATACATCATGATGCATGTCCTTGGGGTGACATATGTGAAGGCCTAAAGAAAATAAGAAGAACCATCAAAAAAGATTTATGCTTAAAAAGATTAAGGCTCTTCACTTTGTTTACTCATCAAGTAACTAGTCATATGATGAACTTCTAGTATCCGCAAAGCCCTGCAATGGGCACTGTTGGGAATAAAGAGATGAGAACACTTGGTTCCATGCCTTTTGGAAACACACATAGTAATAGGAATTGGGGAGAACTTAGCAACCTAGGAAAATTTAGAAGAGACAGTATTAAAATTGTCCATCATAAGTCCAATTATGTGCATGGGGATTTTTCAGTAAAGGAAATTAAATATACATCAGGAGAACATGTAATTTATTATCTGCTGAAGTGGTACATTTACTAAATCTAAACAGGGAAAAGAAGTGTGGCAAATGTTAAGCATAGGAATGTTTCTAGTAATGAAAAAGGAATAAAAAGAAATCTTCAATAAACAAATCCCCACCATAGTAGACAGTCGATTGTATAAATTTTTGTTCACCCATTTAATGGAATGCAGCTAACTATTTGATGTAGTATTTAGTGCTTTAAAATTTTTTCATGATATATTATTAAAGTGAAAGAAGTATTTTAGCAGTATTTACAAACTGTTAGAAAATAGTTTTTTAACCTTTGTTTGGTTCAGGGTTTCCCTTAGCTTAACAAAAGATCTGTGAACTCTTTGAGGCTGCCGCTGTTTATCAGAAAGACTGGAGGTAAATATACCGGAATATCTAGTTGTAATCTTTGGTACTAACTGGATTATAGATATGTAAAATTTTTCCTTTGTCCTTTTCTGTGTTTTCACAATTTTTTTCCCTACAGTCAGCAGTGTTACTTCTCTAATTGAGAACAAAGTAGTGTTTGTTTTGGGGAACATATAGTGCTTGACTTAATTACAAAATGACAGCTCTATTTAAGAGGATGTAGGATTGCTAACCGTGGCTGTCATAAAGCCCTTATTTTATTTCTTGAGACTTTATGTTGGCTAAGAAAACCAAAAATCTGGTTTATTGTTTCAGTTCCAATAGATTTGTCTTCAAGTATTTGGGGGGTTTGTTTCAGTAGTAAACAGTGCAAACACATACAGCAAATAAAAGTTTAGTGAAATTAAAATATTTCAATAACATTTTTTGTAGTAGCAAGAACACTAAGATAGGAAAAGAGACTTTCTCTATATTAAAATAAATTACAGAAGGAAAAAAAACATTTTAAAATGACAACTCTTACCACCATTTATTTATTACCATTTAATTTCATAGTTATTAATAGCATGTAATCTCATATCACAAATGAGACTCCTGCATTCAGCAAAAATTACTTTTTCTTCTAAAAGAAAAAACTTTTAACTTCCGAAAATTAGTGTGTTANAAAACATTTTAAAATGACAACTCTTACCACCATTTATTTATTACCATTTAATTTCATAGTTATTAATAGCATGTAATCTCATATCACAAATGAGACTCCTGCATTCAGCAAAAATTACTTTTTCTTCTAAAAGAAAAAACTTTTAACTTCCGAAAATTAGTGTATTAAATTTTTTTTTGAATGTATAAAGTATGTTCATGTGATTCACAAATGAAATATGTAGTGAAAAGTCTTCCTCTGTCCTGAACCTTCCAGCCACTTAACTCTCCTTCCTATAGGCAATCATTGTTACTTCTCATGTGGTCTTACAGAGAATTTATGCAAGTATCAACAGATATAAATACCAAGAATTATCTCTTTGAAGGCTCATTTTAAGAATTCAGAAATATAAGCAAGAATTTACAAATTATGGTATTTTTGAAGTTAAGCAGTCAAATGCTCTAGAAATTGTTCCCCTGAACTACTGAACTAAAAGAGAAAGTCAATTTTTGCTTTACAAAATATTTAAATATTGTAGTAAAAGAGCAAGATACATTGTTGTTAAAGTTTGCTAGTTTTGAAAACAGACCCCAAGTGAAACCTCAGGTTCTGGGGACATAAGACTGATCAGCAGACTCTAAATAATTACTAGATTCTTACTTTTTAAATTAAATACTCTTATTTTGATCCCAAATCTTCTGGTTAAAATTATTGAAAGTGTTATGATGGGCTTAGTTCCATTAGACATGAGCAGACCTTTCAGAAGTTAACATTGGGAGATACATTGTCTCTTAAAGTGTGTTGCCTCTCAGTTCTGGTCTGTTCACAGAGCCAGCCATCACTCTCTTGTGGTAAAGGAACACTCTGGTATAGTTCTGTAGGCATTTTGCAGTATTTTTGCTTCTAAGAAAGGATGAACTATTGATGAAATTTGAGTTAAATCTAAGTTTTTATTCTAAGGTAAAGCCTCTTGGTGTTATATGGGGAAAGTTTTCGGAGTTTTACAGCAAGAAAAACACCATCATGTTTGATGACATAGGAAGAAATTTTCTAATGAACCCACAGAATGGACTAAAGGTAAGACATAATTTACTTGCTATTCTCATATATGCTGGTATATGCAGTAGAACTTTAGCACTATTGAATTGCATAAATTTTTCCAGGTAATGTGTTGGCAAGAAAAACATGTTTAGAAAAATTCATATAAAATTGAACATTTTCTCTTTCGCATGGTATCTCCTTAGTTAACCAACTCATCTAGATGTTTTATTTTCACTTAGCTCTGAGGAACAACATGAGCTTACTGACATTGACTTTCAGCATCAAAAGTGAAAGCATCAGACATTGTTGGATTAAGGATTTGAGGATTGTTGTTGTTGTTAAGTCTTTAAGGCATGTCTTACTTTATGTGATCCCATGGACTGTAACCTGCTAGGCTCCTCTGTCCATAATGATTCTCCAGGCAAGAATACTGGAGTGGGTTGCCATGCCCTCCTCCAGGGGATCTTTCCAACCCAGGGANTGTGATCCCATGGACTGTAACCTGCTAGGCTCCTCTGTCCATAATGATTCTCCAGGCAAGAATACTGGAGTGGGTTGCCATGCCCTCCTCCAGGGGATCTTTCCAACCCAGGGATCAAACCAGGTCTCCCTCATTGCAGGCAGGTTCTTTACTGTCTGAGCAGTGTAAAATTGGTAAGAGAGAAATTGAAACTTAAAATTTTGGTACCTGTGGCTGCCTGTGTGTCAGGACGATATGAAAATGGAAAAGAGAGCTTTATATCATGGTACTAATGCAAATGAAATCTCCATCTGAAGTGTAAACCTGACACTAAGATATTTTTAATCTCAGTCCTAAACTTTTCCACAAGCTGAACTCTTGATGACTTTAAAAAACGAGAAAAACTTGAAGCAGATACATTTTTGAAGCTATCCTTGTAGACTATTGATGTGGTCTTTGGTGTACAAGGAGGATAGTTGAGGGAATTTTTATTAATCTAGGCAGTGAATTGTCACAAATATAAAAACTGTTGACTTGGAAGAGAAGTACTAGGGATAGATTGGTGGTTATGTTCCCCTTTAAAAATGATTTCTGTTTGAGGCTTTAGGAGAAGTGCTTTTCCCTGTGTGGTTTACCAGGTATAAGACACAAAAGTACATTCTTCAGTCTTGAGCAAAGATTCAGTTGATCTAAGCTGAATCTTGTATGAAACCAATTGTATCTGTACTGGAAAGGAGGTCAAATCATGGTATTCAGGGAATGATTAAACTTTTTTTTTGGTTGAGGTATAATATTAGTTACAGGTGTACAATATAATTTATGATTTGATATTTGTATATATTGTGAAATGATCAGCATGCATCTGTCACCATACAGAGTTATTTTTTTTCTTGTGATGAGAACATTTAAGATCTACTCTCGTAGCAGCTTTCAAATAATGCAATATGGTATTATTAACTGTAGTTATTATGCTCTACCTTATATCCCCATGACTTATTTTATACCTAGAGGTTTGTACCTTTTGACTTTCTTCATTTCTCCCACCTACCCATTTCTGGAAACCACCAATCTGTTCTTTCTGTTCTGTTATGTATGAGGTTGGTTTTGTGTGTGTGTGTGTGTGTGTTTTGTTTTTGTTTTTTCTTGGATTCTGCATGTAAGTAAGACGGAATGACTTGAGAAGAGCTTAAATAAAAAAAATATATATTACTTTCCTGTGTGTTTTTAGAAGAAACATTTTCGCAGCTAACATTTGGGCCCTCCTCATCTTTGGATACAGCAAGATGATGATACAAATTTCTAGTACTTTAGAGCAAGATTTTTTTTTTTTTAAAACCAGAGTACTCAGTAGAATCACTGAAGCAGTTCCTAAAAATATATTAGTTTCCACCTTCAAAAATTCTAATTAAGGAGAGGTATTTTTAAGCATTCTACAGGTAATCTCTCTCATGTCTCCTTTTGAAAACCCCTTTTAAGAAGGTAGTAATTAATGGTCTGCCCACATTGACATAGAAGTGGTTTTAAAATTGAGAAGTACTCTTAAACCCTGTGTTTGTTACCACTGTTTCATAATACTTCTGGTAGAAATCTCAAAGATTTCACAGAGATCTTAAAGACTGCTTATTTTTGAAGTAGTTAACTTCTTATAATGGAAGTTTGTTAATCTTAAGATTTGAAATATAACATAGGAGGCTTTGTCAGTTACAAATATAGCACTGAACTTAAGGAAGTTGAGTTTTGGTCATGCATAAACAGTAGTTTCTCTGAACTTCACTTTCATTATCTATATAAGGAAGTGGATATATAAGAGAATGTAGAAATAATTCTAAAAATGTTTTTTTGGTTATGCAGCAATAGGGGTAATACATGTTGATCACTTAGATTATTCTTGAGAATGGAGCAGTGATTATAGTGAAACAGTTGAAGTCAATTAGATCAGTTTTTTCCACTTAACTGGTTTAACTTTTAGATCTAGAATCTTTGGGTTATTTTAGTTTTNACCGCATCTTGTTCTTCGTTCGTAGACAGGAAGATGGTTGTCTTGTGGGGAGTAGGTAAAGCTATACGGGACTGGGAAAGAAGAAGAATATGCAAAACAGCAACATGGGAAAAGGCAGATCATTTAGGGTGTTGCTTGGTTTTTAGATGACAATTGCCAAGAATAGTAGTAAAACATAAAAAGTAAACTGGTTGAGGAGTTTTCTCATCCCCAACAGAACTCTCTCATAGGGACAGATTGTTAATTTCCCCTAAAGTATTGGAACATCAGAATTTATTAATGTTTTTAGCTGGAGTAGCAGCCCAAGTGGTGGCTCTAGAGATTAAATGCTTAGGTATTTATGTAAGGATATATTAGTTTTTAGAATTAACTTTGGAAAAATCTGTGTAGGTCTTGTAGGAATGCTAAGTATATAGCATTTAAGGAGAAATCCTTGATGATTAGTTGGTTAGATTTATCAAAGACTAAGAAACTAATGCATTAATTGGAACAGAAATTAGTATCAGGCATCCTGTAGGTTTACAGAAGGGTGTCAATTACTTAAGGTCAGTGAGGTTCCATGTAGAACATAAGATCTTTAAAACCTCCCACGCTAGTGATTTTTTAAAAAGCTGGATGTTTCTTTTTTTCTGAGTTTTGGCTGTGCCACATGGCCTGTGGGGTGTTAGTTCCCCAACCAGGAATTGAATTCACAGCCTTGGCAGTAACATCATGGAGTCCTAACCACTGGACCAAGAGGCAGTTCCCAAAACTGGACATAAGTAAGCACTTCTTAAAGGCTAGTTTAAGGATATTCCCTGATACACAGTGTTACTTATTAAAACACTGATTTCCTTTTGAAAAGTTGAACTTACAGTTTATATAAACTGTGGGAAAACAGTCTTTAAAAATACCAAAACCAGAGATACTGTATAAGTTAATATAGCCACAAGAAACACAAATTAGATTGTGTATGTGTCCAATCTGTGATGCTAAAGACCAAACTGATGAACGCGTAGGTTATTAGAGTAACAATTTTTGATTGAATGCAATTCTTTCAATTCTGTTCACAGGTCTTTTTGAGATTTTTTTAAATTGCAGTATAGCTGCTGTACAGTATTTTATGAGTTACAGGTATATAATAAAGTGATTCACAATTTTTAAGGGTTATACTCCATTTATAGTTATAAAATATTGGCTGTCTTCCCCATGTTGTACAGTATATCCTTGTATAAGAGCTTATTTTACACCAAATTGTTTGTACCTATGTCTCCCCTGCACTTATGTTGCCCCCCACCCCTTCTCTCTGCTGTTAACTACTAGTTCTTCATATCTGTGAATCTGAATTTTTTTGTTTGTTTTTGTTTTATTCACTAGTTTGTTGTATTTTTTAGATAATACATATAAATGGTATCATAAAGTGTTATCTCTGTCTGGCATATTTCACTTAGTGCCCTCCAAGCCCATCCATTTGGTTGCAAATGGTGACAGTAGTATTCCCATTGTATATTCATTCATCATTCATTGCATAGTCTTTATCCATTCACCTGTTGACGGACACTTAGATTGCTCTGAAAAGGTACATGCAGCCCAATGTTCATAGCAAGGTTATTTACTATCCCCAGTTCTTGATTTCCTGGAGTACTTTTGATAGCTATCACTTTTTGTTGCGTGATTTGTGAGGAGAACAGTGATGGTTTCCCAAACCTTAAGAAGAAAGGGCAAGGGATATGTCAGAAAAGAATTCCTCCTTACTGATACCTTGGGCAAATGTCTCTAATTCCTTGAGCTTTCCCTTCTTCACAAAAATTTTAATGATGTGACCCCATAGGCTGTTGCAAAGGTCAAATGAGACAATGTGTAAGTACTTTTCAAGTAGCAAAGGCTTGTGTGAATCAGATATTATTAAAAGTAGTTCAGAACATATGGCTGTGACTGAACTATCATTCTTGAAATTATAATTAATAAGAATGTAGTATTAAAAGGGAAACTTTTCTCAGGTTTATTTTTTACTATATTACCTTGGCTTTCTGAGAGTTCTAAATAATCAAGGAAAGTAGAATGAGGAAACTCTTCTTATGATCCAGATGTTTTTGTGGATATCCAAATGCTTTTAGTCTGCAAATGCCACTTAATAATGGTGTGAATGGATGATCTGCTGGATATGTTTGAAACTTTCGCAGTGTTATAATACATCTTGTATAGAGGAATATTAACATTATTTTAATCTTTTCACTGAACCCAGCTGTTCCCAGATAGAAGCTTGCTAATTTTGCCATGCCATGTAAAAAATAAGATATCATTCCAAAGCACTGAATTTTTTAAAGCTTTTTTTTTTTCTTACATAAGGATACTAAGGTACATGTTAGTTTTGGCAGAATAAACTGTCTGTGCAGTGAAATCAATATTTAGCATGGATTTGTTAGTAACTATTCTGTGTTTCAGATGTGTTCTTCAAAGGTAAACAAGATTCTCTACTCCCAAAGAGTTTATATTCTAGTAAGGAAAAGAATTTAAACCCTTTTTTTCCCCAAAGAATAAGAAGTGCTATACAAACATAGTAATGTGATAAAAAGTGTGTGGGGTAGTGGGGTTGTAGAGTAGTGACTGACAGTAGCAGGAGCCAATGTGGGACCACCTGAATGACGAGGCATTACTCAGAATATTACGAAGAGTATTGTGGGCAAAGCTAAGAGCAAGTGAGAGACCTTAAGGCAGGAATTAGGTGGGCAGATTCAGGGACTGGTGGGAGGCAAGTGGTGGCTGAGGAGAGCTGAGGATGGAGAGGGAGGCAGAGCCCATGGGATAGGTTGGATTGTGTAGGTCACTATAAGTAACCTGGTGAATTCCCAGTGGCAATTCTTAGTGAAATGGAAATAAGTGAAAGATTTTAAGGGAATGACAATTTTTAAAAATTCGTTTATTTTTAATTGAAGGCTGACTGCTTTACAGTATCGTGTTCATTTCTACCAAACATCAGCATGAATCAGCCATAGGCTTACCCATGTCCCCTCTGGCTTGAACCTTCCTCCCACTTCCCTCCCCACCCCACCCTTCTAGGTTGTTACCCAGCCCTGATTTGAGTTGCCTGAGTCATACGGCAAAGGAATGACAATTTTTAAACAACCTTATTGAGATATAATTTACATACTCTTTAAGATTCACCCATTTGAATTCGGTGTGCAATTCAATGTTTTCTAGCATATTTATAGAGTTGTGCAACCATCACTATGATCTAATTTTAGAACCTGATTTGTTGTTTAAAAGATCATCTTGGCTCTTGTGTGGAGAACAGATTATAGAGGGGGAAAAGGATAAAAGGATAGTATCAGGAGGCTACTGATGGTACCCAGGTGAAAGATTTTCAAAGTGACCAAAGGAAAATTGGCATTTTTTCACTCTCTCGTTGCATCAGTTGCCAACTACCTATTGAGCTCGTGTTCTGTGCTAGGCCCTGTGCCAGGAGCCAGGTCTCCAGTGATAGTGATGATATTAGACGTGATCCGTGTGGCGCACACAGTAGTGCACAGACTGTGCGTCTCCTGGCAGGTTTGATGAGGATGTTTCTTTCTTCAAACCTGCAGGGAGAGTCTCTGACTACACCTGCTAAAACAGCCTTGTCTCTGTGACATGGAGTTACCGTGGCAGTGACAGCCTACCACTCTTGCCACGCTCTGTTAGAGTCAAACAACAGATTCCTCCCACATTTGGAGATTAAACAAATGTGTGAACACTGGGAGGGGGTGGGGGTGGGGAATCATCGAGTTATTTTATGGCCTCTCAGCCACAGTCCCTGAGCCTAATCTATAAAGGCTACTGTAAAAAAAAAACCTACTTCACAGGTGGTTATGCAGATTCAACATAAGATAACCTATTGCAAACTCAGCCCTCTGGGTTTTACCACTTGGTAAGAAATTTCATTTGAAGAATAGAGAACTCAACATATCAAAGTCAACATATAAAGAGCCTTTCTCACTTTACCCTCTACCCGCAGTGAAGAAGGCCTCAGTGCTGTCCAGAATTAGACCTAGGATGGAGTGTCCTGCAAGAGCATGCTTGGCCTGTGACAAGAGAGTACTCAGGAAGATGGATCAAAGGCTGCCTCCTCTTTTTCTGTGGAGTTGCAGTGAGAACATCTAGCCATTTCATACACAAACAGCCAAGAATGCCATTTACAGAGTATTTTGCACTTATGCTCAATATACTGCCACTTCTTCCGCACCATCTAATGGGGTTACAGTGCGTGCCATAAGCAGCTAAATTCTGCCAGGTATTTCTTCAAATTCTCGAAACCCCCTCTTGTAGCCTTCTGGAGTCTCATCTGCAAACAGATTCAAATGTACTGCGTTACAATCAGATCTTTAAGAGCAGGCACAGCTATAAAGTTTTTGAAATTTTAGTCAAAGCAAAAACAAAAAATAAGCCTGAACTTACTCCCCTCTACTAATGAGGGAGGATGAAGGAACACTTAAACACTATTGTATATATCACTCAACTTTAAAAAGACACTTTTGTTTGTTTTGTTTTGTATTTACCCTCGGCAGTGAGAGTACAGAGTCCTAACCACTGGACTGCCAGGGAATTCCCAAGACATTTTTTTTTTTTTAAAAAAAGGATGTGGGACTGTTAATATTCTTTATTTTCCCTTAAGTGGCTCTTTGCTCAGGAGGAATAGATGTGCATCATTTGGTGGGTTTGTTTAGTTAACATTAGACCTAGTTGTTAATTTTTTTTTTTTTTTTTTAGGCCATGAGGCTTGCAGAACCTTAGTTGCCTGACTAGGGACTGAACCCAGGTCACTGCAGTGAAAGCACCAAGTCCTAACCATTAGACCAGCAGGGAATTTTCTAGACCTAGTGGTTTAAAAGATCTTTAAAGCAATTCATGATTGTTTTCATTTTAAGGGCTATTTTATTTAAGAAATACATATAATTTTTAAAGATTACATAAAATCTCACCACCAATCTCAGTCTCTCAAGGTAGCCATGATTAACACTGTGATGTACTTCCAGGTTTTTGTCAGTGTTCATGTGTGCTGGTAGAATATGTGTACAAGAATGTCAAAATATGTCCTAGGGGCTCTATGTGCTTGAATTAGCCCATATGGTTATTTTCAGATCCATATAGTTGGAATGATGTTGAAGCTGAAACTCCAATACTTTGGCCACCTGATGCGAAGAGCTGACTCATTTGAAAAGAGCCTGATGTTGGGAAAGATTGAAGGCAGGAAGAGAAGGGGATGACAGAGGATGAGATGGTTGGATGGCATCACTGACTCAATGGACATGAGTTTGGGTAAACTTCAGAAGTTGGTGATGCACAGGGAGGCCTGGTGTGCTGAGGTTCATGGGGTTGCAAAGAGTCGGACATGACTGAGCAACTAAACTGAACTGAACTGATAGTTGGAAAGCCCCTGGAAGAAGAGACTATATTTCTTTTCCTTTTGAATTCTTTCCAGGTGCATAGTAGGCCTCTGAACTAGGTGGATACAAGACCAATGTGATTTAATTAATGAATATATAAACAAGCCATAAAATATACACTTATGAAATGTCATTATTTGAAACATTTGCTTTAAGTGTGTCCAACCATAATGAGACTCATGACTATATGTATTTTCCTTTTTGCATCCCATTGTATATTGATTTTTTGTATCTACCTTTGAGGAGTATATATTGAAATAAGGAAAATATTTTCATGAAAGCTTATTGTAAAGATGAAACCTATAAGTTCTAGTCACTGATGTAATGTTGAATGGCTCCTCTGCTATACATTCATGTCTCATGATGCACAGGAGAGATTATCATCTATTTCTTAGGTACCTTCTTTAGTAGTAAGTTGATTCATATAGTTTACAAATGCCTTTACCAAACAATAATAAAAGTGCACAGCACCATATCTAAACGCTATAATTCTTTCTCATAAACTGATATTCTTAGAGGATTCTGGGAGCTCAAGGCTAGATGATTCTTTTGACTAAGAGGACACTGATAGGTATGTGATGCCACTGAGCAGCAGATCGTCAAGAACAAAGTGCTGCCATTTGCCTGCCACCATCCAGTTTACTGAGCAACTAACTAAGCATCCCCACATCCAGCCCCACTGTGGCGTGCAGGGGATATGCATGGGGGCCCCTGCCTATAGGAAGTCTTGCTAGCTGACCACCAACGCTTCTCAGATGCTAGCTCCCAAGACGGGCCTGTATTATCATTACTCCATCAGGCAGCTACAGCCTACTTGAGATGGTAGAGAGGTCCTGCAGGAGATCCAAGTCAGGGAAGGTCCTTTGGTTTGAGTAATTAGAGGAATTTAACTGAGTCCCATGTTGGAGGACAGGCTGAGATCTGAAACAGGCTTGAAAGCACCACACAGATGCAACAGGTGGACCTGAATAACAAGGGAGTCAACAGACCCAGGTTGGATCTCCAGTCCTACAACTTATGTGAGGGTCTAAGGTAAGAAACATAACCTCTCTCTGTTTCCTACTGCTACATAACAAGTTACTGCAAACGTACTGGTTTAAGACAATACCCGTTTAGTCCCTCATGCTGTTAGGAGTCTGTGTACTGCTTAGTTGATCCTCTGTTCAGGGTCTCACGAGGCTGCAACAAGGTATCTGCCAGGCCATATTGGGGAAGAATCTGCTAGAAGTCAAATCTTCTGCCCCATTGGGCCTAGTTGGTTCTAACCAGTTTTTGTTGTGTCCTGGCTCTGTCATTCTTTTAATGGTTGTGCCTGCTCCCTTCCTTCCCCTTTCAAGGTGAGGTCAGACTCAAAGACAGGAAGGTAGCAAATTTGGGGGGGGGGCAGTTAAAACAGATAAGCCATCTCCAGAAAGGGGATAAAATCTGGTAATCCAGGTAATGAGGATTTTGACAACATTCCTGGGGCATGGGATTGAGATGGGGAGGGCTCTACTCTAGGTTGTCAATTAGTCACACTTGTATTTGCTAAAGTCTCCAAAATCTGCTCTGGACCTTGGTCACTGGTCCATATGGGTCATTGCCACCTTAACCCCCATTCCACATCAGGTCCAGGGATGCTCCTTGTTATGTCTGAATGTCTGCAGAATGTACAGAATTCTGTGTTTCCCTCAGCCTTGAGTCGCTCTGTGGAGCCAAAGCCCTGTAGTACCTCAGAGCCACTCAGGAGCCTTCATCAGGTCAGCCTTCTCCTTTCACCGAAGATGAAGCTGAGCCACGGTAACACTCTGGGGGGCTGTGTAGGTTCTCTCTGCCTAAGGCACACCGCACAGCCATTTCTTCTCTGAGATCGTGGCACTCCTTGTGGACACTACCTGAGAAAAGAGGTCTGCGTTGCTTTGCTCTCTGATCTCATGAACCTTCATGGAATTCTCCTTGTCCCCCTCCTGGGCTCATTTTCCTATTACACTCCCTCAATTCCAGAAGAACCTAATCTTTGTGGGAGGAAGCTTTGATCTAATTCATCACCTGTGTTCCCAAATTTATTGCCTGGCTTTTGAGATTCAAAAGCCCAAAGCCGATGACTTTGCTCTTCTCTGAGGTATCCGTTCCCCACATGTTTCTTAGTGAATGGCTCAAAGAGGGGGCAGAACAAGAGGTGCAAAGAAATGCATGGAAAAAACATTGTTTAATAGTTCAAATTTATCAATCCAGCATAAACAGTATGTTGCATCGGGTAGCCATGCAATAAACATGTTTGTGTGAAAGGATCAAACAGTTTTTTCAGAGAGACTTAATGCTTTCAAATCAGGCTGTTAGGGAATGTTTTCCTTGGGAAAACATGATTTATGAATGGCAATCACTGATAAAGTTTGTTTTATACTCACTTTCCTTGGATGCATCCGAGCCCTAAAGCAGAATCACTTAAGTTTAAAATTAGGTACATGAATATTCAAAGGAGTATTTTTCATAAATAGCCCCAAAGTGGAAACAACCCCAATGTCCATCAACTGATGAATATATAAATAAAATGTGGCATATCAACACAATGTGATAAAAAGAGTAAAGCACTGACGCATGCTATAACATGTTTGAACTTTGACAACATGCTAAGGAAAGGAAGGAAGTTGGAAAACTGTGTATCATATAATTTCATTTATGTGAAATGGAATAAACAAACACACAGAGGCAGAAAGTAGATTAGTGGTTGCCTGGGACTGCCGGGGGAGAGAGAGATGGTGGGATTGGAGCTGATGGCTAAGGGGTCCTGGGTTTCTTTATGGAGTATTGAAAATATCCTAAAATTGATTATGGTAATGGATGCACAACTCTGTGAATATGCTACAGCCATTGATTTTATGCTTTAAGTAGTCGGTTGCACAGTTGTGTGGATTATACTCATTATAGCTGTCAAAAGATTTTGATATTTAAGTTTCAGTAGCTTCAGTTTATGAAGTTAGGAAAATGAAGCCTAATATGAGAGTTTGTTTCTATATATTTAAATAACTTTTTCATAATTTAAAAGTGAAATGGTTCTCTTTTTGTGGATCTAGGGCTGAGTGTAAACTCACAAATTTGTTATTTCTCTATATTAGTTTTTGGGGTCAGTGCTCAGTGTTTTTCTTATCCAGTGACGTTTTGTTACTACATGCAAATTTGTCTGCCTGACACACAGTGAAGCCAAACAAACCAAAACCCTATATATCTATTGTAGTTATCTATCTAGTTACATGAAGTATTCTTCCAGATGAGGAAAGATTTTCAAAACTGTATGTTAAGAAAATTAAGCAGGGGAGGGGAGGGGAATTGGAAGGCACGAAAAGCTGAAGACTTAACAGACGAAGGCTGTCTGTAAATAGAGCATCGATGGACCAGTTTGGGGAAGGACACTCCACAATCACTCCCACTGGCAAACGTAGCCCAGTCACTGCTCTTAAGACAGCACTGAAGCCTGGGCCGCTTGCTGGAATCCTCTCTGCCCCCACCCCCCACCTTGGGCTTCCCCCTCACTTCGTTTCAGTCTCTGTCTCGTCTTACCTTGTCTGCGGGGTCATCCCACTGGTTGATCCTGCCTGAATGGAGGCTTTCTTGCCGTATTGTTCTCTATTCCCTCACTCAAGCTCACTTCCTGTTTCTTCAAAGCAGTAGGATTTTTTGTTTTGTTTGTAGTATATGTCCTCGTGAAATTGGAAGCTCCACAGGGCAGGTATTCAGGGAAGGTCTTTGGTCTTAGCCCTTAGAGAAGAGGTTGGCACACAGTAGGTTCTCAGTGAGTGATTGTTGAATGAATGTTTGATAGATTCAGTTCAGTTCAGTTCAGTCGCTCAGTCCTGTCCGACTCTTTGCCACCCCATGAATTGCAGCATGCCTGCGGAATGAAGCAGGTCAAAGACTAATAGAGTTTTGTCAAGAAAATGCACTGGTCATAGCTTTCGAGATTCAAAAGCCCAAAGCCAATTACTTAGCTCTTCTCTGAGGTATCCATTCCCCACATGTTTCTTAGTGAATGGCTCAAAGAGGGGGCAGAACAAGAGGTGCAAAGAAATACATAGAAAAAAACATTGTTTAATAGTTCAAATTTATCAATCCAGCATAAACAGTATGTTGCATTGGGTAGCCATGCAATAAATATGTTTATGTGAAAGGATCAGTTTTTTCAGAGAGACTTAATGCTTTCAAATCAGGCTGTTAGGGAATGTTTTCCTTGGGAAAACATGATTTATGAATGGCAATCACTGATAAAGTTTATTTTATACTCACTTTCCTTGGATGCATCCGAGCCCTAAAGCAGAATTACTTAAGTTTAAAATTAGGTACATGAATATTCAAAGCAGTATTTTTCATGAATAGCCCCAAAGTGGAAACAACCCAAATGTCCAACAAATGTCCAACCCTCTTCCAACAACACAAAAGAAGACTCTACACATGGACATCACCAGATTGGCAATACCTAAATCAGATTGATTATATTCTTTGCAGCCAAAGATGGAGAAGCTCTATACAGTCAACAAAAACAANAAGGGGATGACAGAGGATGAGATGGCTGAATGGCATCACTGACTTGATGGATGTGAGTCTGAGTGAACTCCGGGAATTGGTGATGGACAGGGAGGCCTGGCGTGCTGCGATTCATGGGGTCGCAAAGAGTCAGACACGACTGAGCCACTGAACTGAACTGAACTGAACTCCCCGTCCATCACCAACTCCTGGAGTTCACTCAAGCTCATGTCCATCGACTCGGTGATGCCATCCAGCCGTCTCATCCTCTGTGGTCCCTTTCTCCTCCTGCCCCTAATCCACCTCGTGGGAAGAGTTGACTCATTGGCAAAGACTCTGATGCCTGATAGATTAGGAAAAGCAAAAGAAGTGGGAGCTTGGAAAGAGGAGCAACCAGCTTCACCGTTAGTGCTTATGAATGTTTTCATAAAAGGCAAAGTCATGACTTTTCTTTTTTTAAGAAAAGTGATTTTGTTTTCAAGTACCTAGAATAACACTAGGCTAACCAGGGATTTCTGGAGTGCTTTGGAATTTCTTTTAACGAGTAGATGAAAATTATATCTAGTTAGCATTAATTTTTATGTGTTAATGGGTACATCCAAATTGTTTAAAAGCAGTTCTCTTGAATAATTTAAACATCCTCTTCACCCTGAAAAGCATTTAGCATACTCTTCTCTCAAAGATTCTATTAATGGGAACTGAAACCATGAGGTTTAAATGCAAAACAAAGGATATTTTTTTCTTTATTCTAGCACATAAGTGAATACCTCAGTAATGGGCAGACCCAAGAATAAGATACTAAGGAACCCTAAGAAACTAACTTGGTGGCCTCTGATAACCTCAAATGTAGGAATGTGTTATTAAAAAGAATATGGGAAGAAGGGAAAGCCTCCTTTATGGTAAAATTATAGTCAATAAATGTAGAAAGAATGATGGAAATAGATAATTACCATTAGGCACAACTATTGCTGCAGGCAAGTATCACCACTATATTCTAAAATTAGTGGGTGAAAGTGTGATGAAAAGGAGGATATTAACATGGCCTCCCAGTATCTCTCCACAAGATAGCTATATTAATTCCCAGGGAACAATAGAACCCCCACAGTGGCTTGGTGGACACCACCGACACCAGATGTGGAGCAGTCTTAAGACTCCAATACATCAGCCCTGAGTGATGTTGAATTGCCTAACAAGATCACTGAGAAGGCACAATATCGGTTGTGTGGGATCCTTGGCAAAAATGCAGAATCCACATTTAATCACAAGGAAATATCAGGGAAACCCAAATTGAGAGACGTTTTACAAACCAACTGGTTACTGCTCTTCAAACTGTAGCAATAGCAAATGATTAGGGAAGACCAAAGAGTTTAGATTGGATTATGGGCATATGAAATTCCATGCAGTACTGGATCCTGGATTAGATTCTTGGACAGAGAAAAGACACTAGTGGGACAATTAGAAAAATTCTAATAATGTCTACGAACTAGTTAATAGTACTGTATCAGCAGTAATTTCCTGATTTAGGTTCTTGTACTAAGATTATGGATGATGTCAACATTAGGAGAAGCTGGGTAATAGTTACAAGGCAACATACTATTTTTAAAGTTTTTTTTCCTGTCTGAAATGAATTCAAAATAAAAACTTGAGAGATAGGTATATTTATTTGGTAACTGAACTGAGCATAGTATTAAAGTTAACAGTAATAATACTAGCTGTTATCGGTTGGATTTGCCCCCACCCCGATTTACATGTTGAAGTTCTAATACCCTCAGGAGTGTCACCTTTTTTAGAAACAGGGTCCCTGCAGATGTAATTAAGTCAAGGTGATGCCATACTGGAGTCGGGTATCCCCCTAATTCAGCTTGTCCTTACAAAAAGGGGAAATTTGGACACAGACACACAGGGAGAACAAACCCCATGTGAAGATGAAGGCAGAGATGGGGATGATGTAGCAGAAGTCAGGGAACTCCAGAGATTGTCAGCAAAGCAGCAGAAGCTAGGGGAGAGACATGGAGCAGATCCTCCCTGGCAACCCCCAGAAGAAATCAGCACTGCCAACAGCTTCATCTTGGACTTCCAGCCTCTAGAACAGTGAGACAGTAAGTTTCTGTTGTAGCCACTTGGATTGTGGTACTTTGTTACATCAGTCCTAACAAACCCATTCACTAGTTAATGTTTACTGAGAACTTAGAACATTGAGCTCTTCTGCATTATCTCATTTTATCTTCACCTCATCACTTTGCAGGAGGTGTTATCATTGCTTCCAGTTTATAGCTGAGAGAATTGATGCACAGAGTAGATAAGTAGCTTTTCCTGGCTTACCCAGCTAGTATATGCTGGGTGGGTTAAAACCTCTGTATTCTGATACCACCATATTCCTATCCACTACACACACTTCTGGATGTCAATGCCAAAGATTTCTTACAGGATGTGAAATGGTTACCTTTGATCAATTTCTCTCTATTTGTTGTTTAGTCACTCAGTTGTGTCCAACTCTTTGCAACCCCATGGACTGTAGCCCACCAGGCTCCTCTGTTGTTGGGATTTTCTAGGCAAGAATACTGGAGTGGGGTGCCATTTCCTTCTCCACAGGATCTTCCCGACCCAGGAATCGAACCTGAGGCTCCTCCCACACCTCTTGTACTGCAAGCAGATTATTTACCACTGAGCCACCAGGGAAGTCCAGTTTCTCTCTATATATCATATACAAATTCCAAGGGTGAAGAATAGTCAGCTGGATGCCCCCTCCTGTTTCCTTATTGCCCATTCCCCCACAATCACCGCAGCCTGGTGAAATCAAATAGCTGCCTCCTTGGAGACACTGTATTTCCTGTGTCTTAGTCTCCCAAGAAAGAAGTGTTAGTCTTCAAGGAGAGATTTCATTTTAAAAGTGAGCAACCAATTTAAGGAAATATTTGGAATTAAATTCAGTTATTCAAATACGTGGGAGACTGCATTCTAGGGCAGTGGAGCTACTTTAAAAAGTGGAGAACAAATGTTTCATCTATTTTAGAGCAAAGAATCTGAGAGAGAATAGTCCACTGGGTTTCATTTGTTTGCCTTCTTGAGTCATTCCTTCATTCAGTTAACCTTTATTGAGCACCCCTGGGCTTTTTGGTGCCAGCCTGTATGAATTGATGAAGAAGATAGTCCCAGGTTTCAGTTAGTCTCTCATTCAAGGTTGGTCCCAAGGCAAAAAAAAAAAAAAAAGGTGGCGATGAAAGCTTTGGAGAGCAAATCCCCATTTCCTAATTTGTAACCCTTCTCCTCATAGGCATTCTCTTTTGAGCAACTGAAGCTAATTTTCTTGTATATGCTGGTGATCCCCAGCTCCCTATCTCCAGCCCAAATTTCACTTACAGGTTCTGGACTCGTATGTTGTTGTTCAGTGTCTGACATTTTGTGACGCCATAAATTATAGCCCACCAGCCTCCTTTGTCCATGGGATTCTCCAGGCAAGAATACTGGAGTGGGTTGCCATTTTCTTCTCCAGCAAGTCTTCTCAGACCAGGGATCGAATCCATGTCTCCTTTATTGGCAGGCAGATTCTTTACCACTGAGCCAACTGGGAAGTCCCCGGACCCATATATCCAAAGTTTATTGGATGCTCCAATTACTTGTCCCTTAAATATGTTCTTAGATATAAAGTGGAGCTCATCATTTTTATTCCCTCTTCTCAGTTCCTTCCCAACTCAGTCCTTCTCCTGACTTCTCAGTGAATGGTATCAACAGTGACCCAGTTGATCAAATCAGAAACATCTCAGTTCCATGTAAAGAAGGACTGTTTGTTTATGCTGAGCCAACATTCTGTGTCTAGCTAGCTCAGTCTTGGACCATTCACTGTGAAAAGTGCAAATAATCACCTGATGGGTGGATGAATGAATGGCTTCATCCTTTCATCCTTCCTTTCTCTGCCTCTCACCGCTCCAAGCAATAAACCCTGTCAATTCTCTTCATCATTTCTTTTCAAGTAGTCCTCTCTTCTCATTTCCCAGTCCAAATTGTCTCATACTCTCTCACTCAGATGACAGCTGTGACCTTTACCTAGTTCACTTGCCTTCTCTCATGCCATCTCCCAATCTGTTCTCCATGTAGCAACTTCAATGAACCAGTAAATACAGAAATTGGACCTCATCACTTGTCTGCTTAAAACCCTTCAGTGACTTTCTGTTGTCATCATGATGCATGCAGCCCACGCTTGATACTTGAGGACCTACCTGGTTTAGTTCCTAAATATCTGCCTATCTTTATTTTTCATCTTTCTCCTTCCCTTCTCCTCTTGGCCCCTACGCTTCATGGTTCTGTGCAGCTGAAGCTCCTAGGCTTCAGCTGAAATGAGTTTTCTGCTGGTTTCCAAACATGTCTTTCCCTCTTCTAGACTTGTGCTCATGTTAGCCCTTTCACCTGGCAATTCTTATTCATAAAGTCACAGTATGTGTGCATTCTCATTTGGGATCTTGCTTTAGTTTCTATTGCTTCTGCAACAAAATGCCTGTATTTAGCTGTTTGCAGTAATATCCATTTATTATCTTACAGATTTCGGAAGTCGCAGGTCTAGATGGGCTTGGCTGGGTTCTCTGCTTAGTGTCTCACAAGTCAGGGCTGCATTCCTTTGTAGAAATTCTGAGGAGCAATATGCTTCCAAACTCATTCAGGATTTTGGCAGAATTTAGTTCCTTGTGGTTGTGGAAGTGAAATCCCCATTTCCTGGAAATGTGGCCCCTCTATATTTAAGCCAGTGATGGCAGGTCAAACCCTTCTCATGCTTCAAAAGTCTTCGACTTCTCCCTCTACTGACGTCTTTTGACTGTTTTTTAAAAGTTGGAGTATAATTGCTTTACAGTGTTGTGTTAGTTTCTGCTATACAACGGAAGTGAATCAGTTATAGGTATACATATATCCCCACCATCCTGGACCTCCTGCCACCTCCTCGCTCCATCACCCCCCTCTAGGTTATCATAGAGCACTGATCTGAGCTCCTTGTGCTGTAAAGCAGGCGCCCACTAGCTATCTATTTCACACATGGTAGTGTGTATATCTCAATCCCAATCTTCCAATTTGTCCCACCCTCCCCTTCCCAGCCTCTGTCTATATATCTGTTTTCTACATTTGTGTCTCCATTCCTACCCTGCAAATAGTTTCATCTGGACACATCTGCTAGAGTAATGAAAATAAACACAAGAATAAACAATTGGGACCTAATGAAACTTAAAAGCTTCTGCACAGCAAAGGAAACCATAAACAAGAAGAAAAGCCAGCCCTCAGAATGAGAGAAAACATTTGCAAATGAAGCAACTGATCAGGAATTAATCTCCAAAATATACAAACAGCTCATACAACTGAATATCAAAACAACAAACAATACAATCAAAAAAATGGGTGGGAGATCTAAATAGACATTTCTCCAACTCTTTGACTCTTAAGGGCTCATGTGATTACACTTGTTCCACCTGGAGAGTTTGGGATAATCTCATCACAGTCACAGGTTCTGAGGAAGAGAGTGTGGACATATTTGGTCGGGGGGGGGGGTTGTTTTGCCTATCACAGGTGCCCACCTTCAAATCTCGGGTCTATGTCCCTTCCTTGTGCTCCAGTGGCAGGCACTGTTGGTTGCTTTGCCAATAATCATTTCCCATTCTCAGCTATAGTACTTCCCTGCTGTCAGAGACTGCCTCCCACTTTGGAGGGTGAAAATGCCAGATTTTTGCTTCCCCAGCCTCTCAAGTAGGCAGGGTCCTCCTTCTGCTGGAGGACTCTGGGAAAGACTGTCTTCTCTGATTAAAAAAAACCACGAAAATTTAGAGAAGAACTGCCTTTCTGGTCTTTGGGCATGGCAGAGTGAGGACATGAGGCCGGGGGCTCCAGCAGCCATCGTGAGGGACACATGTGAGGATGAAAGCTAGCACACAGGAACTAGTAGAGGAGGGCTCACAGAGGCCTCGTTCTTGATGATGTCATAAAGTCGCTGAATCGCATCCCACAATGGCCTACCTCCAAGTCGGACACGACTGAAGCGACTTAGCAGCAGCAGAAGCACGGCCTACCTCCACGGCTCTTATTAGGTTGCCCTTATTGTTCCTTATTGCCTAAGCCACTTTTTAGTAGAATCTCTCTTACTTGCAGCCTGAGGAATCCTAATTTGTCATGCCAGAGAACCCTTTTTCTTTCCTGGGCTAACACTTAGCACACTGTTGTTGTCCGTGGCCTCATCTTCATCTCTCTCAAGGCTGTAAGATCTTGAAGGGCAATTGACCTGTCCGCCTTACTAATGTACTTTCTCCTGCACCTATGTACCCAGCACAGACAACATTTAGCAACTATTGGCTACATAAATGAATGAGTGAAAGCTCTCCCTCTCCTTCAGTTTCCTCTACACCAAGCACCTATTCCTTTTACCATGACCAGAGTTGCTATGTATGGTTGGGCAGGTTGTGTACTGCACACAAGTTCCTGGTGGAAGGAGCATGTTGGGGCTGAAATCTAGCCTGCTCTCCACTCGATAAGCCAGCCCACAGGAGAGGGCTCTTTATTGTATTAGCAGTAAGGTACTCTGGGACTGGTAGCAGTGCTATGACAGCCCAAATTCTGACTTTTCTTGTCTGATAGGGTACGTGCCCTGTTTTTTTTTTTTTTTCCACTCTCCCAAAGAGTGGAGTAGAGGATCTTTGGGTCCTGGACACCATATTCCAAGGAGCATGGTGACTATTTCGAGAAACTCATTAGTCCTAAAGTGCTTGTGGGAGCTCCTAGGTTTTAATGTGCCTGCCCTCTTTAGCAATAGGTTGGCCATTCTAATAGCAGTCTTCTGGAAATTATAACCTAATATAACAAGAACTGCCAAAATGGGAGTCAAGAGACCCAAGTTCAAGTGTGAGCCCTGACATTAATCAGTGCTTCGGCAGGCAGCGACCTTCTCTGCCCTTCAAGTTTCCTCACCTTTAAAACTAGAGGTTCTCACACGGTGTCCTGCAGAGTTTAGGGCTGTTGAGGTGACACCCCAGGCTCTCAGTGGTGAGTAGGGAGGTGAGACTGAGTGGGTGGGAAGCTTCAGCCAGAAGTTCTGCTTTTGTCTACTTTACATGTAGAACTTGATAAAAAATTAATTTTTAATTTTGCAGGAAATCTACTAATATATTCTTCTTGTAAGGAATTAGAATACTGCAGACATAGTTAAGGCCCCTCTGGTACCCATCCTCCCCAGTCCCTGTATATATTGGAAATTCATTTAAGATTTCCATCTGACCACAGAGATCCTGGCTCTAACAAGCTAGGGGACCATTGTTCTGATTAGCCTCCAAGGACCCTAAAAACATAAAACAGAGGGATTTCAGAGAAAGGAGCAAGCCACCACTGTTTCCACAAGGTTGAATGGAAACTCATGCAATGGTTTACTGAAGTGGAGCATTGCTATGGGTGCTGTAATTTGGGGGTGGTGTCACTGCTGCGAGCTGGCAGTGTATCCGGGAGAGGGCTCGTGGGCAGGAGGACATACATTTACAAATTAGAATGGGAAGGCTTGTGTACATGTCCCGAACCCACCCTCATTGCCATAGGGAGGGAAGATGAGGTGGCATTAGTGTTGCTTCTTTTCGGCCTGACTTTAGAAAAACAGCAAGTGTACCCAACATTTGTTGTGTACTTGCTGAGTGCTGGGTGCTCTGATCCTGGTCTTGGGTAACCCTCATAGTTACCCTGGGAGGTGATGGCCCTGCCAGCATAGTTGTTTTAGAGGTGAGGACACTGAGGCCAAAAGAGATTAAGGAAATGCCTAGAAGCACATCACTGGTAAGCAAGGTGTGGGGGTTTGAGCCCTGAGTCAGATGTGCACACCCCATTGGCAATCCTCCCACACACTCCCTGCCACCACTTTAACTCCCTCCCACCACTTTAACTCCCTCCCACCTGTATGAATGTCGGCTGGTAGGTGTGAGGAGAATAAAGCTGGCTGGACACTGTCGTTTGTCTGAGATTTGTCCCCCAACTTTCCTACCCCCTCAAATTCCAGGACCACAGGAAGAATGCTCACTTCTCTGAGCTCCCCTTGCTCAAGTTAGCAAGCAGTCAGGGAAGATGCCAGGTAGACTGGGATAGAGGGCAGGGGAGAGTCAGTTTGCGCTCCTTAGGAAAGGAGATAGGAGTTTCAGGCTAGGCATATACCCAGAGAAAACCATAATTCAAGATACCTGCACCCCAGTGTTCATTGCAGCACCACTTAACAATAGTCAGGACACAGAAGCAGCCTAATTGTCCATCAAGAGAGGAATGGATAGAGAATATGTGGTACATATGTACAATGGAATATTACTCATCCTTAAAAAGGAATGAAATTGTGCGCCTTGCAGAGAAGTGGATGGACCTAGAGACTGTCACACAGAGCAAAGCAAGAGAAAAACAAATACTGTATATTAACACATATATGTGGAATCTAGAAAAATGATACAGATGAACCTGTTGGCAAAGCAGAAATAGAGACACAGACATAGAGAACAAAGGTATGGACACCAAGGAGGGTCAGAAAGGGTGGGATGACTTGGGAGCTTAGGAATGACACGTATACATTACTATGGATAAAATAGGTAACTGATGAGAACCTACTGTACAGCACAGGGAACTCTATTCAATGCTCTGCAGTGACAAGGAGGGCGTGTATGTATATATGTATATGTATAGCTGGTTTACTTGGCTGTACAGCAGAAACGAACCCAATGTTGTAAAGCAACTAAACTCCAATGAGAAAAAGTTATATACAAAGAAAAAAGGAAATGGGAGACTAGTGAGCAGCTGCTGAGCCTTGCAGCCCATCACACATGGGCATCCACCTGGTGAGAGGCTGGGCACAACTGCTGCCCTGGCACCCAGGCCTGCGTGAAGGAAAATGTGAATCAATTCTGCTTCCCACATAAGGAGGCTTTTCAGTATGCACGCTTGGTCTCTTCCACCTTCAGCCCGAAAGCTGATTTTACTTTTGCATTTTATGAGCGTGAGAGAGGGAATTCATTTCCCTGGTGTAATATGACCCTCTGGAGAAAGTCTTGTCCAGATATATTTTGCTCACAGGTTCTATCCTGGAAGATGGGTTGTACTGAAATGAAATGGAGAGAAATGATTACAGTCTGATTTATAGGTAAAGTGAATTGATAGGTTTACGCCAAATTATTTCATCCAGGAAGGTGAAAAGGAATGACAAGCTCTTCCTAGAAGCTGTAAACCTTTATAAAAAGAAATTTTTAGGGTACACGTGCTCTTACGCTAGCTAGCCTGTATTTTAATATAGTCGCTGTATTTGGCCCATTTCTCTTTCACTAGACTATAATCCCTGAGGACAGCAACTGCTTTCATTGCGTCTTGGTATCCCCCATGGGAATGTTTTTGCAACTTTATTTATGAGAAAGGGACTCTACATTGAAGACTGTTTTCAGTCTCAAGGGGCTCAACTGCCTCTTTCTTCCCCACTGACTGATTAATACTGCCTCCATCCCAACCTAGTTCTTAGAGACATCAGGGCCTCCTAACAATGACTCTTCCCTCTTACCACCTCCCAAAAGCATGGGTGATAAATTATGCTTCTTTCAGGTGATAAGTAATATGGTAAGAATATTAACAAGCCTTTATTGAGTACTTCTATGGATCAGGTATTTTCCTAAGCATTTTCTGAGTGTTATTCCATTTAATCCTCACAACTTCCCTGTGAGATAGGAACCGTTATTATCTCATTTTACTGAGGCCTGAGGTGCTTAAGTAACTTGCTCAAGATCACAGAGCTAGTCAGTGGAAATAGCTTCCATTTTCTGGCTGCTTATGGGTAGACTGGGTACTGTACTGACCACGATAAACTGATGATCTCATTTCACAGTGCTTTTAACCCTCAAGAGGTAACCCCTCATCTCCTCCTCTTGCACCCCACCATGTGAGTCCTGCTGACACTCAGGCTGCCCTTGAAGCAGGCTTCCTGACTATGGCAACCTCACCAGGCTGGGTAGGGTATTACCAGGGTCCCACCTGACATCATTAGGATCAAGTCCTCCAGGGCCTTCCCAGGGTTGTGCCAACTGTAAGGAGTAGAACCCGATTTTCTGATGCCAGTTCCTTCCTGTGCTGACCTGGCTCTTTTATCTGACTTGGCCAACAGCCTCCTGTAGATGGGGATCTGAATGTGTAGGAGGATGTCTTTATTTAATTTTCAGTTTATTCATTTTCTATTTTAAAAACAGAGCTGTTTAATGGGTACAGAGCCTCAGAGGAAGAGCAAGTTCTGGAGCTGAATGGTGGCGATGGTTGCAACACAGTGTGACTGTAGTTAATATTATTGAACTCTGCACCTAAAAATGGTTAAAATGGTAAATTTTATGTTGCATGTATTTTACCAGAATTAAAAAACCACACGTATGGGTCTGCTTTTCTAACACAACAGAAGTCTGGGTTGGTTCAGCTCGTTGATGACGTCACTAGGGTCTCAGAGTCTTTTTCTCTTTACTGTCTTAGCATGATGGTCTCTATCCTGGGTTCAAAGTATCCTCTGAAACGTCTTAAATTTCATCTGCTCAAGAGAGGAAGAAAGAGGGGAACGGAGATACTAGCCATGGCTCTGGTTTTTTAAATAAGGTAAACCCTCAGAAGAGTTTTCTTCTACTTCATGGGCTAGAACTGGGTCTCATGGCCTTGCTCAGAAGCAAGGGTAACTGAGAAAATGATTACGTAGCTTCCCGACCTTTGAGCTGAGGAGGTGCATGAGGGAAGAAGGCCTCTGGGAGTGAGAGCTGATTATGTCTGGTGCTCTGCCAAAGGTCACATGGTCATGCAGCAGGGCTGGCCGGGCCCAGGACCCAGGCTCTGGGCTCCCCATCCTGAGCTTTTTGCTGGGATGTTTGATGAATTTGCAGTGGCTATTTTCCCAATAAAAAGGACTGTCCTGGAGAGTATCTTTCAAAGAGGAAAACTCCCCATAGCTTAAATGTGACTGAAATTCATCAACTGCTGGAGGAGGAGATGGCAGCCCACTCCAGTGTTCTTGCCTTGAGAATCGCAGGGACGGCGGAGCCTGGTGGGCTGCAGTCCATGGGTTCGGTAAGAGTCAGACACGACTGAGCGACTTCACTTTCACTTTTCCCTTTCATGCATTGGANGGCAATGGCACCCCACTCCAGTTCTCTTGCCTGGAAAATCCCATGGACAGAGGAGCCTGGTGGGCTGCAGTCCATGGGGTCGCTAAGAGTCGGACACGACTTCACTTTCACTTTCACTTTTCCCTTTCATGCATTGGAGAAGGAAATGGCAACCCACTCCAGTGTTCTTGCCTGGAGAATCCCAGGGACGGCGGAGCCTGGTGGGCTGCCGTCTACAGGGTTGCACAGAGTCGGACACGACTGAAGTGACTGAGCAAGAGGTTGCATTAGGAAAGCACTGGGCATTGGTGGAGCCAGGACACCTGAGCAGTGCCCCAGGCTGGCCGGAAGTTTTGGGAAAGGTCCCCATGTCTCTGTGCTGATGAGGTGTAATTATGTTTTTCTTGGTTAGTGTTGTTCATTAAGTGCCCAGTAAGTGTTTTGGTATCTCTAGATGAAAGGTACTCAGGAGGATACATATAGTTACTATTACCCAATCATGTGCTATCAAGAGTAGGCTTATCACACAAGATGATATGTTTCAAATATTGAATTAAGATGACAGAAACTTCACAACATCTGTCCAGACCAGGACAGTAGTGAACTTGGGGGTTCAGGGGACACTTAACATAAGGAATGTAAATAAACAACCCTATTATAATGACCTGGCCATTGCAAGGGAGCCAGATGTGTACATGTGGCTTTTGAAGATAGAGAATGGACACCATTCTTTTTAACTCCACCACTTGTTCTTTCCATGGGAGGAACCAAAGAGGAACTGGCAGGCCCTGGCCATCCTTTGAGCCCAGAGTAGGCACATCCCCTTCTCTATCAAGCCTTCTTGGGTGACTCCAGATTATACCGATCCATCTTCATTCTCACCCCAGGGCGTCATATACAGTGAACATATTAGCACTTAGTGATGTTGAAGTTAACTATTCACCTTTGTCTTATAAGCTTTGCCAGGAGTGGGCACTGTTTGGGGGCAGCAGCACAAGGATTTTTGGAACTACTCAACCCCAGGGCCCAAGCAGTTGGCCGGACACACTGTAAACCCTCAATAAACATCAGAGCTGGACTTATGNAGTCAGACACGACTTCACTTTCACTTTCACTTTTCCCTTTCATGCATTGGAGAAGGAAATGGCAACCCACTCCAGTGTTCTTGCCTGGAGAATCCCAGGGACGGCGGAGCCTGGTGGGCTGCCGTCTACAGGGTTGCACAGAGTCGGACACGACTGAAGTGACTGAGCAAGAGGTTGCATTAGGAAAGCACTGGGCATTGGTGGAGCCAGGACACCTGAGCAGTGCCCCAGGCTGGCCGGAAGTTTTGGGAAAGGTCCCCATGTCTCTGTGCTGATGAGGTGTAATTATGTTTTTCTTGGTTAGTGTTGTTCATTAAGTGCCCAGTAAGTGTTTTGGTATCTCTAGATGAAAGGTACTCAGGAGGATACATATAGTTACTATTACCCAATCATGTGCTATCAAGAGTAGGCTTATCACACAAGATGATATGTTTCAAATATTGAATTAAGATGACAGAAACTTCACAACATCTGTCCAGACCAGGACAGTAGTGAACTTGGGGGTTCAGGGGACACTTAACATAAGGAATGTAAATAAACAACCCTATTATAATGACCTTGCCATTGCAAGGGAGCCAGATGTGTACATGTGGCTTTTGAAGATAGAGAATGGACACCATTCTTTTTAACTCCACCACTTGTTCTTTCCATGGGAGGAACCAAAGAGGAACTGGCAGGCCCTGGCCATCCTTTGAGCCCAGAGTAGGCACATCCCCTTCTCTATCAAGCCTTCTTGGGTGACTCCAGATTATACCGATCCATCTTCATTCTCACCCCAGGGCGTCATATACAGTGAACATATTAGCACTTAGTGATGTTGAAGTTAACTATTCACCTTTGTCTTATAAGCTTTGCCAGGAGTGGGCACTGTTTGGGGGCAGCAGCACAAGGATTTTTGGAACTACTCAACCCCGGGGCCCAAGCAGTTGGCCGGACACACTGTAAACCCTCAATAAACATCAGAGCTGGACTTATGAGATGGGCTGCTCATGGCTCTACCAGTTGGGAAATTTTTTTCATGATGCTTTGGAAACCAGTAGGATCAATTCCAGGTTAGAAGGTGAAGCAAGAATACCCCATCCCTGAAGGGGCATGATGTAGTTGAGTGCCCTCACAGAGTGCCCTGTGGTCAGGCCACAGGGACACTTCCTGAGCTCAGCAAGACACCGACTTTCCTATTAGGGGAAAGGATCCATTCTGCAAAACCTGAAATGAAATTGCTCCAAGGTGGGGTGATTCTCAACAGGGGAAAAATGCAGCCCTGATCAACGTGGGAATGGCATACCCAGTCAACTGAGAAAGTCCAAAATATTATTGCAAAGAGGAATTATATTTTTATTAGTTTACCATCAGAATATAAAAACAAATAAGTAAACAGAAAACAAATGGAGTCATTTTACAGAAAGCACATTCATTACTTAAAAGTATCATTTTAATGGCTTGGCACTTTCCGGTTATATCCGCTTGTCATATTCCCTCATGCTGACAAGTAAGAGATTCTTGGCTGTTTCCTTTGCATCTGTCTGCTTCTTTGTGTGGCTATTAAGGAACAACTGGCAATTCTGACAATTTTATGTCCTTAGCCATAACTATACTTGTCTTCTCTCTTGAATTGTAAGTTCTTTGTATTTTCCAGACACTAACGATGTCTCCATATCACTTACCTCTGTCTTACAGATAGAAGGCAGTGGGGACTGCCAGAAAGGCTGAAGCTGAATTTCAATTTCAATCATCTTTTAAAATTCTAAGTTCAGGTATCCAAAGACTAAACTTGCTTAGAGGTGCAGAAAGCCCTGAGTTATCACCACCACTTCAAGGAAGTCTTCATGGATAGGAGAACTAATATCTGCTGTCTAGGATCTTCTCAGTTTGTGTGTTCATGTCTCTGTTTAACTATCTCTTGTGTTCCTATCCATCACAAATATATTATGGTGCTGGCATCAGAACATTGTATTCTTATTGGTTGTCATAAAACTGATGCACTTGCAGCCTCAATTGAAAAGTTATCAGTATAAATAACACATAAATTCACATTTTGCATAATAAGGCCCATTCCTTATATCAGGTCATAAGTGTATGAAACATATCTTGGCACACAAATGTTAAATAACAGTAATAAATTAATAAATACATAAATTACTTAAATATTTAAATAACACAAAAGTCAGCTGTGACCTGCTAGCTGGAAACACTATAAATAAATTAGCTGATTGTTTCAGTGGGCATTTAGCATTTAAATATAAAAATACAGCAAAGACATCTTTATAATCTTAAAAAAAAAAAAGCAAACTGGTAGAAAATATCTTTGGGAAGGTCTGTTCCGTCATGTCTTTTAAAAATTTAGCATAATGTCTTCCACTTTTCCTCTGAGGTTTCATCCTGAGGTTAGAACCTGGAAAAGAATGCGAGCATCTATGTGGATTCAAAATTCAGTAGCAAACCCTTATTTCACACAACACATTATTTGAGCAGTTGGATTTTGGGGATTCCATGTCAGAAGGGTCCTCCCCTTCCTTATGTGGCCTAAGATTTTGCTGGTACTATACTTGCCAGAGGTTCTCTTGGGAGTTTTCTTAAAAGACCATCTATCTGATCATATCATCACCTGCTTAAAGCCCTTCAGTGGCCCCAGGGGTCGCCAGATAAGATTGTAATTCCTGGAAACAGCTTGCAGGCCACCTGTTCTCTGACTTTCTGCCACTTCTCTCTCTTTGCCTTCCCTTCTGGAAGGGCGGGACCTGGGCCTGCTTTCTTTACTGTAGTGTCCCTGTGCCCAGCATTGTGCTTGGAATACCATGGGCATCAAACGAACACCCATTAATGAACAAATGTACATTTCTATCTCTGGCGATTGTGTGTTGGGCACTGTCCCCGCTTCCTGCCCNTTTGCCTTCCCTTCTGGAAGGGCGGGACCTGGGCCTGCTTTCTTTACTGTAGTGTCCCTGTGCCCAGCATTGTGCTTGGAATACCATGGGCATCAAACGAACACCCATTAATGAACAAATGTACATTTCTATCTCTGGCGATTGTGTGTTGGGCACTGTCCCCCCTTCCTGCCCCACACCATCCCCACCATTGTCCTGACCATGGGTACACTGAGTGCACAAGTCTGGGCTGGACTTTGCTGGCTTGCTCACCTAACTGCAGGACACAGATGCCCATTCACTCCAGAATGAGCTGTAGTAGCGGTCCCGGGCTTGCACGCGGATGTTGGCATCCTTGTGGCATGTGACTTTGGCTGAGGTTTGGTCTGTGAAGAGTTTCTGCAAAGGAGAGGGAACTTTTTGACAATGCAATCACAAGGTGGGCTGGACATACTTTGGCAAGTACAAGTCTCCCAAAACATCCACACCTTAGTCTCAGGGCACTACTCTCGAAATTCACAGGGCATATGTAGAACTGGCGCCACCTACTGACAGAAGCTCTCAGCATAGACACGATTTTTCTACCTTGTACAAAGCCTGGAGGAAGAAATTGGTCTAGGCTTCATTTTTTCAGCACAGTTGCCTTGCTTGAATGCCCTATGTGCACTCAGTCTAGTACTAGGCCAGTGGCAGGCTGAGAAAGATTTTCTCTAGCTGTCCCCTGGATATTCTGAAATTCTATAGTCTTATCCTTTTATCAGAAATATCTTTGTTCAAACCCAGGCATTGCTGTTTATTAGCTGTGTGGCCACAGGAAAATGTCTTAGTCTCTCTGTGTTTCAGTTCCTTATTTATAAAAGAGAGATAATCATAATAATCACTCCATTATAGAATTTTATAAAAGTTAAAGTAGCAAAGTATTTAATCATGTAGAAAATGCTCTGTAAATGCTATTACCTATATTATTAATACTATATATTAATAAGATATTGAGAAGCACATAGCAAGATTTTAAATAAGATCTAGGTAAAATCTACTCTTGAATAGCCCTTCCTTTCCAGAAAAAAATTCTCAGGGAGTTCCTGAATCATCGAATTTCTACTACATATAAACACTAAACAGAATAAGGCCTTTCTTTATCTAGTGATTTCTAAAACTGGGGTCCAAGGAGTCTTTGGATCTATAAAAGGGCCTCTAGGAACTTGAGATTATGATACTCAAGCAAGGAAATTTGAAAGCCAATGTCTGAGACAACATTCTGTGCAATAAGATAATTTCACAAGCTAGGGATTATCTAACACTTTAAGTGAAACATAGCATGAATCACCCATTATGTTCATTTGTTAGAAACAATTATTTTAGGCTCCTAGAGCCCAGATTTTCTATATCGAGGCCAATTCTGAGAGCAAACATTAATGATCAGCCATACTGGTGGCAGTAGGGTCTTAAGTGCATGGCCTTTGTGTCCTGGAGACTGAGTTTGTGTCCCGGTTCTGCGACTTCCTAACTGGGTGACCTTGGGCATGTCACTCCACCTCTCTGAACTTCAAAGTCTTCACTAGTGAAGTGGTACACATCACATGCCTGCCTTTCTGGGGTTACTGTGAGAATTAAGTGAGATATGCAGGGAAAACCCTCAGCAGAGTTTCAGGAACATAGAAAGTACCAACTAAACATTAGCTGTTACTAGCATTATTAATCTTCTCCTCGATGTGGGCCTACGTAAACCTGACTACAGAACAGATGCCACCTGAACCACATCTTACCTTTTCTCTCTTGTTCTTTCCCTGGACCTGAACACAAAACGTCAGGGAGAAGTAGGAATGTGGGGTGCTCCACGTGTCAGGGTACTCCCAGCTGACCTCCACCTGCCGAGAATTCTTTAATGGTCTCAGTTGCAGGTTCTTGGGTGGGTCTGGTTTGACTGTAGAAGAGAGAGAAACAGTTATTTTCCTAATGGGGCTTTGGGGTAAGGTAGTTTTGGCTTCTCACCCCACTTTTGCTGTTGGCCAGCTCTGAGCCTAGGTCCATATAATAGTTGCTGAACTTCTCTGATCTTCTGGTTGACAGACATGAGTCACCCCTGCAGGTGATGCTCATGCTGATGCCTGAGGGAGGCAGTCCTCACCAACAGCCTCTTTGGCTGAACCTAATAGAGATCGGAATCCTTCTCATCACTGTGCAGTTATACAGGCCTGCTGGGTGGAACCACCTCTGTGTGGTGCACAGAGCAAAGATCTCAGAGACAGCAAGACTTACATCTGGGCTGGCAGTGAAGGACCACTCTCTCTACAATCATTCTTCTCTGCACCAAACTCAGAAAGGGCAGAGCCTTTTGCTGGGGACTAGATGAGCGATTCCCACTTAGTGCTCTCTCTTTCGCCTTTTCATGGAAGCTGACACTGACTTGTCCTGTGGCAGCTAAGCCAACTTGTCACACATTCATTCAATAAAAAGTCCTCGTTGTGTGCCAGCCACTGGACTGTGGACAGAAACCACATCCCTAAGTGTCCTCTAATAATATGCCTTCTTCTAGAAGGGAGTAGGGGGAAGAGGGAGTCCATAGAATGGGCTTGAAACATCTGGACCCAGCACCTCTCCACACAAAGACAAAAGGCTCCTGGATGTTCCACAAATACTCTTTCCTCTTTCTGAACACAATGACATCTTGTTTCCCTTAGGACTCAGATAATGCCACCTCGTCACAGAGACCTTCCCTGGCCACCTCACATGAACAAGACCTCATCCTCCCCTTCCCACCAAAGGCAGTCCCTCCACAAATGCTAGAGTAGGTTCCATGGTTCTATCACATTTTATGTCACGATGCATGTTCACTGGATGAACGGTGAAGGATATGACAAATGGCAAAATCTCCGAATGCCAATTTATAAAGAAGTCTCTTTCAAATGCTAGAGATAGACTAGTTGGGAACAATTGCAATTAGGAGGGGAAGCTCTGGTTCTGCATATGAATATTATGCTTGAGGGACTGCTCTTGGATTCATCATGGAAAGTGCTTGAGTAGCAGAACAGAAGTGTAACCAGGAGCCTGCTTTTTCTAAGGCAGTCTGGGTCTGAATTGCTAGCTGTGAGATCTGGGGCAAGTTGTTTAACCTAGCCAGGACTCAATTTCCTCTTCCTTAAAAGCAGTAATTGTATCTACGTTGTAATTGTTTTGGGGTGGAGGTGAAGAGTAAGAGAGAATGCAGGTATAAACCCTCACCCCACCGCATGGGGCACTGTGACCATGTGATGAACGGCATCTTCCTGATTGAGCAACATACAATCAAGCAGACTCACTGATGTCCCTGATGAAGAAGCTGCTGGTGTAGTTTTCATACTTGAGCTTGTGCACAGCTTCCACCACGACCTCAACGGGCAGGCTCTCCTCGGCGGCCGGGCAGGCGCTGCCCTCCTGACACTCCACTGTGTACTGGTTATACTCCCTGTGGTCCACACTGACCTTCTCTGCTGAGAGCGACACTGCTCTGCATGTCACCCCTCGGGGGTCAGAGGAGCTGAAATCAAAGACAAGTTATCCTGTGTCACACGACTGTAGGTGAGTCACTAGCCGTTGTAGCCAGACATCTGTCCAAGGATGCAATTTCTCCACTTGGTTCGATTTCTCTCAAGGGGATAGCAACTGCTCTCCTCATGAGACCAAGCATTGCTTCGAAAAGTAGTACAAGTGATTAGAAACAACTCTGCACTGATATGTCTCTGGCCTAAATGAATCTGAAAATTTTTGGATCCGAAGCTCTTGGTTAAATCTCCTTATCAAACATTTTAATTCATTTTCCTGAACAAAAATCAGTACATACCTATTATTAAGAAAGATGGTGTATAAATGAAATGTGTATGCCTCTTTTAACTTTAGTCCCCCTTTTAAGCATAATCTCATGCCCTAGATATAAATACAAATACCTTTCCTGGCTTGTTGTAGCCCTCCAGTCATTATTCTACGAATATTCAAAGCAATCATTTATCCACATAAGGCCTTTCCAGGTGGTGCTAGTGGTAAAGAACCTGTCTGCCAATGCAGGAGATGTAAGAGGTGCAGGTTCAATCCCTGGATTGGGACGATCCCCTGGAGAAGGGCATGGCGACCCACTCCAGTATTTTTGCCTGGAGAATCACATGGACAGAGGAGCCTGGTGGGCTGCCATTTATGGGGTCGCACAGAGTTGGACACGACTGAAGTGACTTAACACACGCACACATATATGCATATATATGTATTTGTCTATATACACATACATCGGTTTTATTTTTATGAAAAAGGATCAAATTATATATACATATAAAATATGTATTTTGTAAGTTTTAAAATTCTAACATTATTATGTTATATATGTTGTTGTTTAGTTGCTAAGTTGTGCTCGACTCTTTTATGACCCCATGGAGCCTGCCAGGCTCCTCTGTCCATGGAACTTTCCAGGCCAGAACACTGGAGTGGGTTGCCATTTCCTTCTCCAGGGAATCTTCCTGACCCAGGGATCAAACCTGCATCTCCTGTTTGGGAGGCAGATTCTTTACCACTGAGCCACCAGAGACACCCATATTTACATACATATATATGTATATATATAATTCTGCAACCGTCTTTCCCCCTTCTGAACATATGGAGTACTTCATGACACACCACATGGACTGGGTTATTCATTTTGAAGACTGCACAATTAGAGGGGGTATAAGGTACCCTCACTGTTTAACCTTTGCCCTGCAGATTACCAAGAACATCACGATGAACCCTTGCATCTATGTCTCTGTGAACTTGTATAAACATTTCATTGGTAAGCACTTTCATTTTAAAGATGGAATAGTAAGACTCCAATGGTTTACTCAGTTAAATAGTGGCCAGGCCAGGGTGATCACTTAGGGTTTGTTCCGCTAGCCTATAAAGTTTGGGAACTTAGATGAGAGGGAAGGAAGTCACATAGAGGGCTAACATGGGTTCCGTGCCAAGGGAATTGGTTTCTTGGAGTAAGTCCAAGTGCATTGAACGAACAGTGAACTTCAGATTAGTAGTGTCAGCAGAAGAAAAAGGAGTTGAAGTGGCCTTGGGAAAATTTCTAGAAGCTTCACAGAGCTTTTGGAGTTGGTCTCAGGGCTTACAAGATCCATGCCCTAGGGCTCTTGTTTCTATTTTTGACTCAAGGTGCAATTTTGGCAAGTCCTTCATAGCTTTGATTTCTCCTTTTATTCTCTCCCTGTGGTGCTATGAGCCTTAATGAAGCATTGCCAGGCAATTTGGTTGTGTGGGTTCATACATAGCAGAGGCTATTCCAAGCCCCAATAATATCCTGTTCTAATGCTTACATTTATTCAGGCAATTAGCGTAAACCTTCATGTTCTTTCCTAATTTAGGCAAGGGTGTGTATATGTCGGGGGAGGGGGGGATTAAAAACATAGGATTGATTTTATTTTCTCCTTTCTCATTAACCGATAGGCTATTGCTAGGTTGCCCTTGTTTTCTTAATGAGGAAGTTCAAGAGAAATGCTGAGAAACCCCAGTGGTTTCACTTACCCTTTGCTGCTTTTGACACTGAATTTCAAATCAGTACTGATTGCTGTCAGCCACGAGCAGGTGAAGTGTCCAGAATAATCCTTTGCCTCACATTTTAAAAAACTCTTAGCTTTGGGTTCTGGATTTGAAAAAAAAATTCAATATTTAGGGATTTTCTTTCTTTTAAAATTGCTGATTTTTATTGCCATAAATTACAGACCACCGTATAAGAGTGAAGATTTTCCATTTATGTCCTTGGAAAATGCTCCTGTTCCCCTGGCAGGCAGTTCAGCGAGGACTGGGAAGGTCCCAAGAGGATGTTGATTCTGTAGATTATACTACACACCTAACATATCAGAGGGAGGTATTAATTTCTTTCCAGGCTATCAGCCTAGAGTTGAGTTATGCACACTGCAAGTTAATTAACTTCCATTAGCCATCCAATCATATTACTGCTATTTGAAAAGAACCTGAGGAAAAGCATCTAGATTCCCTCTGAAACTCTCTCAACAGGAGATTTTGATGGTTGATAATCCAGTGTCCAGCAAAGGAAAAATAAAGCAAAGGAAAATATAGGTTTTGGGTGGTTTCAGTAAGGGACTTGGTATGACTTCATTAACCACATTAAGCATATCTTGCCTTTTAAATTCTAATTTTTTTTTTTATCTCTTATGGAGCCAAAGAGAAAACTGACACCATCCAAGGGGATGGGATTACCTTTCTGATCCTTTAAAATATCAGTGGACCAAATTCCATCTTCCTTTTTGTGCAGCAGGAGGAGTGAACGACTCAGAACCTCGTCTCCTTTGTGACAGGTGTACTGTCCAGCATCTCCAAACTCTTTGACTTGGATGGTCAAGGTTTTGCCAGAGCCCAGGACCTCACTGCTCTGGTCTGAGGTCCAGGTGATGCCGTCTTCTTCAGGAGTGTCACACGTGAGGACCACTGTTTCTCCGGGAGCATTAGGATACCAGTCCAATTCTACAACATAAACTGGAGAGCACAGGGATTGGAGAACTGGACTGTGTTTTTTGTATCACCTGGGCATCTGAATGGCTGAAGCACAACCTTGCTAATAGCAGCAAATGCTTGCTGAAGATGACCTCAGGTTATCAGGCTTCACTTGGGTTCAAAATTGTAGAAGAGAGAAGCTGAGTGTAATAGCTGTCAGTGGCTGATTGTCAGGCTGCCATTAATAGTTCTGATTAGCTGGCAGATGAGGAAGACCTTGATATACCAAAAATTGCAATACTTTCTCAAAGTCTTGGTGGACACAGGAAACTTCCAGCACAATTCATGTACATAGAGAATCAGTGCTGAAAAAGACTGATGAGGACTGAGATCCTGTCCCCACTAGCTGGCTGGGGAATTTTGAGAAAGATACTTAATCACCATGTGCCTCAGTTTCCTTGTCTGTAAAATGACAATAATCACAGTATCTGCCTTGTAGGTTTGGCTGTGAGGATGATGGAAAAAGCATGTAAAACACTTAGCACAGAATCTGTCACTCAGAATTAGTTGTTATTGTTATTCACAGACCAAAGGTTAGACAACTGTGCCAGAAACTGCTTTTCAATTTTCCACAGGGATTGAAGGATTTATTTCCTACTGCATGAAACTCACCAATGGAGATTTTCATTCCCTCTGTGTTTTTAAAAGCTACTTTACACTCTTACAAGGCAGTTCGGTAGATCTCAGTCTTCCTGTCTTATAGAGAAGGGTACTGAGGCCAAGAGGTTAAGCACGGTTACATGAAGTTAGAACCACAAGAGTTCTATCTCAGGCCTTTGCCCTGAAGCTTTAATACCAGCATCTAAACTGGCACTTGTGGAATGGCCTAATATCGCATTTTGAAGACTATTTTATATCAAAACTTCATTCATTCATGCATCAATTATTAACTAAATAGAATTGTTTAATGCAGTCGTTCTCAATGCATGATCATCCAACTACTATCAGCAGCAGCAGCACGTTGGACTCTGCTAGAACTACCAATTCTCAGTTACCGAATCAAGAACTTTGAGCTGGGTCCAGTGACCTATTTGTAATCTCTGCAGATGATTCTGAAACCTACTCTAGAGAGACATGGTCGTTAAAAGCCCGGATATTGGAGTCAACACACGTCTGGGTTAGGACTCAGCTCTCTTTTACACTGGCCTGTGGCCTTGGGCAAAACATTCAATTACTCTAAGCTTCAAGTGTCATCATCTTTAAAATAAGCAACATATTAGAATTTGTTCCAGAAGGTGGAGGTGTGGATTATAAGAGTTCATTCATCTAAGAGCTTGACCCAGTGCCCTTAAATGCTCTGTCACTGTTGGCTCTTGTGATTGGCATCCCAATGTGAATCATTGTGGAATATAAAGTTCCCACTTGACATCAGAGGGATTTGTAATGACTGAATGGGTAACACAGACCTGATGTAAAAGTACCTGGGGCCCAGCTCTGAAGGTCAGCTGTGCCGATATAAAACTACATGGCACCTTCGACTTTCTCTGTCACACTGGGGACTGAACAGCAGGGCTATTTTCCTGTCACAATTAAGACTCAGAAGACAAAGACACCTGTCCAAGGGCAGGGGAAATAGCTGCATGAGGAGCTGTGTCTAGAACCTAGCAGCCGGCGGCATCACATCTCATTGCCAGAGTCGCATGCCCTCTCATTGTTTCTCACTTTGACTTTCTGGAATTTCTGTGGTTTACCAAATCAGAAGTAACTAAGGGCAGGCTATGCAAGGGCCATACCTCCTGAGCTCGCTCAAAATCCCAGAGCTGGAAGGGTTTGGAACAGTCATCTGGCTTAGACCTTTCTCTTCATTCAGGGGAGGGTCTAAAGCTCTCAGACTCTCCTAAGGCAGAGTAGGGATGGTTGGATCCTCATCTTCCATAAATTCTTAAGAATGGAGGAAGAGCCCCAGATTTCTTTCAGGGACCCATTGTAGTGTGTTCTCCTCACTAATGAAAGATGGTTTCTCATGATCAGCTGCAATGTCTTCATTTTAAATGCATGCCTATTTCCTCTCGTTCAGCTGAGGACAGAGGAAACAATTGCTTCATGTCCTTCGGGTAAAACCTTCTTCAAATACTTTCGTGCATAAACATTGAAGTGAGAAAGAATTGGGGTTAAGTTTCTGTTCCACTCTTACTTGGTAAAATTTGGTAAGTTACTTAATCTCTACAGCCTCTACTTTTAACATCTGTAAAATGGAGTATAAACAGTTCCTATCTCTTATGATTATTGTGAGAATTAAATGAGAGGCTGTTCTTAATAAACATTATTATTATACAATTAAAGACAGTAATTGTCTATGTTATTACATTGACATCAAGGAGAAATATCTGAGGGCTTTTCAGAAACAGCTAACAATCTGTTAATACATATATGTTGTGTGTGAGATACTAGAAGGATAGAGGGAATCCCTTATTCTAATACTAAGTACCTATTATTCTACTAATGATTTTTATTGATCACTGGGATAATAAATAGATGGCCTTCAATCACCAGACATGTTATTTTAAACAACCAAAACAATAATACTAGCTAACATTCACTGTCACTTCGTCATCTGTTGAGTTGTCTTCTGTATTCACCAGTATATTTAACAATCTTTGTAGTAGATATAATTTCATAATCTTCAGTTTACTTGAGGGAACTCAGGCTCAGAGGTGACCCAGCCCAAGGTCACATAACTAATAAGTGGCAGAATCAGCCCTGAACGGAAGTCAATGTGGGTCTAAAATCCCACACTTTCCCTAAAGTGCTTGGTCAGAGATAAGTCATCTCAGTGCCAACTGAGGGGCTGAAATTGCATGGTGGAGTGGAAGACATAGTTCTTATACTTTTCAAATCCCTCACTTTGGAATCTTAATCATATGATACAGCTGATTTTTAGTAATACTGGTAAAGTCTGTATCTCTTTTCCTATCATAGTCCACCAAAAGCTCCTTCTCTGACATTTAATGTGAGAGCCAAACAACATAGATACTCTCAAGCCATACAATACAGATATGCTCAAAGGTGGAACAAGGACAGAGGGCCGCTGTTGTCCCAGAGCGAAGCCCCAGTGCCTGCCCACTTCAGTCTAATTCCTCAACAGGACTGCCTGGCAGTCCTGGCTTAGCCCTGGGACCTTCAGAGAGAATCAGGAAAGGCTGGTTACCATTTTTCTCCAGTTCCCATATGGCCACGATGGGAGATGCCAGCAAAACCAGGGAAAACCAGGAAACGACCAGCTGCTGAGGGTACATCTGCATGAGGGGCAGAAACAGGGGAGGAGAAGGAAGAAAAGAAAAAAGAAGAGGAGGGACAGGAGAGAAAATGTCAGTAGTTACACAGTCACATTTGGAAAGCATATTCACACTCTATGTATTCCATTTGTCTTTAATCTTTATCTTCCGCTTCCTTCTCTGCTGTCAGGTTAATTTGCAGTGAATTCCAGGAGCCCTCTGCCAGTTTCTGGGGAAGAACATCTCCAAACAGAGAACCACAGATGATCTGGAGCTGCAGGAGACCTAAGGCCAACCATCTGATACAATCCTCTTATTTTTAAGATGAGAAACCTAAGGCTCAGAGAAGGAGCGTGACTTGTCTGGATTGACATTCAGTCATTATTTACTCCCCTGTAGAGGGTACTGAGCTAGAACAGCTGAAACGGAAAAGGATTTTTACCTGGATCCTGACTTCCAGGAGCAAATAGTTTCATTCAACAAGTATTTCCTAAATCACTTTGTTAAGTGCCTATCCTCCAGCTGGGGAAATAAGCTACATATCCGTATTACTGTAGCACAAGGCAGAATGGGCAATGAGTTCAGCCCTTGTTAAAGAAGTTTCCTTTGTCTCCTGTTTAGGCTGTAATTGTTCCAAACACAAAGATTATTTCCTCCCATGTAAGGTAACCAGTGGTTCTCAAACTTGAGTGTATGTCAAAATAACCTAGAATCCTTGCTAAAGCACAGACTGGTGACCCCACCCCCTACCCTGACCCTAAAATAATTAATTCAGCAGTCTGGGTGTGGGAATCTGCATTCCTATAAGCTTCCAGGGGAGGCTAATATTGCTGGTTTGAGGACTACTCTTCAAGGTCCATTGATTTAATACATGTCCAGGGTCCAGAGCCCCTGAAAATCAAGATGTTCCTTGGGAGAAGACCACAAAATACTGAATATCCACCACAGAGTAATTAAATGCATACTCTTGTGCTAAATTAGCCATGTTATAGTGAATTCGCCATGTTACAGTGAAACTCAGTCAAGATTAGTATTCAGGGTTTATGAAAATTTTTAGACTGAAAATTAGATGGAGATTGTTATTTATTTTCAATCGGACACACCTCTATCCATCTTGGCTCTCCAATGTTCTGTAGGAATATAGTTTCAAAAACCACATATGAAGACCAGACTCAAAAAGTTTTGGGCAAAATACCTTAAAAATAAGCACCCCTTGGTCAGGGTGACTAAATATTGACAAATCATGGCTGTCAGAATGATGCTAATCCTGGGGGCACTTTGCCACCTACTTTATTCCCTTATATTATAAAGGTTACGAGTGGCAGAGTCAGGACTAGACGTCAGCCCTTCCCGAGCACCGTCAGCACTCTTGTTGCTGCAGCATGGAAATGTCAGGGCACACCTATCAGTTTAGCTCAAGTTGTGACTGTAGTGAAGTTCTAGCTGCCGCAGAGGACCAGTTATTACATTTGTAGGCATGGAGTCCAGCAGCATGGGCTTGAATTCTGGTTATATTGGCCAAATTACTCTCTGAGCCTCAGTCTCCTCATCTATAAAATGGGTATAAGGCCCATTTCAAAGCATTGTTGAGAGAATGCAATGAGATGCCATATTATAGAAGCCAACCAAACATATTAGCTTGCACCCAGAGGAAGAAATAAAGAGTTTAATTTCTCTCTTGTCCATGATGCATAAATTAAAAAGTCCTGCCTGTATATATATACTACTGTGTATAAAACCGGTAACTAATGAGAACCTGCTCTCTAGCACAGGGAACTCTGCTTGTGCTCTGTAGTGACCTAAATGGGAATGAAATCCAAAAAGGAGGGGATATATGTATACATATGGCTGATTCACTTTGCTGTACAGCAGAAACTGACACGACAGTGTAAAGCAACTATACTCCAATAATAAAATAAAAATGAAAAAAAAAAGTCATGCCTGGCTATAGGGAAATGCCCATAGAGGCACTGCAATTATACAGGCCTATAAAACCCAGATGTCAGCACTCTGGGAATGAAAAAACAGAGATTCCTGGTACCTTCTGGTGAGTCCTTTATGCTCTCTTAACACTGGGGTTTTCCCTTTAGCTAGGTGCCTGGCACTTCCTCTCTGGGTCTCAGATGCATCTGAGAATATCAGGTGAACCATACTTCACGGTCAAGAGAGTCTTGGTGATGGTTAAGAAGCAACTCCCATTTTTGTATTATCTACATTTTAAACCACAGGACAGTGGCAGAAGGTGGAGATGGTGCTGGGCTACTCTCTTAATCAAACCCAGGGGAAACCACAAAGAGGCTGCCTGCAGTTACCCTGTTGTTCTATCACCTGATACCATGGGCTTGAATTCTGGTTCTACCACTCACTAGTCGTATGATATGGGCCAAATTACTCTCTAAGCCTCATTTTCCTCAGCTGTAAAATGGATGTAATACCTATCTCACAGGGTTGTTGGGCTATATCCCACAGACCACATTTTCTCAGCATGCTCAATTTGAGAGTTTTAAGGATTAAATGTTTGAAAATGCAATTTGACAGGTTTTCTAAACTCTTGAAACCTTTATATGAGGGATGTAAGATCCCCAGATACTGTAGTGTGTTAAGGCTCCCTAACTCTGGTGTTAACATGGGCATTCCAGTGACATTTGGCTGAGCGTCTCTCTTTCAAGTTTTATTTTGTTGATTACTTTTCAATCAGAAAAGAGAATTATCATTTAAGGATAAAAAGACATAGTCGCAGAAGGCATGTGTAGCAAATGCAAATGGTCCTAGTTCTAGAGACAGCAACTCTGTGTTGGCGTCCCAGCTCTGCCCCTATGACTCTGCTCAAGTCACTTGCTCTCTTTGAGCCTCACACTCCTGATCTGTAAAATGGTCACCCTGTTGTGATAAAATGCTAATGAAATAATTCACATAAAGTATTCAGCACCATGCCCTGATGAAGGCAGGACTCCCGGCTGTTTCCTCTCAGCTCCATTCCTCCTTTGACAGCACTTACTTAAGACAACTGCAGTCAGATTGTTACTTCTTTCATGTTTGTCTTCCCCACCGTACTGAGCTCTCTTATGGCAGCAACCACATTTGTCTTATTCTATACTTTGTCCCCAGAGTCTAGCAGAGAGAATCTATCTTAGAGGGATTTCATTATTAGAAGAAGGAATGAATGGAAACCATAACATTTCAGACCCCAATAAAATGAGGTCTAAGAGGCTGCCCAAATTCTTTCTAATACCTTGAAATTCCTCATTTGAAAACAAAGCGGGCCATCAGCTCAGGTTTAGTAATCCCTTTTTAAAAATGATATTTTAAACTAATGATTATTTTTTTAACCTGAAAATTATTGTTCATGATTAACCTGGGCAACTATCAGATACCAGTATAGTAAAGATGATCATTTTTCCCTCTTCTTACAGATTTAAAAACTTCACAAAGTAATTTTAAACATTGGAGTTGCTTTCCATTGTTTAAGTGATTAGTTAATCCAAAAGATCTAGATAACCCAACTATTAATCTGGTTGATTGTCACAAGCCCACCACAAATATGGGACTAACTATGCTAACAATATACAGTTATGACGTATGAGCATGAATTCAATTACTTATTTTATTTTATTTTTTATTATGAATTTAGCTTTTATTCAAAATTAAATAAGCAAAAGCAAAATTTTTAAGAAACTTTTTACAAATTACTTACATAAAAGAAAGTTAAGAGGGACAGTCACAAGTCTGCAACAAATAATTACAAAAGTATCTAGGGCAGCATGAATACAGACCATGTCACAGCATAGTGACCTAACTGTGATATGAATAAGGCATAACTAACATTTGCACCAAGACCAGGATTAAAAAAAAAAACATACTTTAAAAGCTGAGTTCTATATTAAGCTTCTTCTCTTCCCTCATCAATTATTTATTGAATTTATTAGTACTTATTGAATGAAAGGCTTTTAGTAAGTTTACAATAACAAGGAAGCACCACTCACTTTAATTCTATACAATCCTTTAACTGATGAATGTTAATATTGAAGAAAACATTTTTATACACATACTACTTTAAAACAAGACAAACCTTTCTAAAAAATAGGCAATCCTTCATAAACCTTGGTAAATAATTATTATTAGTTGACTTTTTAAATGAATACTTTATACCCCTGGACAGGCTGTGGGCCTGTGGAAGGGGCCGCAGGGGCAGGGAAATGCTTACCTTGCTTCTGCTCAGGCTGCAGAGTTCACTTGGTCTGAAACAGTTGTTTCTTCTTCTGATGCTGCTGTTGCTGCTATTGGAGCTTATATACCCTACTCCTAACGAGCTTTCTGATGGAAACTTAAACTAGAAACTGAGTTGTTCCAAATTGCAACACTGAAAACAACTCTCACAACCTTCTGGGGAATTTCAAGTAGTTCCTTTTTTTCTGTCTCTATGTGTATCAATAACGCAGAGGGAACACAGGCATCAAAATCCCAGGTAGTGAACTAAGAGGAAATAACTTTCGGGTGGAGAAAAAGGAAGGAGATGGGATGCTCACTTCTTTGAGTTGACATCATGGCCGAAGAGATTCGAGACAGTAAGAGGCAACCTCCCTGGACTCCGCAGACAAGAGAAGAAGGAAGAACAAGGAGACCGTCGAGCAGAAGGATGAGTTCAGGTCAGGATCCAGCAATTGTATGCTGCTGCTGCTAAGTAGCTTCAGGTTGGAAAGCAAAATCTGCGGTCCTCCTGAAGTCAAAGAGGATGAGATGAGGGCCCAGGTTTAGTATGTCCTGAACGTCCTTCCCCCATATTATGCCTTTAACGTGTGTATTTCAGAAACATACTCTTACTACCATTGTGTCCCTCCAACACACTGCACATTCATAAAGACACAGCCCTGGGAAGATGATAAACATGTATATTACTAACAACACTCAAAATGTGTAGGAATACTGTCTACGCTCATAGGTACTTACTGATAGACGGATGTGAGCAGAACGTGAAATATCCACAGGCATGTATACAGCCAATGCCACACTCAAGGTATACTCCTTTGGGCACCCAGACTTCACACTCATTTTCACACAAATCTATGACCCTAGGAGCTCTACACAGATGCACAGAGGTAGCAGAACTATCTGGAGATTTCCAGCAGAGTTTAACTAAGAGAGGTGCAAAGGTGTACATTAGTTTTAGACACCCCGACCCCCATCTGCACACGAAGAGAAATATTAAAAACACCTACACCAAGTATTACAGCGAGCAAGTGCAGGCCGTGCTCAAATACGTACACCGCCGACAGAGGGCGCTGCTGCGAAACGGTCCCTGCGCTGCGCCCCGGGTACGCGCACGCTGTAGTGACTTCTCCATCGAAGCCTCAGGTCCCGGCCGCGAGGGAAGTTCCTGGGGCCGGCCGGGTTTAAGGTGGGTGCAGATTTCCGCACTAAGTTTCCTTGCAGTCTCAGTCAGGGAAAACGGGGAACCCAGGCGAGAGCGGCGGAGCTTCCCAGCCGCACTTCCTCCCTCCCGCCGCTGTCCCGGCCGCGGGAGGGCGGGGGCGCTTAGCAGGCAGTCCCACTGGTTATCCAGCCTTGTGCTCTGACTTGGGCGGAGACGATACCTCCAGCTCAGAGGGGCATCTCCGGGCTCCTCTCCCTCCAGGCTTGAAGGTGAACGGAGTTCTCAGGTTAAACAACAAAGCAAAACGTCGTATGTTTGAGATATATGGTTATAATGAACAAAGTAGGTTGTATTGTATATTGGTGATATGATACTGTTTGTGTGTGTGTGTGCGCGCGCGTGTGTGCATGCGCTTTTTACAGTGGGCATCCCTTGAGGAGTATAGCTAGGCAGTGATGGGGCCTTTTCACAGTTTGACTTTTTTGTTGTTTTTATATGATATACACGTATATTAAATATGTATTAAAATACGTACCAGGTCGAGGAGTCCTTCCTGTAAAAAGACATTCATTTCCCCTTGCAAGTCATCAGTGGCTACTGAACAGAAAATTGAAAATTAATTTGACGACTTTTACTAATTCATTTACAATGGCTGCACCAAAACAGATGAGACCTTTTGTGACCCTTTGAAAATATATACATACATAAAATAAGAGAAAACATTTTAAAATGTTCATAAAATCTTCTTCAAAATTTTAAAAAATTGAAGCATAAAATCTAAGTAAAAATAGTGTGCTTGTTATGCAAAAAATAAAAGCTTCAAGGTAAGCCTTTCCCATCACCACCCCCTTTTTCACTCAGATTGCAGCCTCAGGGCAAGTCTTATGTGGAAAGTGTGGGGCCACTACTGTTCACCTATGCCAAGGGCAAATACTATGTGTATAAGAACATAGGCTCTGAAAGCAGAGACCTGGATTCCAGCACCTGCTCTGCAAATTATTAATGTCTCTAAGCCTCAGTCTATAAAATGGGGTTAATAATAGTACCTGGTCTTAGGTTTGTTGTGAAGATTAAATGAGATATGATGTAATGCATTTAGTACAGTATCCGGCTAAGTGCTTAATAAATGGCTGCTTTTACTCATTTATTCATTTTGTCCTGCTTATCCCAGGAAGACTCTTGTTAGCTCAAATGGGGACATTGAAGATGGCAAGAGGAATGAAAGAAGTCAGGGAATTAATGTGAGGAACCAAGAAGAAGGCTCCTCATTGTCCTCATGCCATGAAACCACATGACTACAGTTGGGGCATTAATTTGGCTCTGACCAGGTAGCCAAGATGAGAAAGAAGAATCTGTACTTGTCTGACCTCTGCCCAGAGGACTGACTACCTATTTTGACGAGGCCACTTCACCCACTTAGGAAAGTAGTTCTCATACTTTACAGACAGATAAGAAAAAAATTCAGGTTTTGGGGCCCAAGCCTCAGAGTTTGTGACTCATGAGATCTGGAGTGGGGCTCAGGAATTTCCTTTTTAACAAGTTTGCAGGTGTTTCTGATGTGGGGAATGTTGCCCACACTTTGATACATGCTACACAGCCCCTGNTCCCATGAAGTGATGGGACCAGATGCCATGATCTTCGTTTTCTGAATGCTGAGCTTTAAGCCAACTTTTCACTCTTCACTTTTACTTTCATCAAGAGGTTTTTTTAGTTCCTCTTCACTTTCTGCCATAAGGGTGATGTCATCTGTGTATCTGAGGTTATTGATATTTCTTCCAGCAATCTTGATTGCAGCTTGTGATTCTTCCAGCCCAGCATTTCTCATGATGTACTCTGCACATAAGTTAAATAAACAGGGCAACAATATACAGCCTTGATGTATTCCTTTTCCTATTTGGTACCAGACTTTATTTTGGGGGGCTCCAACATCACTACAAATGGTGACTGTAGCCATGAGGAAAGATACTTGCTCCTTGGAAGAAAAGCTATGATCAATCTAGATAGCATATTAAAAAGCAGAGACATTACTTTGCCAACAAAGGTCCATCTAGACAAAGCTATGGTTTTTCCAGTAGTCATATATGCACGTGAGAGTTGGACTATAGAGAGAGCTGAGCACTGAAGAACTGATGTTTTTAAACTATGGTGTTGGAAAAGACTTAAGGGTTTCTTGGACTGCAAGGAAATCCATCCTGTCCATCCTAATGGAGATCAATCCTGAGTGTTCATTGGAAGTACTGATGCTGCAGATGAAAGTCCAATACTTTGGCCATCTGATGGGAAGAACTGACTCATTTGAAAACACCCTGATGCTGGGAAAGATTGAAGGCAGGAGGAGAAGGGGATGACAGAGGGTGAGATGGCTGAATGGCATCACCGACTCAATGGACATGAGGTTGAGTAAGCTCCAGGATTTGGTGATGGACAGGGAAGCCTGGCATGCTGCAGTCCATGGGGTCACAAAGAGTCAAACACAACTGAGCAACTGAACTGACTGATAGTTAGAATCTGCAAGAGTTACAGTTTGCTAGGTGTTTTCACTCTACTAGATTATATTGCAGGCAGACTACCTGGTAAATTTTGGAAACAGAACCATCACTCCCTGGCCTATGTGGGGAGTGTTTTAATTAATGGGTGCATTCAAGATGTACATCCTTTCATGATAGGGAAAAAAAGATTTAATTTTTTAGTAAGAAAAATTTCAATAAAGACTTTCTTTCCTTTTGTTCAATTACATCATCAAGATAATTTGTTTCCAGTAAAATACTAGAACATAATATTTTCCTTTCTCTGTTTTCTTTCATTTAAACATCTTTAAAATTTATTAATTTCCTTTACATATATTTATTTTTTGGCTGTGCTGGGTCTTTGCTGCTGCTTGGATTTTTCTCTAGTTGTGGTGAGCAGGGGCTACTTTCTAGTTGCTGTGCATGGGCTTTGCTTGGTGGCTTCTCTTGTTGCAGAGCATGGGCTCTAGGGGACGCAGGCTTAGTTGCCCTGTGACATGTGAGATCTTAATTCCCAGACTAAGGATCGAACCTGTGTCCCCTGCATTGAGAGGCTGATATTTTACTGCTGAGCCATCAGAGAAGCCCCAAGTGCTTTCATTATATTTTGAATTTTATTTATATTCTAATAATTGGTTAATGACTAGCAATTTTTAAAACAACACGTTGCTTGAATTCAACCACTGACATAAAAATAATGCGTGTTTCAGTTAAGTTCAGTCAGTTCAGTCGCTCAGTCGTGTCTGACTCTTTGCGACCCCATGATCTCAGCACGAGATATCCAAACTTATTGAAATAGATTTCTTCTCATAGGATCTGTGTTAACATATAATTATTAATATTATATAATAATAAACATTATTTTGTTGGGAAATTTATTACATTTGTTTAAAGACTATTTTAAGTATTAGACTGGTTTGGTTCACAAGGCTAAATATATTTTCACAACTCTGGATACAACATTAATTTGTGTAATAAACCCTTCCTTTATGTATGCTATCATTTTAAAGTCTATCACAAGTGAAATTCAAATTATTTACAAGCTCTGAATGAAAGGAATTAAAATTTAAGAATTTGGCAGACTTTAGCTCCAAAGAGCAGCTGTCTTCACCTACTACTGATCTGGGATAGATTGGGATAGTGTTACATCATGTGTTGTACCTGATGGTACATCAATTCACATTTCACTTTTTGAGTATTCCTCTTTCTAAACCTTACTTTTAAATAAAAGCTGCTAAAAATCTTTTAGAAAATCAAATTCATTTATTTATAAAGTTTATCCTTTCCAAAGGTGTGTGTTTACTCACTGAAGAGTAACTTTGATTTCAGCGCTGCTCCAGGTATTAAATAGGAAGGAAAATGGGAAGACTACAGATCTCTTTAAGAAAATTAGAGATACCAAGGGAACATGTCATGCAAGTTCAGTTCAGTTGTTCAGTCGTGTCCGACTTTTTGCGAACCCATGAATCGCAGCACGCCAGGCCTCCCTGTCCATCACCAACCCCTGGAATTCACTCAGACTCATGTCCATCAAGTCGGTGATGCCATCCAGCCATCTCATCCTCAGTCGTCTCCTTCTCCTCCTGCCCCCAATCCCTCCCAGCATCAGAGTCTTTTCCAATGAGTCAACTCTTCGCGTGAGGTGGCCAAAGTACTGGAGCTTCAGCTTCAGTATCATTCCTTCCAAAGAAATCCCAGGGCTGATCTCCTTCAGAATGGACTTGTTGGATCTCCTTGGAGTCCAAGGGACTCTCAAGAGTCTTCTCCAACACCACACTTCAAAAGCATCAATTCTTCAGCACTCAGTCTTCTTTACAGTCCAATTCTCACATCCACATATGACTACTGGAAAAACCATAGCCTCGACTAGACGGACCTTAGTCAGCAAAGTAATATCTGTGCTTTTGAATATGCTATCTAGGTTGGTCATGACTTTTCTTCCAAGGAGTAAGCATCTTTTAATTTCATGGTTACAATCACCATCTGCAGCGATTTTGGAGCCCAGAAAAATAAAGTCTGATACTGTTTCCACTGTTTCCCCGTCTATTTCCTATGAAGTGATGGGACCGGATGCCATGATCCTCGTTTTCTGAATGTTGAGCTTTAAGCCAACATTTTCACTCTCCTCTTTCACTTTCATCAAGAGGCTCTTTAGTTCCTCT
>SJYA01001215.1:2636280-2767811 GCA_006410615.1 Neotragus moschatus | reverse complement strand
TCTCTGCTTTTGAATATGCTATCTAGGTTGGTCATAACTTTTCTTCCAAGGAGTAAGCATCTTTTAATTTTATGGCCGCAGTCACCATCTGCAGTGATTTTGGAGCCCAGAAAAATAAAGTCTGACACTGTTTCCACTGTTTCCCCGTCTATTTCCCATGAAGCGATGGGACTGGATGCCATGATCTTCGTTTTCTGAATGTTGAGCTTTAAGCCAACTTTTTCACTCTCCTCTTTCACTTTCATCAAGAGGCTCTTTAGTTCCTCTTCACTTTCTGCCATAAGGGTGGTGTCATCTGCACATCTGAGGTTATTGATATTTCTCCCAGCAATCTTGATTCCAGCTTGTGTTTCTTCCACTCCAGTGTTTCTCATGATGTATTCTGCATAGAAGTTAAATAAGCAGGGTGACAGTATACAGCCTTGACGTACTCCTTTTCCTATTTGGAACCAGTCTGTTTTTCCATGTCCAGTTCTAACTGTTGCTTCCTGACATGCATGCAGATTTCTTAAGAGGCAGGTCAGGTGGTCTGGTATTCCCATCTCTCTCAGAATTTTCCACAGTTTATTGTGATCCACACAGTCAAAGTCTTTGGCATAGTCAATAAAGCAGAAATAGATGTTTTTATGGAACTCTCTTGCTTTTTCCATGATCCAGCAGATGTTGGCAATTTGATCTCTGGTTCCTCTGCCTTTTCTAAAACCAGCTTGAACATCAGGAGGTTCACGGTTCACGTATTGCTGAAGCCTGGCTTGGAGAATTTTGTGCACTCATCTCACATACTTTACTAGCATGTGAGATGAGTGCAGTTGTGCAGTAGTTTGAGCATTCTTTGGCATTGCCTTTCTTTGGGACTGGAATGAAAACTGACCTTTTCCAGTCCTGTGACCACTGCTGAGTTTTCCAAATTTGGTGGCATATTGAGTGCAGCACTTTCATAGCATCTTTCAGGATTTGAAACAGCTCAACTGGAATGCCATCACCTCAACTAGCTTTGTTCATAGTGATGCTTTCCAATAAAAATTAATTTAAAAAATAAAAGCCAACACACTCAATGCATGGGGCCACAGGGCAGGCCAGTTCTAGACAAATTAGCAATAACCCAGCTGAGACTTTCCATTTCTGTCATCCAACTGGATAAACAAAGTACCATACAAATTCGTTTTGGTTCCAACTGTGAGTTGAACCGAGAACACCAATGGGTCTGGGATTTAATTGGTCACGTATCACTTTTTGCAGTGAACTGTGTATTCTGAAGTGAGCAAGAGTCATTTGGACCCATCAGTTTGGAAGGCAGAAACTTCCCCTAAGAATATGTGGGCCTTGGTGGGGAAATCCTTGAATGCTTTCCTCATAATGGCAGAGAACTTGAACACCAGTTACTTGCCAGACACCAGTTAAGAGCTTTGCAGTTAGTCCTGCTAACAACCCTTTTACAGGCTAGGTGGCTATGAGTAGAGAGACAGAATGAGCAACTTGCCCAGTGTCTGCCAGCACAGAGGTGGCAGAGCTGGGATTTGTGACCTTAAATCTTACCCTGCACCATGTCTGCCCAGGGCTGGTGATATAATTGGCCCTCATTTTTATTTGAAAGACTATTTGTCAGAAAAACCTCTGAATGCTTTGGACTTGATAGGCCATAGTCACAGTCCTGAAATTTGTTTATTTCACAGTGATTTATTGAATGACAATTATATGCGAAGTCACCGTGCTGAGTTCAGTGGACAAAGCTGTTAACAGATGGACAAGCACACTGTCCTGATGAAGGTGAACATGTATGTGCAGAGGACAGGATCCTGTGAAGGAAATGAACTGTGTGTGTGAGACAGGATAATGGGGAGACCTTGCTGCAATAGGTCAGGGAAGGTCTGTTTTTTTTTTTTTTTTTTTTAGTTGAGAAAGTCTTATTTTTTTAAATACTTATTTGGCTGCACTGGATCTTAGTTTCAGCTTGCAGGATCTTAGTTCTCTGATCAGGGATTGAACCTGGGCAACTTGCATTGGGAGCATGGAGTCTTAGCCACTGAACCACCAGGGAAGTCCCCAGGGGAGGCTTTTCTGATAAGGTGGCAGTTAAGATGGGACCTGAGAATAAATCAGGATAAGAGCCAGTAGGAAGTTCCCATCATGGGGAAACGGCTTGGAACTGGGAGGAGGGCAGTGTGAGCCTAGCATGGAGGACAGACAGCAGAGGTGCCCTGGCGAGGTTGTGACACTGCCCTGGGCTAGATGCTGTATCAGAAAGACCTTGTGTACTTTGAGCACCAAAAGGTGGAAAATTCACTGAGCTGAAGCGGCCCCAACATCCAAACCATGGTCAAGTACAAATGAGGTTCCTGGGAACTGCAAAGCATCACTGACTGGACCAGAGGTTCATGGAATCTTTAGTGCCCCAGTGATTTTTTTTTTTTTAGACCCAAAGAAATACATAATGGTTCCATTTATGTATTTATGGTTCCACTTATGTATGTAGTTCCAAATAATGTAATATCCAAGCAAGAATACTGGAGTGGGTTGCCATTTCCTTCCCCAGGGGCAAAACTGCATTTCATGCCTCCTGCATTGGCAGGTGGATTCTTTACCACTGGTGCCACCTGAGAAGTCCTGTAATATTTTTATGTCCTAGCAACGTTTTAGCAGTCATTTAAAAGAATATGATACCCACAAATTGAAAGAAAAATATAGTATTTTTATTGCATTCTTAAATCACCCAGTTACTGATGGGATGTGTGTGCCTGATGGGTACTGCACAACTACTCAGACTTTGGAATCAGATTGGACATTGCCACCTTCATTTCCTGTTCCACAAATTTCCTTTTGGGACTTGCTTCTCATCAGTTACTGCAGAAAACATGACTTTGCAAAGATATGCCATCATTGAAAGGAATGCCACCTGATCTCATGAATAAGCCTGATACTGAATAACCCTGAGTTACTGAAGTGTTCAGCAGATGTTCAGTATTTCCCATTTCCCTTGGAGAATTTCAAGTCTCTTCCAGCACTTCTGTAAATTTATATGATGCCCTGGGGTGACATGGGCAGTTGGGGGACCACAGAAATAGACATACTACTTTCAGACTATGAAATGAAGCTATTCTTTTGCCACTAAATCTTTTCTCAAAGCCATATTTGAGCACATAGTAACATGATATGTGAGGATTCTAGGAAGGAAAATCACCACCTTTTCTGGAATTTGTGTCCTATTTGCACATAAAAGAATAGAGGTGGCCCCAGAATGCTAACCCAGTCTGGCTACTTTGGATAAAGGAGAAAGAAAAAGTGAGAAGCGCATATAGCACTTCGGCAATAGCATGAAAGCGTGTGCTGAGTGTAAATGAGTATGCGATGTGTAGTAGTGATTTGCGGGTCCTTGATGAAGCAATGAATGCCAAGATTCTGAAGGGTTGGTTGTTGTCAGAACCTGCAGTTAAGCTAGCTAAGCATGCTGCTGCTAAGTCGCTTCAGTTATGTCCGACTGTGCGACCCCAGAGATGGCAGCCCACTCAGCTCCTCTGTCCCTGGGATTCTCCACGCAAGAACACTGGAATGGGTTGCCATTTCCTTCTCCAATGCAGGAAAGTGAAAAGTGAAAGTGAAGTCGCTCAGTCGTGTCTGACTCCTAACGGCCACACGGACTACAGCCCACCAGGCTCCTCCGTCCATGGGGTTTTCCAGGCAAGAGTACTGGAGTGGGGTGCCATTGCATAGTCCCTTGTAAACAGGACCATCCTGCCAGAAGGTGGTTATGGAATGTGCAGAAAAGAAATTCAACACCCGGCTCCAGCAACACACCTCTGGTTGCTCTCATCTGTTTCTTTAGTTGGATGCCATTCTTGGTGACTGAGAGAAAGTGAGAGGATTAGTGAGCAGAAGAGCAGCCCTGCCCTTGGAATGCCCCCCTTGATGCAATATGAGTACTGCCTTGTTTCAATCAACAGTAGCCAGTAGAACCTGTTGACTTTAAGGCAGTTTAACTTTCTCTTTCTGCATGGCATCATGTATGCAAATTTTCCAGGCAGATTGAGACATTGGTGAAACCAGTTCCTGTGGCAACAGGGAGATAACCTTACATCATCCTTGTGATGGCTATACAGAGAATCCACAGTATCACTCAGAGGCAAAATGTGTCTTCATTGGTCCACACTTTAGACATGAGAAAAATCTACTCCGGATGAAAAAGCTGGCTTAGGCTATCTCCTTCTATCTGGTAGATGATCAGAGAGAAATACTTACCCAGGGAAAATCCTCACCTTGGAAAATTTGCACTTGTAGTTGTCATATTGAAGGGTCCATGCTCTTCTCCCAAGGTGTAGTCATCTGAGTTCCCTCCTGGATCCAGTAACTTGTCATGGTTTGCCATATGGAGAGTGGTTCCAGTGATTAATTTATGCAGAAAAAGCATGGCTTTATTGGGCACTGAGAGTGGGGATGGAAAACAGTGCTATAGCCTTTCATACCTGGATGAAAGGATGCATCCATACTTCACTACATATTACATTAGAGTAAGCTCCTGCTACCTTTTGAGATGGAATATGGTGCATAGTTAAATGTAATGCTCTCCATAAGCCCAGATGCTTAAACACTGACTACCATTTATTGTTTATGTGGCATTGGAACAGATACTTAGTCTTTCTGTGCTGTACTTTGCTTGTGTTAAAATGGAAATGGCTTTTCTAGTACCTGCCACAAAGAGCTGTCGTGAAAATTGAAGGAAATGTTGTGCACAGAGGAGTTTATATGTTCTATCAACAGGACCTTCATAGCTTACAACAGACACTCGGTACCTGTTAAGGGTTAAGGTTTCTTTCTTTCTTTCTTTTTTTTTTTTTGGAGACTCCTGTCATCCAGGAATAGATAAATATGATGAATTAACAGTTATCTCCCCTTCAAAATGCTCAGTGCAAAAGTGCTTTCAGTACAATGCAGATACCAAACACACCCAGGAAGCCAGGGATCCTCTCTAAGGAAGCATCGAAACAAACACATTTTATTTATTTGGCCATTCTTTCATCCATCACACTTTTATTGAATGCCTAGTGTATTGTTTGGTTGAGAGCAAATTCCTTTTCATAAGAAGTTTACAGTCTAGCAGAAATAAACCCAGTGCTCAGATGGCTATTAAACAGGATGGGATGAGAGAAGGGCTCAAAGTTCAAAAGAACTGTGAGGGGAAGGTAAGGCATGTAGAGACCATGCCTACTTGGGAGGTTGAAGGTAGATTACATGAAGGAGGCGTTGTCACAGTGGATTTGAAGGGGAGGCTGTATTGTACAAGGAAGAGAATGACAGTCAGGGAGAGGGCACTGAGGTAGGACAATGCAGGGGCTGAGTGTCCAGAAGACACCAGTTTCTTCTACCACGGAGTCTAGTGTTGACAAAAGAAAAAGTGAAAAAATGAAGCTAGAAAGACAACAGCAGACAGATATACAAATAATTGATAAGAACTGTTGAGCACATTGAGCAAAGCCCAAGTAGCACCAGTTCAGTTCAGTTCAGTTCAGTCACTCAGTTGTGTCCAACTCTTTGTGACTTCATGAACTTCAGCATGCCAGGGTTCCCTGGGCATCACCAACTCCCAGAGTTCACTCAAACTCATGTCTGTCGAGTCAGTGATGCCATCCAATCATCTCCTCCTCTGTCGTCTCCTTCTTCTCCGGCCTTCAATCTTGCCCAGCAAGTCAGTTCTTTTCCAATGAGTCAGATCTTTGCATCAGATGGCCAAAGTATTGGAGTTTCAGCTTCAGCATCAGTCCTTCCAATGAATATTCAGGACTGATTACCTTTAGGATGGACTGGTTTGATATCCCTGCAGTCCAAGGGACTCTCAAGAGTCTTCTCCAACACCATAGTTCCAAAGCATCAATTCTTCAGCACTCAGCTTTCTTTATGGTCCAACTGTCACATCCATAATGACTACTGGAAAAACCATAACTTTGACTAGATGGACCTTTGTTGGCAAAGTAATGTCTCTGCTTATTAATAAGTCAAGGTTGGTCATAGCTTTTCTTCCAAGGAACAAGTGTCTTTTAATTTCATGGCTGCAGTCACCACCTGCAGTGATCTTGGAGCCCAAGAGAACAGAGTCTCTCACTGTTTCCATTGTTTCTCCATCTATTTGCCATGGAGTGATGGGACCAGATGCCATGATCTTAGTTTTGTTGAATGTTAAGTTTTAGGCCAGCTTTTCACTCTTCTCTTTCACTTTAATCAAGAGGCTTTTTAGTTCCTCTTCACTTTCTGCCATAAGGGTGGTGTCATCTTCGTATCTGAGTTTGTTGATATTTGTCCCAGCAATCTTGATTCCAGCTTGTGCTTCATCCAGCCCAGCATTTCATATGATGTACTCTGCATATAAATTAAATAAGCAGAGTGACAATATATAGCCTTGATGTACTCCTTTCCTGAATCAGAACGAGTCTGTTGTTCCATGTCCAGTTCTAACTGTTGCTTCTTGACCTGCATACAGATTTCTCAGGAGGCAGGTAAGGTGGTCTGATATTCTTATCTCTTTAAGAATTTTCCAGTTTGTTGTGTCTACACAATCAAAGGCTTTGGCACAGCCAATAAAGTAGAAGGGAAGCAGGAGATAAGGGTTCAGCTGACAAGGCAGTAAAATGGCCTGGATGTCTGGTGATAGCCAGGGTCAGCATTTGAGGTTTTAAGTACAGGAAGTGAGGAGATCAGAGCTTTGCTCAACTTTCTGTTTCATGAGCCAAGCTGCCTACTTTTGAGGCCATACTGTTTTCCAGGGGGAAGCTCTGCAAACCTGAGTCCGTGCAGGGATCCGGCTCTAGAGGGATCCAGTCCAGGCCAGAAGAGGGAATGATGTCTTGGCAATCAGGAGTCTCCACTCAGAAATCCAGCTTTCATTCTAGACTTGTCCTTAGATCAGGATGGACTGTCACTGTGTGCTTGTGTGTGCTCAGAAGTGAGGGGAGAAAGAGAAACTGCATAGCAGAAACCCCTCTGCCAGTCATGTGACTTTCTGCACCATCTCCCCTGGTTCTCTCTTTTCTGCTGATACTTCCTTCTAAGATCCAAAAGGACAGCACTGACTTTAACCATCTCTAGGGCCAGATATTCCTGGGTGAAAAAGAGGGGCTTCTTGAGAGGAAATGAAAGAAGACAGAGATGTGGTTTTGCCTTAAAGTTTTCTGATGTGAACAGCTGGATTTTTTGAATTTGAAAAATGGGCCTTTCGTTTTGAAATAGAAAGATAGGACTGAAAGTGTGATGTAAGTGCAGGCGTTTGGAGTCCCTCCTGGAGAACACATAGAGGTGAGTAGGGGTTCTCCAGAATCACCTTGGTGGAGGCTTTGGCTGGGAAGTGGGAGTGGAAAGGGCACAGAAATAGAAACCAGGCCACCTAGGGTCTTCTGTTCCCGTGTTTTCCAAAGGGCAAGTGCTAGGTGAGGTGATTTTAGACTATAAGGGAACAACTTGTTAAACAGTTACAGATCTCAAATGAGAACTTTTTTCCATTTCGAAGTTTTTCTGATGCAGTTAAGGAGGAGGTCTCAGTTTGGGGTTAGTGTGTCTTTAATATCTCTCCACACTTCTTGTTTTTTCCTTTTTTTTTTTTAAAAAAAAAAAACAACCTTTATTTACTTATTTGTCTGCACCAGGTCTCAGTTGTGAACTTAGGATCTTCAATCTTCATTGCAGCTTGTAGGATCTTCTTTGTGGCATGTGGGATCTAGTTCCTTGACCAGGGATTGAACCTGGGCCCTTGCATTGGGACTTTAGGGTCTTTGCCCCTGGACCACCAGGGAAATCCCTCCACTACTTGTTGATTTCTCTTTTCAACAGATGCCGAGGTTTTACAAGGCAGGCGTATCAGTTCTAGAGGATCTCACCCTTGGCTCACACTACTATTTCCCGAAGAGAGCTTCAAAAATCACTTTTTTTCTATTCTCCTTCCCGCTTCCCCTGCTATAATTCTGTTTTAGTAGGTCTGGAGTGTGGCCTGGGCATTGGGACTTTTAAAAGCTCTCCAAGCACCAGTTTCTAATTAGAATTTTACATTGTATTTATTAATCTATTTATGGCAAGGGGTGCTGGTTTTCTGTTTCAGGTAGTGAAGTAAAGTTTCTACTAAATATCAATTGACCTAAGAAAATTGGTAAGCACCCATTAAAAAAAAACATGAATAGTGTAGGTAGCATTTGAATATGGCAAAAACAAAACATGCATTGAGCAAACTTTAATTTCTGACCTCTTATTGGTCCAGTCTCCTCAAAAATAAAATGGAAATAATTACCCCAGTTCACCTTCTTCTCAGTGGGTTTATGCTGGGAATCAAATGATTGAGCTTTGTTAAGTTTGGTTTGCTAAACAAATGTGAGGAAGGAAATAAGGCTGCAGGGAGAGCTAGCTGGCAGATTTACTCAGGACTGGATTTGCGGCATCTTGTTTAGTCATTAAGTTGTGTCTGACTCTTTTCGAACCCATGAGCTATAGTGCACCAGGCTCCTCTGTCCATGGGATTTCCCAGGCAAGCACACTGGAGTGGGTTGTCATTTCCTTCTCCAGGGAATCTTCCAGACCTAAGGATTGAACCCACGTTTCCTGCATTGGCAGGCAAATTCTTTACTGCTGAGACACCAGGGAAGCCTTGGGGCATCTTAGACCAGGTTCTTTGGAAATACTGAATATCCAGGTATTATCTTCTTTCTCTCCCTGCCAGGGTGACCCACTGGTCTTCATTAAAGTTATCATAGCCTCCAGTAATGATTGATATGCTCCAGTGGTAAAATAAACAGCAACTCAAAGTCCCACCAAGGCTGCCAAGGGTTACATGTTCTAACAGTAGCTGAACATCTTGTGTTCCCACCCTCTCAGCCAGGATCTTCTAGATGTTGGTGTGCCTGGTGGAAGTGCTGGCCTGGCTGTCTGTAGACTGAAACATAGTTCTGGTTCTGCACCTACCAGCTGAGTGTCTGCTTCCAAGGGCCCCTGTTTCTTCAGCAGGAAAATGAGGGGCTTGGACCAGTTTCAGATGAAGTCCAAACCCAAATGCCTTCCACATCAAAGAGGTAACCCAAATGTGAGGCTCTGCCAAGGGAATTGGAAGTGGGCAAGCCTGTGGTCAAGTGGAGAGCACAGTCTCACAATAAAGATATTCAGATTCAATTTCTAAAAACCATATTGTGGTCTAAACAATAATTCTGCAAGATGACAGTTGGCAGTTCTTAGCTGTGGTAGTTTCTAAGATCCCTTTTAGTTCTAAAAATAAGTTTATTATAGTAAAGTATTTTAAAAGTTTCTGTTAGAGGTTTTTGAGATGAGACTATTCAGTAATACCCAGGGTGTTCCTTGATAATAAGACCTAACATTCATAGTAAGAGCTAAGGTTCATATGCCAAAGTCTCTAAAGCCATTATCTCATTTAATCCTTGCCACAGTCCTATGAGGTCAATTCTATTATAACTGCCTCATCATGAATAAGGAAATTGAGGCACAGAGAGTTTAAGTCTTTTGCATAAGGTCTCCAGGGCTTCCCAGGTGGTGCAAGTGGTAAAGACCCTGCCTGCCAGTGCAGAAGATATGAGATGCAGCTTCGATCTCTGGGTCAGGAAGATCCCCAGGAGGAGGGCATGGCAACCCACTCCAATATTCTTGCCTGGAGAATCCCATAGACAGAGGAGCCTGGTGAGCTCTGGTCCATAGGTTTGCAGAGTCAGACACAGCTGAAGAGACTTGGCATGCTCACACTTGAATATACTATTGTGCTTTTAAGCCCCTTCCATAGAGTTTAGCAGAGAAGGCAATGGCAACCCGCTCCAGTATCTTGCCTGGAAAATCCCATGGATGGAGGAGCCTGGTGGGCTGCAGTCCATGGGGTCGCTAAGAGTCAGACATGACTGAGCAACTTCACTTTCACTTTTCACTTTCATGCATTGGAGAAGGAAATGGCAACCCACTGCAGTGTTCTTGCCTGGAGGATCCCAGGGACGGGGGAGCCTGGTGGGCTGCCGTCTATGGAGTCAGACACGACTGAAGCGACTTAGCAGCAGCATAGAGTTTAGACATAATTATTGTATTCTCCAACTAAAAGTTGTGTCACATATCTTTTGTGTGCATGTGTGTCATGTATCTTGATGAATATATATGTTTATGGGGGGATGGGACACATTATTTGAATTAGAACTTTAACAAATGCTATCATTTATTGAGCCTTATAGAGTTCGGTGGAGTGCAGCCCTTAGCACTGTGCACTTAGTTGCTGTGCCGTTGCCCCCTACCCTGTCGGGTAGGCAAGGAACAGTTATCTGGGACAGGTATCAGTCTTGTTCAGCCGTTGGTTAATGCCTCAGTGGGCCCCTCCCCCAAGCTACCAGCTGTGAATGAGTGACCCTTAGTGGTCCTGCTCAGCCATTGGTTGGCGGTGCAGTCGGCCCCTCCCACAAGCAACCAACTGTCAGTAAGCGACCCTTAGTGGCCCATTCAGCCAGCGGGTCAGAGGAGTGGTGGTTGTCAGCCAGAGAGTGAAGACATCCAGGCTTCACCAGGGCCCTTCCGCTCACCCAGCCTTGGATCAGTGGGTGAGCTGGGGGTCCCAGAGAACAGGCTGGGGACTGTGTCTTGTATGTCTCCAGAGACCTTGCCAAGGTCACGCACTGGCCAGGCCCAGCCCTTGAGGAAGTGGTGAACCTCTCCCCAGTCCCTGTCTCTGTGACCTAAAAGCAGTGGCAGTCTGCCTGGGGCACAGTTTGCGGGATCTGCCTCTGCCATACAGGTGGCTTGAGAAACGTGAGGGCCAGCTGGGTCCCAGGTGCTGGTTCCCTCAGTGATGACAGCCGGGCAGGGTCTGGGGACCTGGCCCTGAGGGAGCCGCCAACTGAGCTCTGCCTCCTCTCCACCAAGACCTGGACCTCAGAGGGTGAAAGTTGTACCCGAGACCTCACCCTTTCTTGTCAAGGCAGAGAATAATATTTGTTTGGTAGCAATATACAACCCACTCCAGGGTTCTTGCCTGGAGAATCCCAGGGTTGGGGGAGCCTGGTGGGCTGCTGTCTATGCGGTTGAGAATAATATTTGTTTGGTAGCAATATACAACCCACTCCAGGGTTCTTGCCTGGAGAATCCCAGGACGGGGGAGCCTGGTGGGCTGCTGTCTATGCGGTCGCACAGAATCAGACACAACTGAAGTGAAGCAGCAGCAGCAGCAGTAGCAATTTACAGGAACATGGTTACCTGACCATGACCTGGCCTCAAGAACAAAGAATCTGACACCAAGAAGTTTACGGCAACTAACCCTGCCCCTCTGTCAGCTTTCCTAGAAAAGGGCTTTGCTGAAAGTTTTCAGGGAGTTTGGGGTTTTTAAGGCATGAGCCGACCATCTCCTTGCATGACCCTCAATAAACCTTTCTCTGTTCCACACTCTGACAGTGTGGTATTGTTTGGCTTCACTGGGCGTGGTGTCGGGCACAAGGACTTGTGTTTCAGTAACGCTTCCTATGTTAGGTACACTCCCAGGTACCAGAGGCTTCAGACATCTTATTTTACTTAATTCTGAAAACAGCTGCCTGAAGTAGGTATTCTTGTTGCACTCACTTTATAGTGAGGGAACTGATGTTCAGAAGTGTGAAGTAATTTGACTTTATTCACACAACTACACGGCAGAACTTAGACCAGATTCAGGTCTGCTTGGCCACAATCTTAACCGTAATGTGATGCTGTCCTTTCCTCTCTAGCTCCAGATAGTGCCCCCGAATGGATAATTGCTCTGAGTTTGACCCAAATTGATGATGACAGCAGTGACGATAATAATGGAGTACTATGGTAGAGGTTATGTTTGATTTGACAGTATTTGGGTTGTAGATTAGACTACCAAAGACGTCCCCAAATTATCATTACTCCCTTGGGTTCAGACTTTGTGTGTGAGAGACCCCAGTTAAAATGCAGTATCTTTCATGGGAGCAATAATAAATTAATACCAATCATTGTGACTACATAAGCAAGAAATGGCCAGTTTTTATCATAGGGAAGTAATGATCTACTCTAATCAAGTAGAGAAGAAAAAATTTGAAATAGTATGCTAAAAGGAAATTTGCTTCTCTGGTAGCTCACAGGTTAAAGCATCTGCCTGCAATTCAGGAGAGCTGGGTTTGATCCCTGGGTTTGGGAAGATCCCCTGGATGAAATGGCAACCAACTCCAGTATTCTTGCCTGGAAAATCCCATGGACAGAGGAGCTTGGTGGGCTATACTCCACGGGGTAGCAAAGAGTCGGACATGACTGAGTGACTTCACTTTCTATATTCAAATGAGAAATTAAATATAATTAGTGGAAAGTATAGTTCACTTCCCTGGTAGCTTGCCTGGCAGCTACCTGGGTTTCCCTGGTGGCTCAGATGGTAAAGAATCTGCCTGCAGTGCAAGAGACCCAACTTTGATCACTGAGTTGGAAAGGTGCCCTTTAGAAGGGAATGGCCACCCACTCCAGTGTTCTTACTTGTAGAATTCCATGGTCAGAGGAGCCTGGCAGGTTACAGTCCATGGGGTCACAAAGAGTCAGGCATGACTGAGTGACTACTTTCACTTTGCTTTTCTATAGTTCGCATAAACATAATGGGTAGGCTAGTGAGGGAAGGGTTTAATAATTGGCAATAATTAGCAGGAAAGTTTTCTTGGAGTAGNATGGACTAAGCAGGCGGTGAGGCATTCTGAGAGGAAGCAAAGGGGCAAATGGTTAAACAGGGCCTGAACTCTGATCTGAGCAAAAGGCCCTCCATGCATTCATCTAGAAGCTACAACCTAACTTCCATCAGAAGACTTGAGGTTTGTCCTGGCTCAGTTTTTGTGGGACCTTGTGCAAATTCTTTGACCTCAGTTTTTTCAACATTGATGGTCATAAATACATCACGAGAAAGATATTAAGACATAATGAGGTCATGGTTATTCAAATGTTGGATTTCTCTTTTTCCCTAAGTCAGTGTTTTCCACGGGGTAGCACCAAGCAGGTACATTAGAAAATTTTAGGTTAGACTTTTTATTTTAATACTTATAAACTAATTTAAAGGTCATTAGAAGAACAGAACTAGTTCATCTACCTTGTTAAGATGAAATTTAGTTTAAAATGGAATCCAAGTGAAACCTATGTTAAAAATATATTAGGCTAAAAATTTTTAAACATAGTAAGTAGATATTAAAATGTAATAAAGATGATTAAAATTTGAGATATTATACTGTCAGCTATGAGAACCAAGACTGTGAATTTCATCTTTGGGTCTCCTAGAAGGAGCACTTGAGGCCTTTTACATTATATAACACAATACTCTCTTTGTAAGAACCGAGGGACACATTATTTTTGGTCATAGGATCAGATATAGCTGTCCTTCTCTCAAGTATTTGGTTTATCTAAGGGACAGTACAAACTGTATAATTGATTGTTTCCTTGTTTGCACTGAGAAGAAATATTAAAGCTTAAACTGGGGACCAATCACCACATATATATAAGACTGTGTTATATTCGTTGTTTGTAAGCCTCACTACTAACTCTTAGTATCATTTTTTAAAATTTATCTTCTATATTTAACTTGTCTTCCTATATTTTATATCTTTTTAAACCACCTTAAGTCTTATTTGAAATTAAAAATGAGATAAACCATTAAATGTTCTAAGTTTTCTTTTCTTTTTTTAAAGACAGCATAGGCAAAATGTGTCAAACTCCAGGGATTGTTCTTTGTGAATTTTTTGGTGTCCCTAGGTTAATACAGATTTGAGTGGGCTTTGATAAGAGTGAGACAATCAAATCAGTTTCATTTTGAAATTAGTCCTTGTCAAAAGTCATCCTTTTCAGTATTACATCACTGAGGTACAGAGAGTTTTGACTGATATCATACCTGAGTAACCCCATGGACCTTAAGTAAAATGGGAAGTGGGTGCTGGACGGAATTGGGCTTCCTCCTTTTTCCTCAAAAGCCAAACTTGCTGAAAAAAAAAAAAAAAAGCTAAAATGATTCCAAAATCTGGCATCAGAGCACTCAGAATACCTGCAACAATGGGAAGCTCTTTTATTCAGAGTTTATACACTGAGTCTCCTAAACTAGCAGACTTTTGCTGACTGTATCTCCCTGCATCTTTTCCAGTGTGAAAAGGGTGGGTATTTGTTTTGTATCTACCACTCATATTTTTCAATATTTTGGTTACATTTTACTTCCTAAGCCTCATTTTCTTCTCTGTAAAATAATCTCTATTCTATTTCAACATGAATTTACAATAAAATATTCATCAGGACTGTTTTAGTTGCATGTGACAAAAATTCAACTAGAATTAGCTAAGGGCAAAAGATAGATTGAGGTGGGGTGGGGGAGGGAATTATTACAAATTATTCATGTGAAGATTGAACAACCAAATCAGTGCATAAAGTGGATCTCAGAGACCTCTGAGAATCAGAGGAATCAGAAACTTAAATGCCACCAAGACCCTCTCTGTGCCTCTCATCTGTTTCATTCTGTAAGGTCAACTTTATTCTTCTTTGGATTAGCCAGGAACATGGCTACTCATAGCTTCAGTATCTCAAATCTCACAATGCACAAAACCATAGAAGAACCCAGACTTACTTTCTCTAGAATTTCAAAAATGCTATAAATAGATCCAAATGGCTAATTCTGGGTCAGCTACCCATTGCTGAACTCATCAATGGTAGCTCTAAGTTTAGGTATTAGGACTGCTACTTTGCCAACAAAGGTCCGTCTAGTCAAGGCTATGGTTTTTCCAGTAGTCATGTATGGATATGAGAGTTGGACTGTGAAGAAAGCTGAGTGCCAAAGAACTGATGCTTTTGAGCTGTGGTGTTGGAGAAGACTCTTGAGAGTCCCTTGGACTGCAAGGAGATCCAACCAGTCCATTCTGAAGGAGGTCAGGCCTGGGATTTCTTTGGAAGGAATGATGCTAAAGCTGAAGCTCCAGTACTTTGGCCACCTCATGTGAAGAGTTGACTCATTGGAAAAGACTCTGATGCTGGGAGGGATTGGGAGCGGAACGAGAAGGGGACGACAGAGGATGAGATGGCTGGATGGCATCACTGACTCGATGGGCGTGAGTCTGAGTGAACTCCAGGAGTTGGTGATGGACAGGGAGGCCTGGCGTGCTGTGATTCATTGGGTCGCAAAGAGTCGGACATGACTGAGCAACTGAACTGAACTGAAATTAGATCAAGTGCCGATCTGCAAGCCATTAAATACTATATAGGAGAGAAATCTTTAAGAAGATAAAGCTCTCACTCGTCACATTTTTTTAAATTAGAGAAAGAAGAAAGATGGAGAAAGATAGATTGTTATAGGCAGAAAAAAAAATTACTATAGAGTGTTTTAGGAAATCAGAATTATTAGACAAACATACAGATTTCATATCAAGCAGGATTTCAAGACACATAACAAGTGCCATCTACTCCAAGAAAACTTTCCTGCTAATTATTGCCAATTATTAAACCCTTCCCTCACTAGCCTACCCATTATGTTTATGCGAACTATAGAAAAGCAAAGTGAAAGTAGTCACTCAGTCATGCCTGACTCTTTGTGACCCCATGGACTGTAACCTGCCAGGCTCCTCTGACCATGGAATTCTACAAGTAAGAACACTGGAGTGGGTGGCCATTCCCTTCTAAAGGGCACCTTTCCAACTCAGTGATCAAAGTTGGGTCTCTTGCACTGCAGGCAGATTCTTTACCATCTGAGCCACCAGGGAAACCCAGGTAGCTGCCAGGCAAGCTACCAGGGAAGTGAACTATACTTTCCACTAATTATATTTAATTTCTCATTTGAATATAGAAAGTGAAGTCACTCAGTCATGTCCGACTCTTTGCTACCCCGTGGAGTATAGCCCACCAAGCTCCTCTGTCCATGGGATTTTCCAGGCAAGAATACTGGAGTTGGTTGCCATTTCATCCAGGGGATCTTCCCAAACCCAGGGATCAAACCCAGCTCTCCTGAATTGCAGGCAGATGCTTTAACCTGTGAGCTACCAGAGAAGCAAATTTCCTTTTAGCATACTATTTCAAATTTTTTCTTCTCTACTTGATTAGAGTAGATCATTACTTCCCTATGATAAAAACTGGCCATTTCTTGCTTATGTAGTCACAATGATTGGTATTAATTTATTATTGCTCCCATGAAAGATACTGCATTTTAACTGGGGTCTCTCACACACAAAGTCTGAACCCAAGGGAGTAATGATAATTTGGGGACGTCTTTGGTAGTCTAATCTACAGCCCAAATACTGTCAAATCAAACATAACCTCCACCATAGTACTCCATTATTATCGTCACTGCTGTCATCATCAATTTGGGTCAAACTCAGAGCAATTATCCATTCGGGGGCACTATCTGGAGCTAGAGAGGAAAGGACAGCATCACATTACGGTTAAGATTGTGGCCAAGCAGACCTGAATCTGGTCTAAGTTCTGCCGTGTAGTTGTGTGAATAAAGTCAAATTACTTCACACTTCTGAACATCAGTTCCCTCACTATAAAGTGNAGCAGTCCTAATACCTAAACTTAGAGCTACCATTGATGAGTTCAGCAATGGGTAGCTGACCCAGAATTAGCCATTTGGATCTATTTATAGCATTTTTGAAATTCTAGAGAAAGTAAGTCTGGGTTCTTCTATGGTTTTGTGCATTGTGAGATTTGAGATACTGAAGCTATGAGTAGCCATGTTCCTGGCTAATCCAAAGAAGAATAAAGTTGACCTTACAGAATGAAACAGATGAGAGGCACAGAGAGGGTCTTGGTGGCATTTAAGTTTCTGATTCCTCTGATTCTCAGAGGTCTCTGAGATCCACTTTATGCACTGATTTGGTTGTTCAATCTTCACATGAATAATTTGTAATAATTCCCTCCCCCACCCCACCTCAATCTATCTTTTGCCCTTAGCTAATTCTAGTTGAATTTTTGTCACATGCAACTAAAACAGTCCTGATGAATATTTTATTGTAAATTCATGTTGAAATAGAATAGAGATTATTTTACAGAGAAGAAAATGAGGCTTAGGAAGTAAAATGTAACCAAAATATTGAAAAATATGAGTGGTAGATACAAAACAAATACCCACCCTTTTCACACTGGAAAAGATGCAGGGAGATACAGTCAGCAAAAGTCTGCTAGTTTAGGAGACTCAGTGTATAAACTCTGAATAAAAGAGCTTCCCATTGTTGCAGGTATTCTGAGTGCTCTGATGCCAGATTTTGGAATCATTTTAGCTTTTTTTTTTTTTTTTCAGCAAGTTTGGCTTTTGAGGAAAAAGGAGGAAGCCCAATTCCGTCCAGCACCCACTTCCCATTTTACTTAAGGTCCATGGGGTTACTCAGGTATGATATCAGTCAAAACTCTCTGTACCTCAGTGATGTAATACTGAAAAGGATGACTTTTGACAAGGACTAATTTCAAAATGAAACTGATTTGATTGTCTCACTCTTATCAAAGCCCACTCAAATCTGTATTAACCTAGGGACACCAAAAAATTCACAAAGAACAATCCCTGGAGTTTGACACATTTTGCCTATGCTGTCTTTAAAAAAAGAAAAGAAAACTTAGAACATTTAATGGTTTATCTCATTTTTAATTTCAAATAAGACTTAAGGTGGTTTAAAAAGATATAAAATATAGGAAGACAAGTTAAATATAGAAGATAAATTTTAAAAAATGATACTAAGAGTTAGTAGTGAGGCTTACAAACAACGAATATAACACAGTCTTATATATATGTGGTGATTGGTCCCCAGTTTAAGCTTTAATATTTCTTCTCAGTGCAAACAAGGAAACAATCAATTATACAGTTTGTACTGTCCCTTAGATAAACCAAATACTTGAGAGAAGGACAGCTATATCTGATCCTATGACCAAAAATAATGTGTCCCTCGGTTCTTACAAAGAGAGTATTGTGTTATATAATGTAAAAGGCCTCAAGTGCTCCTTCTAGGAGACCCAAAGATGAAATTCACAGTCTTGGTTCTCATAGCTGACAGTATAATATCTCAAATTTTAATCATCTTTATTACATTTTAATATCTACTTACTATGTTTAAAAATTTTTAGCCTAATATATTTTTAACATAGGTTTCACTTGGATTCCATTTTAAACTAAATTTCATCTTAACAAGGTAGATGAACTAGTTCTGTTCTTCTAATGACCTTTAAATTAGTTTATAAGTATTAAAATAAAAAGTCTAACCTAAAATTTTCTAATGTACCTGCTTGGTGCTACCCCGTGGAAAACACTGACTTAGGGAAAAAGAGAAATCCAACATTTGAATAACCATGACCTCATTATGTCTTAATATCTTTCTCGTGATGTATTTATGACCATCAATGTTGAAAAAACTGAGGTCAAAGAATTTGCACAAGGTCCCACAAAAACTGAGCCAGGACAAACCTCAAGTCTTCTGATGGAAGTTAGGTTGTAGCTTCTAGATGAATGCATGGAGGGCCTTTTGCTCAGATCAGAGTTCAGGCCCTGTTTAACCATTTGCCCCTTTGCTTCCTCTCAGAATGCCTCACCGCCTGCTTAGTCCATTGTGTGCCAGCCTGTGGTTATTGGGACCTGGTCTGCCAGACCAAAGGGAGGAAGTCTGCCAGGCAGATGTGGAGCCCAAAAGAGGAACTTCACCAACTGCTGTGGACAGCTCTAGCCCTTTGTGTCCCCGTGGACTTTTGGGGAAGTATTTTTGTGGCTCACCAGTCTCTCATTAGGCAAGGGCCACTTGTCCTGGGTTGTTCTTTTCTACTAGTGGAAAGTACAGCTCAGAGATTTGGAATAGTTGCTGCACAACTGTCACTATGAGCCTTTTTGGTAAGATCTCAAGCTGAAGTTTGTTGCTGAAGATTGGAGAATTCCTTCTAAATGCTGGAACCATTTTGAATCATAATTGGCAGTGGCTTTCTGATGGCATCTTGAGCAAACTCAGAGGAGAAGTCATTACTTTGTCTCACATGAATACAACACTGGGTAAATTACCTTGAACTTCTATCCAGGACTGTGATCTACATTATTTCTAAGCTTTGAATTATAGGATAAACCTTTTTATTCCTTTTTTTTTTTTAGTAAATAGAAGTAAGATTTTCTGCTCTATCCTTCTCTTAAAGAGATTTTAAAGTGTCTTATAATTAATTTTTTTTATTATTTAAAAATTTTAAGTTCTGATATAATTGTAGATTCACATGCATCTGTATGAAATGCTACAGAAAAATCCTGGATACTTTTTACCCAATCTCCCCTAATGGTGACAGTCTTAAAGAGATTTAAAATTTGCTGAGATATAATTTATATATGATAAAAATAATTTTTTATTGTAATGTAATTGCTTTATAATGTTGGGTTAGTTTCTTATGTACAACAAAGTGAGTCAGCTATCAGTCAGTTCAGCCACTCAGTCATGTCCAACTCTTTGTGACCCCATGGACTGCAGCATGCCAGGCCTCCCAGTCCACCACCAGCTCCTGCAGTTTACTCAAACTCATGTCCATTGAGTTGGTGATGCCATCCAACCATCTAATCCTCTGTCATCCCCTTCTCCTCCTCCCTTCAATCTTTCCCAGCATCAGGATATTTTCAAATGAGTCAATTCTTCGCATCAGGTGGCCAGGTATTGGAGTTTCAGCTTCAGAATCAGTCCTTCTAATGAATATTCAGGACTGATTTCCTTTAGGATGGAGTGGTTGGATCTCCTTGCTGTCCAAGGGACTCTTAAGAATCTTCTCCAACAACAGGAATATATAAATTTATACAGGAATGTATAAATGTATAAATGCTATAACAGTCAAAATATAGAACATTTTCATCATCCCCAGAAGTTCTTTCATGCTTCTTTGCTATTAACCCCCTCTCCCCATTCCTAGTCCCTAGAAACCACTTACCTGTTTTCTGTTGCTATACTTTTGCCTTTTCTAGACTGTCTTGGAGAAGGATATGGCAACCTACTCCAGTATTCTTGCCTAGAGAATCCCATGGACAGAGAAGCCTGGTGGGCTGCTGTCCATAGGGTTGCACAGAGTCGGACATGACAGGCAACTTAGCAGGCATGCATGCATTGGAGAAGGAAATGGCAACCTGCTCCAGTATTCTTTCCTGGAGAATCCTAGAGACAGAGGAGCCTGGTGGGCTGCTGTCTATGGGGTCTCATGGAGTCGGACATGACTGAAGCGACTTAGCAGCAGCAGCAGCAGCAGACTGTCTTTTGAATGGAATCATACACTATGTGGTCTTTTGTGTCTTTTTATTCACTTAGCATATTGCTTTTGAGATTCATCCATGTTTCTGACTAGTTTTTTCCTTTTTATTACTGAGAAGTACTCCACTATATACCATAATTTGTTTATCCATTCACCAATTGATGTATGTTTGTGTTGTTTCTGGTTTTGGGCTATTAGCAATAAATATACAATAAACATTCCTGTATAAATCTTTGGGAGGACATATGTTTTCATTTCTCTCAGGTAAATTTCTTGGAATAGAATCACTGGGTTGTGTGGTTAATGTCAGGATAATGGCAACCTGGTAAAACAAGTTGGAAAGTGTTTTTTTTTTTGGGGGGGGGGGAGTGGTGCTGGGAGCCAGCACTGGAGATCCCACCCATGACAAGGTCATGCGGAGAAGACCTGATGAGCAACGCAGATCAGGACTCGAGGGACTCCCTGGATCTCCTCGAACATCAACTCCCAAACCAGTGTCTATCTGTCTGCTGTTCACTATGCTATGCCTTTCACCTAATCTCTTGACACAGTAGAAGGCTATTCCCCAACCACCTCTTTCTGGATAAGGTCAACTTAGGGTGCTAATCAATAAGCCCCCTGGATGATGGTATCCTATAAGGCTACCAGGCATGAAGGGAGTATTCCAGTTCAATCCCCTCTGTTGGCATTCTAGCCTGCTTGGCAGGTGTATCCACACTCTTACAGTAATACACAGGACTGTTCACAACACCTTAATCATAAGCAGCATAAAGAACCCGAACACACAAAAGGCCCTAAATGGCACAGAGCCCTTCAGGGGATGAGGAAGCCCTATTAGAGAACATAAAAATATTATTCTATAAAGTTGTTACTGGATCAACACTTGCTTGCTGTGTTTTTGCTCTTAATGTGCTGAGGTTGTACATTAAAAACTATTGTTAATATAGTTAGGAATTTAAGAAATAAGAGTTTAGCCCTAGCATGAAAACAATAAGACAATTGTATGAATTTAGCTGGTGACTTCTGCAAAAGAACTGACCTTTATGTTACATTTCTACTATGTTGCAACCTGTTGTACCTTTACCCTATGAGATTGCAACTTTTCTGTTTTCTGTTAAGCTCAAGGTCAGAAGATAATGCACAAAGATCTACTATGGAAAAGACTCGTAAACAAAGAAGTCTGCAGAAAACATCTCTCATTTCCCTTTAGAATGTACTAACTTAGGGTATTAAAAATTACTATGAAAAATAAAGCAGTGGCAGCAGAACAGCAGACCCTGCTGCACACCCCAATCTGGTCTGTCTCTCTCTCTCTTTTTCTCTGCTCTCACTGATGCTGTTCATCCTGAGGGTACCCCTGGATCCTGTCGAGGCTGGACCCTGACAGGGGGGCAAACCATGTGGCATGCAGGATCTTAATTCCCTGACCAGGGATAGGACCTATGTCCCTTACATTGGATGCTTGAAGCCCTAACCACTGGACCACCAGAGAAGTCCCCAGAAAGTATTCTTTTCTTCTTTTATTTTCAGAAAGAGTTCATGTAGAATTGATATTGTATCTTCTTGAGGTAAAATTCCCTAGTAAAACTGAAATTTTTCTTTGTGGGAAGGACTTTAACTATGAATACAATCTCTTTAATAGATATAAGACCACCCAAGTTTTCTCTTTCTTGAATGAGTTTTGGTCAGGGATTTGTTTATTTCATCTAAGTTGTCAATTAATTGTCAGGAACTTGTTCATAAAATTTCATTATCATTTCTAATATATGATAGATCTTCTATGACAGTCCTTCTTTCATTTACAACATTGGTTGTAAGGCTTGGAGAACCGTGCTCTGAAAGGAACACTCAGGGACAGCCTCTAGTGGACTGACAAAATTTCTTATCCAGCTGCGCATTTTTATGGTCTCAGGGAACAGAGCATAAAGCAGACTTGCACGTAGCCTTTTTCGATAAACTTCAAAACATTTAAGCATAAAATGCAGTTTCCACTGCCCAAGACGTAACATAGCTTTGGCGAAACTCTAAAGAGAGTCTTGTCATAAAGCAATAGTCCTTGCTCCCAAAAACAGGTGGTCAGAAAGAAGCCTCTGAATCCTTCAAGGCTGGGCGTATGACCCTTTGTCATCCGTTCCCAGCCTTGGACGCTCGGTGAACGCTCATAACCCTTTGTTATGCTCGTTCCAGCTTCCAACCTTTGTCATGAATAGAGCAAATACATTTTCAGTATTTGCTTAAAGCCTTCCAGCTCCTCCACATTGGTAATTTGGGTCTCTGCCCTTTTGTCTTGATCAGGTTTGCCAATTTTATTGATCTTTTCAAAGCATCAACTTTCTATAGTTCTGTTTTGCTTACTCTATTTCTGTTTTCTATTTCAATGTTTTCTGCTCTTTATGTTTCCTTACTTTGGTTTTAATTTGCTCTTAAGTTTTTAGTTCCGTAAAGTGGAAACTTTGGTAATTGGTTTTAGACCTTCTTTCCTAATATGAATATTTAATGCCATCTGTTTCCCTTTAAGCTCTGCTTTAACTGTATCCCACACATTAAAAGAATTATTTATTTGGCTGTGCCAGGTCTTAGTTGTGGCACATGGGATCTTTCAGTTGTAGCATGTGAATTCTTAGCTGTGGCATGTGGGATCTAGTTCCCTGACCAGGGATTGAACCTGAACCTCCTGCACTGAGAAATGGACCACCAGAGAAATCTCTGAATCCTACAAATTTATAAGACTTCCTATCGTTTCAATTTAGTTAAAAAATATGTTCTAATCCTCCTTGTTATTTCTTTGACCTGTAGATTATTTAGAAGTGTTCTGCTTACTACCCACATATTTGAGTTTTCTCAGTATCATTCTGTTGATGATTTATAATTGAACATCATTGTCATCAGAAAACATAGCTTTCTGTGTTTTTAATTCTTTTATTGTTAAATTTTTTAAGATTAGTTTTATGGCCTAGAATATGGTCTACTTCTGGATATTTCATGAACATTTGAAAAGTAAATTCTCTGAGATGCAGTATTCTATGCATTAGGTTGAGTTGCTATTGTTTTAAGTTTTCTACCAATTATTGACAAGAAAAAAGTTGAAATCTCCAACTATACATGTTGCTTTGTCTGTTTCTCTCACTGACCGTGATCTGTTCACATACTTCATCTGCCCCATTCTCTCTCTTCTCCTTCTGGCACTCAGTTTCATTTATGTCAGGCAATTTGATATTGTCTCACAGCTCTTGGTTTTTTTTTTCACTGATTGTTATTCTCTTTTCATTTTTGTATAAAAATTTTCTATCTTCAAATTCGCTTATCCTTTCTTCTGCTTGTCCCATTTGTTGACAAATCTGTCTGGGTAATTCTTCATCTCTGATGTTGTGTTTTCATGTTTAGAATTTTCATCTGACCCCTTTTTAATAGCTGAAACTCCCCATCATCCATACATTTCCTTTTTAATACTAAGTTCTTTAACTTATTTATTATAGTAGTTACAATGTCCCTGTCTGATACTTCTAAATCTAGGTTATTTGTGGGTCTGGTTCTGTTGTATATTTTCTCTCTTGGCAGGAGGGTATTTTTTCCTTGCTTCTTTGTATATCTTATTATTTTTAATCAAATGATGAAGATTCTAGGTAAAAGAACAATGGAGACAGATATAAATAGTATATGATGCCCAGAATGGCATATGTGCCATGGAATTTATTCCTATTTTAAAATTTTTCTTTGGCCATCCAAAGCGGGTATTATTATTCTCCCATTTTAAAGACGAGGAAAGTGTAGGGAGGGGAGGACAGCAACACAGCAGGTGGTTGTGCCAGGGATGAATTCAGGTTTGAATCCTGGCTATGTGGCTGATCCCTTCCCTCACCGTTATTTGGGATCTAGTAACACTGGGAATAATGGCTGTGGGTTGATAGGGTTAATAAAGACTGGAGGCTGACAAGCAGTTAGAGCTGTCCCAGCAGTGCAGGGTACAGTGGTAAGTGCCCACCATTGATCATTAACTCAAACACTCAAAACATACACAGCTCATGCACGTAAATACACACAGACAGAAGGATAAGGCTCAGTATTAAAGACAAACTAGGGAGTGATGAAGACCATGATGAACTGGACGCACATGCTCCTTTCCAAGAGGACTTCTGTGACTCAGTTCTGATTGACTGTGCTAGGTGTTAAACCAAGATAAGTATTATAAGTTCTTGTGTTTTGATGGAAGTCAGAAGTCTGAACTTAAATGTGCAGTATCCTAATTTTAAGGGTTGGCCACAGGTATAATTTTAAAGAATGTTTATGTAGGCTATACCATGAAGGTTCAGCAAAACATGTCTTTAGGCTCTCAGGCTATAGGTCACACAAACCTGGTTGGGGGCAGAGGGACTGCCTGCCACCAGGTACTGCTGCAGCTGTGGGCATGGAGTTTTACCCGGAATGTTTTTGGCCAAAAGGCTAAATGGCAGACTCCAGGGCATTTTCTATTAACATGAGACCATTCAATTATACATTTATATTCTTTTTTTTCAGATTCTCTTCCGTTATAGGTTATTACAAGATATTGAGTATCGCTCCCTGCGCTATATGCAGTGGGTCCTTGTTGGTTATGTATTTTATATATAATAGTGTACATCTGTTAATCCCAAACTCCAAATTTATCCCTCCCCCACCTTTCCCCTTTGGTAACCATATATTTGTTTTCTGTGTGTAGGAGTCTGTTTCTGTTTTGTAAATCAGTTAATTTGTATCATTTTTTTAGATTCCACATATAAGTGATATCATTTGGCATTTGTCATTTTTTGTCTAATTTATTTCACTTAGTATGATAATCTCTAGATTCATCTTTGTTGCTGCAAATACCATTGTTTCATTCTTTTTTTATGGCTGAGTAATATTCCACTGTATGTGTGTATACATGTGTGTGTATACATATGTGTGTGTATACATGTGTGTGTATACGCGTGTGTGTATACATGTGTGTGTGTGTGTGTGTGTGTGTGTGTGTNATGACAGTCCTTCTTTCATTTACAACATTGGTTGTAAGGCTTGGAGAACCGTGCTCTGAAAGGAACACTCAGGGACAGCCTCTAGTGGACTGACAAAATTTCTTATCCAGCTGCGCATTTTTATGGTCTCAGGGAACAGAGCATAAAGCAGACTTGCACGTAGCCTTTTTCGATAAACTTCAAAACATTTAAGCATAAAATGCAGTTTCCACTGCCCAAGACGTAACATAGCTTTGGCGAAACTCTAAAGAGAGTCTTGTCATAAAACAATAGTCCTTGCTCCCAAAAACAGGTGGTCAGAAAGAAGCCTCTGAATCCTTCAAGGCTGGGCGTATGACCCTTTGTCATCCGTTCCCAGCCTTGGACGCTCGGTGAACGCTCATAACCCTTTGTTATGCTCGTTCCAGCTTCCAACCTTTGTCATGAATAGAGCAAATACATTTTCAGTATTTGCTTAAAGCCTTCCAGCTCCTCCACATTGGTAATTTGGGTCTCTGCCCTTTTGTCTTGATCAGGTTTGCCAATTTTATTGATCTTTTCAAAGCATCAACTTTCTATAGTTCTGTTTTGCTTACTCTATTTCTGTTTTCTATTTCAATGTTTTCTGCTCTTTATGTTTCCTTACTTTGGTTTTAATTTGCTCTTAAGTTTTTAGTTCCGTAAAGTGGAAACTTTGGTAATTGGTTTTAGACCTTCTTTCCTAATATGAATATTTAATGCCATCTGTTTCCCTTTAAGCTCTGCTTTAACTGTATCCCACACATTAAAAGAATTATTTATTTGGCTGTGCCAGGTCTTAGTTGTGGCACATGGGATCTTTCAGTTGTAGCATGTGAATTCTTAGCTGTGGCATGTGGGATCTAGTTCCCTGACCAGGGATTGAACCTGAACCTCCTGCACTGAGAAATGGACCACCAGAGAAATCTCTGAATCCTACAAATTTATAAGACTTCCTATCGTTTCAATTTAGTTAAAAAATATGTTCTAATCCTCCTTGTTATTTCTTTGACCTGTAGATTATTTAGAAGTGTTCTGCTTACTACCCACATATTTGAGTTTTCTCAGTATCATTCTGTTGATGATTTATAATTGAACATCATTGTCATCAGAAAACATAGCTTTCTGTGTTTTTAATTCTTTTATTGTTAAATTTTTTAAGATTAGTTTTATGGCCTAGAATATGGTCTACTTTTGGATATTTCATGAACATTTGAAAAGTAAATTCTCTGAGATGCAGTATTCTATGCATTAGGTTGAGTTGCTATTGTTTTAAGTTTTCTACCAATTATTGACAAGAAAAAAGTTGAAATCTCCAACTATACATGTTGCTTTGTCTGTTTCTCTCACTGACCGTGATCTGTTCACATACTTCATCTGCCCCATTCTCTCTCTTCTCCTTCTGGCACTCAGTTTCATTTATGTCAGGCAATTTGATATTGTCTCACAGCTCTTGGTTTTTTTTTTCACTGATTGTTATTCTCTTTTCATTTTTGTATAAAAATTTTCTATCTTCAAATTCGCTTATCCTTTCTTCTGCTTGTCCCATTTGTTGACAAATCTGTCTGGGTAATTCTTCATCTCTGATGTTGTGTTTTCATGTTTAGAATTTTCATCTGACCCCTTTTTAATAGCTGAAACTCCCCATCATCCATACATTTCCTTTTTAATACTAAGTTCTTTAACTTATTTATTATAGTAGTTACAATGTCCCTGTCTGATACTTCTAAATCTAGGTTATTTGTGGGTCTGGTTCTGTTGTATATTTTCTCTCTTGGCAGGAGGGTATTTTTTCCTTGCTTCTTTGTATATCTTATTATTTTTAATCAAATGATGAAGATTCTAGGTAAAAGAACAATGGAGACAGATATAAATAGTATATGATGCCCAGAATGGCATATGTGCCATGGAATTTATTCCTATTTTAAAATTTTTCTTTGGCCATCCAAAGCGGGTATTATTATTCTCCCATTTTAAAGACGAGGAAAGTGTAGGGAGGGGAGGACAGCAACACAGCAGGTGGTTGTGCCAGGGATGAATTCAGGTTTTAATCCTGGCTATGTGGCTGATCCCTTCCCTCACCGTTATTTGGGATCTAGTAACACTGGGAATAATGGCTGTGGGTTGATAGGGTTAATAAAGACTGGAGGCTGACAAGCAGTTAGAGCTGTCCCAGCAGTGCAGGGTACAGTGGTAAGTGCCCACCATTGATCATTAACTCAAACACTCAAAACATACACAGCTCATGCACGTAAATACACACAGACAGAAGGATAAGGCTCAGTATTAAAGACAAACTAGGGAGTGATGAAGACCATGATGAACTGGACGCACATGCTCCTTTCCAAGAGGACTTCTGTGACTCAGTTCTGATTGACTGTGCTAGGTGTTAAACCAAGATAAGTATTATAAGTTCTTGTGTTTTGATGGAAGTCAGAAGTCTGAACTTAAATGTGCAGTATCCTAATTTTAAGGGTTGGCCACAGGTATAATTTTAAAGAATGTTTATGTAGGCTATACCATGAAGGTTCAGCAAAACATGTCTTTAGGCTCTCAGGCTATAGGTCACACAAACCTGGTTGGGGGCAGAGGGACTGCCTGCCACCAGGTACTGCTGCAGCTGTGGGCATGGAGTTTTACCCGGAATGTTTTTGGCCAAAAGGCTAAATGGCAGACTCCAGGGCATTTTCTATTAACATGAGACCATTCAATTATACATTTATATTCTTTTTTTTCAGATTCTCTTCCGTTATAGGTTATTACAAGATATTGAGTATCGCTCCCTGCGCTATATGCAGTGGGTCCTTGTTGGTTATGTATTTTATATATAATAGTGTACATCTGTTAATCCCAAACTCCAAATTTATCCCTCCCCCACCTTTCCCCTTTGGTAACCATATATTTGTTTTCTGTGTGTAGGAGTCTGTTTCTGTTTTGTAAATCAGTTAATTTGTATCATTTTTTTAGATTCCACATATAAGTGATATCATTTGGCATTTGTCATTTTTTGTCTAATTTATTTCACTTAGTATGATAATCTCTAGATTCATCTTTGTTGCTGCAAATACCATTGTTTCATTCTTTTTTTATGGCTGAGTAATATTCCACTGTATGTGTGTATACATGTGTGTGTATACATATGTGTGTGTATACATGTGTGTGTATACGCGTGTGTGTATACATGTGTGTGTGTGTGTGTGTGTGTGTGTGTGTGTATATATATACACACATACCACGTCTTCTTTATCTATTCATCTACTGATGGGTTCTTAGGTTGCTTCCATATCTTGACTATTGTAGATAATGCTGCTGCGAACATTGGGGTACTTGTATCTTTCTGAATTGTAGTTTTCATCTTTTCTGGATACATGCCCAGGAATAGGATTACTGGATCATATGGTAACTGTAGTTTTAGTTTTTTGAAGAATCTCCATGCTGTTTTCTATAGTGGCTATAGCAATTTATGTTCCTACCAACAGTGTAAGAGGGTTTGGTTTTCTCTACACCCTCTCCAGCATAATCAAATTTGTAGACTTTTTGATGGTGGCCATTCTGACCATTGTCAGGTGATAGTTCATTCTGATCATCGATTTACATTCCTCTAATACTTAGTGATGTTATGACTTGCTCATATTTGCCCCTGCCTCCTCTAGTCTCTCCCCAGGAGTGGCTGTTAGCCCGTGTATGCTCTGAGTAAGACAGTGTGAAGGAAGCACTGTAGAGTAGTGGTTCATAGTCTGGTTTGTTTCTTTGTTTTTCTATTTTCCACTTTCGTCAGAGAATATGTTGTTTACTCTCTTTGTATCAGTTCATTTCAGTTCAGCTGCTCAGTCGTGTGTGACGCTTTGTGACCTCATGGACTGCAGCACCCCAGGCTTCCCTGTCCATCACCATCTCCCAGAGCTTGCTCAAACTCATGTCCATCGAGTTGGTGATGTCATCCAACCATCTTGTCTTCTGTCATCCCCTTCTCCTCCTTCCTTCAATCTTTCCCAGAATCAGGGTCTTTGCCAAGGAGTCAGTTCTTTGCATTGGGTGGCCAAAGTACTGGAGCTTCAGTGTCAGTCCTTCCAATGAATATTCAAGACTGATTTCCTTTAGAATTGACCGGTTTGATCTCCTTTCAGTCCAAGGGACTCTCAAGAGTCTTCTCCAACACCACAGTTCAAAAGCATCAACTTATCTAAAAAATAGGGATAATTTGACCTACCTCCAAGGATGGCTGTGAGAATTATGGGTGATAAATATTGAGGGCTTGGAAAAATATCTGGCATATAGTAAGTTCTCTACAAATGTTAGCTATTATCATTCATATTTCTTCCTTCTTGGCACTTCTGTTTGAGGCATCTGGTTTCTGATGCGTTAGCCTCCTGGGTGAATTCACTTGTTTCCCAGAGCCCTTAGGGTGCCAAGGCTGCTTTTATTAATTCATTCAAAATATTTATAGAGGCCTGCATGTGCCATTCTGTTCCAGGCATTGAAGGATTAGACAGTGAATACAATTGAAGGAGCTTGCATTCTAGAGCCCAAGACCGACAATAATTGTGAAAACAAAGAAATGAGCAAAATAATTTCCCAAGTGCTTACTGTTGTGAGGAAAAAGAAAATGATGACATAATAGAGAATGAACAGGTGGCTACTTTAGATTGAGTGCTCAAGAAAGGACACTCTGAGGAGGTATCATTTGACATGAGGTTTGAAATGGCAACCCACTCCAGTACTCTTGCCTGGAAAATCACATGGACAGAGGAGCCTGGTAGGCTACTGTCCATGGGGTCGCAATGAGTCAGACATGACTAGCGACTTAACTTACTTGAATGATAAGAAAGTATTTTTTCATTTAAAAATCTAGAGAAATAGTGTTTTAGGCTAATGAAACAGTAAGAGAAAGGACCCTGAAGCAGAAATGAGCTTCGCTTGTCCAGGGAATGGACAATAGGTCAGAGTGAGAGTAGAGAAATTAAAGGGATAGGAAGAAAGAGGAGGAGGCACTGAGCTAGCCAGGGACCATACCTGCCATAGGCCTGGTAGACTTAAGTTTCAAATGGCTCACTCTTCCTGCAGCATGGAAGGGTAATTGGAGAGTAGCATGAGGGGAAGCAGAAAGGCCAGCAGCCCCACTGTGAACTATTGTGGAATGGGTAGGAGAGGTAAGGGAGAATGACTCTTTCCTAAACTCTTTTTCCTTTTTCTTTCATTGATTCATTCATCATTCAATGGCTCTCTCTTGAGTGTCCGTTGTGTGCCAGCAATGTGTTAGGCCCTTGGACTACACTGATATATGATATTGGCCTGAGCTTTGCTACCATTGAATTTTCAGTCAAATGTCCCTCTCAGTTTCCTAGATCTTCAAATAGTTCTGTCTGTACACACCATCTTTCATGAATATTGATCCTACAGTGGTTTACCTGAACCACATGCACCTTAATGTGGGCTTATTCCAGGGACGAGTAACCCCATAGGATTCTTTCCTCCCTAGGCACTTGCAGTGTCCTACCTCCCTCAACAAAACACACGGGATGCAAATAAATGTGGGGATGCAAAATGGATATGGTGCAGGGTGGAGGTGGAGTAGAAAGAGGCCTCTGAACTTACCTGCCAGAAGCCTAGAACCTGTGGAAGCCTGAATACATTTGTGAACGTGGGGTGATGGGGCCTCTACTTCCAGGGGATCATTGAGGGAATTACAGATCATAAAGATGACCTTTGTTTCTGGTCTGTTTTCAATAAGGTCATGCTTATTTATTTTAAGAGAATATTTTTTAGGGTAGTGAAACAGCATTGCCTAGGATGGAGAACAGTTTTTCAGACTCAATTCGCAACCACAGGCTCTCATGTGAAATTCTGAATGTAACCACATTTCTCAAATGGTAAAGAAAATGGACAATTGACTCTTTTTTTTCAAATGAAACTGAGCACCTATAACTGTCTTTCACTGTCTGATAGTCGGGCCTGTGAAAATGAACTCCCAAGAAAGTCTGCTGGATAGGTTAAACTCCTCAACATCTTCTTTGCAAAATAGAAATGTCAGTTATAATTTTTCATGGAGAGAGGAAGATTTAAGTTCAAGGAAATGACAGGGACTGGAACAATAGTTTAGTAGGTTCTGTGTGTCAGGGACTTACTCTTTAGAATGAATGCAGAGAGGAAAATAACCAGGAAAAGGACAGGTGAAAAATCAGTTTAAGCCAGTTCCAAAATTTTTTTGTGGCTATGGAATCTTTTTTTTCAGAATATTCTTCAGAGACTGAACTTGAAAAAGAGAGAAAATAGGATCTGTTTTGAATGTGGGAGAGTAATGGGACTCAGCCTTTGGTCACCTACCACGTGTTTCCCCATCCGTGGCAAGTCTTAGAGCCTCAGACCTTCAACAAACCCAGCTGGAACCTTGCTGATTTACTTTGTGAAAGAGAACAAAGATTGTGTTAATACCTTTATCCCCTCCTACGTTAAATTTTCTTCCTCTGCCAAGTTAAATTTTATTTACTGTATACCATATACTAGGCATGTTGCTGAGAAAACAGTTTATATATACACAGTGTTCCCCTTGATCCCATGAAATGAGTCTTGTCACACCTGTTGTTAAGTTGAGGAAACTGAGGCTCAGGGTGGCTAGATCATGTGCCCAAAGTTTACACAATTACTAAGTGGCAAATCTTGGTTTCAAATTCAAAGCTGGTACCAAGGCTTCTGCTTTTAACTAGTAAATTCTCCTAGTTCACCCTCTTTGACCGATTTATTCAATTCTCATCAGGGCCCAAGCATTTCAAGGAATGTTTGCAGAAAGGAGACAGGGAGGAGAAGGAGGAAGAAAGAGTAATGTGGAGGAGGCAGAGGCAGAAGGAAAGTAGGACTTAAGACTAGTGACAAAGAGGAAATTAGTGTAAAACGATAAAAACCCAGGGAAACAGCTGCTAAGAAATGAAACTCCATGGAAAATCCAAAGGAAGATGATTCTAGGAGGAGAGAGAGAAAGAAGAGGTGGGTTTCAGCTCTAAGTTCACTGCTTACTAGTGGCAGAAATGCCAAGATTTCAGCCAGGGCCGGACCCCCTTGGTTTCTATTGTGATCAGATTGACTTAGTCATTGAAAGTGGGGTTAATGTTCATCAACAAACAGATCAGGAGACTGGCCCGGGGCACAGGAATCTCACCAATGGATCAGCCAACTGGAGCTGGGCAGTCTTTTTGGGCACCCAACTCATAAGGCCAAATAGTGCCCAACCCCTGGGTGGTGGCTTTCCATGATGTCAAAGAATCATTTTGCCTCTGTTGACTGAAGTTCTGGCTAGGTTGCTGAGATGACTGGCTAGGTTGGGATCAGTGTGCCAATAGTGAGCTGACTCAGGGGACAACTAAAAAGACAAAAATCTGTGAGATGTATTGTTTTTCAAAAGAATAAAGCAAGGGAAAGAAACCAGTGAGAAACATCTTGGCTTGTTTGTTGTGACTGGTCTCTGCCTTTGGCTGGTTTACTTGTGTAGAATCAGTGGCCAATATTGTTGTACTGATACCACACAGCACTCAGGTTGTGGGTAGAGTTGGCAGCATAACTCCAACCATTGTTAGGATGTGGCTGGGTAACTGGACAACAGTTGCAGTGGAAGTGGCTGCTTGAGTGGTGAGGGACGGATCACTTCCTGATGTTTTGCCTCCATTCACCCCTCTGAAGCACCCTGATTATACTTGTGATGTGGAGTCACAGGCAGGAGTGTTGGAGAGCATCTTGCAGCTTCTGGGAAGGAAAGGAAAGAAACATTCAATGAGGACATGCTGTATCCCAGGCAGCTCACCTGACTTCACTAATTAGACTTTTAAGGATAGGCAGTATTCAGTTCAGTCGCTCAGTAGTGTCTGACTCTTTGTGACCCCATGGACTGCAGCATGCCAGGCTTCCCTGTCCATCACCAACTCCTGGACCTTGCTCAAACTCATGTCCATCGAGTTGGTGATGCCATCCAGCCATCTCATCCTCTGTTGTCCCCTCCTCCTCCTATCTTCAATCTTTCAGAGCATCAGGGTCTTTTCCAATGAGTCAGTTCTTCACATCAGGTGGCCAAAGTATTGGAGCTTCAGCTCCATTAGGCAGTATTAGCTCCATTTTATAAGAAATATTCAGAGGTTTCTGAGATTTGGAGAGATTGTGTTGTTTGTCCAGTTCTTCCACTCCTTTTTCTGTCCCCTTCTCCTTTAGGTGCCTATATCCTTATAGATGCTTAGCCCTAACCAGAGGGCCCCAGGATAGGGCCCAAAGAGCTGGATTCAGTCCCATCACCTCATGACAAATAGATGGGGAAATAATGGAAACAGTGAGAGACTTTAGTTTTTGAGACTCCAGAATCACTGCAGATGGTGACTGCAGCCATGAAATTAAAAGACGCTTGCTCCTTAGAAGAAAAGCTATGACCAACCTAGACAGCATATTCAAAAGCAGAGATATTACTTTGCCAACAAAGGAAGGTCCATCTAATCAAAGCTATGGTTTTTCCAGTAGTTATGTATGGATGTGATAGTTGGATTATAAAGAAAGCTGAGCACGGAAGAATGAATGCTATTGAACTGTGGTGTTAGAGAAGACTCTTCCAAGGCCCTTGGACTTCAAGGGAATCAAACCAATCAATCCTAAATGAAATCAGTTCTGAATATTCATTGGAAAGACTGATGCTGAAGCTGAAACTCCAATACTTTAGCCACTTGATGCAAAGAACTGACTCATTGGAAAAGACCCTGATGCTGGGAAAGATTGAAGGTGAGTGGAGAAGGGGATGACAGAGGATGAGATGGTTGAATGGCATCACCGACTCGATGGATATGAGTTTGAGCAAGCTCTGAGAGTTGGTGATGGACAGGGAAGCCTGGTGTGCTGCAGTTCATGGGGGTCACAGAATCAGACATGACTGAGCAACTGAACTGACTGAGTCCTGGCAGGGCCACTCATTGGGCCAAGCAGATAACATGGCGATGGCAGGCAGTCAGAAAAAGGATAACAGGGAGAGGAGAGCTATAAGTGAAAAGTACATGTAAAGGCGTTCAGATGTGCGGAAAACACCCCATTACACTGGCGAATAGGATAAAGCTAGAGCCTTTGGGTTTACGGTGTTCTGATTAAATAATCTTTTAGGGTCTTTTGAGTTCCAATGTATATTTATTTATTTATTTTTGCCTCCCATCAAAACTAGCATATCCTTTTTGTATTCAGGCTCTGCTTTAGGTCGATAGGAATAGGTAGTGGCAATGAGCTAATCAGATAAGCTAACTCCACTCTGGGCCGATTAGCTAATGGGCAACTCCTCCCATGACTTAATGCTGTAGTTGGATTAAAGTACATTCCTTCTGATCTTGACCTGGGGGATTGACAAATGATGGGGATTCACACTTCCGTACCCAGAGTCCCTGCAATTACACCCTGGGGACAGCACCCAGCCCAGGGCTGGGCAGGAACTAACATGTGACCTAGACTTGTTTCCCTGCAATTGTGGCATCAATAATATGGCCAGAGCCTAATGACTGGACTAAAAACTTTGGTTTCTGTATTATGTGGTGGCCCCACAGGAGGTGAGAGATGGCAGGGGTGGGGAAACTATGTTAAAGTCATTTTCTCTTGGTTTTATTGAGAAATAATTGACATACATTGCTGTGCAAGTTTAAGGTACCCAGCATGATGGTTCAATTTACATAGACTCTGAAATGATTACCATAGTAGGTTCAGCTAACATGTCTTCTCATATAGATACAATAAAATGAAAATAAGAAAAGAGTAAAGGAAAAAAATTATTCTTATGATGAATTTAGGATTTATCTCTTAACAACTTTTCAATACTGTATACTCTTGAATGTAGAAAATATTGTAATGAATATAGAATGAGGGATCTAGAAGGAATTTTCCATAATTGTGAAAGTGGAAGCCCCAGAAAAATGAATACACACACTATCTCAGGTTTTTATAATGCTTTACTGTTTACAAAAGGACTTTCCTGTTCACCTTTATTTTTGACCTTTTTACCAACTCCCCATATGGAAGCAGAGGTAGACAATATTATTTCCACTGTACAGATGAGGAAACAAAGGTTCCCAGAGGTTGACTTTCCCAACATACAGTGCACTCATTGTCTCAGGGGCACGGCATGGCAAGCCTTACTGGCATCAACTGTCTTGTGGTTGGATTTCAAATGTGGTGAGCAGAGGGTGGAGATGTAAGATAATTCCTCAATTTGCAATACTTGGAGAGGCTGGCTATTTTGCATCAGTTAACAGCCAGCTCTGGTTCAGGTACTCTCCTGACTTCACTTTCCAGGTTTAAATTGGCTCCTGGCCCTGGGTTTCCCAGGCATGGAAATGGCACCACCACTTCTGGAAGCAGAGGAGCAGGTGGAGCACATGTTACTCAGCCAGCCTTGCCCTCCCACATCTGAGCAGGTTGGAGGCTGGGTCAATTCTTCCCAGTGTGTGTACTTCACACATTAGATCCAACTTCTCTCCACATGGTTCTTAACCCTTCCTTTAATTCTGTGCCATGAAATCAGAAATGTTTGTTTCCTAACTTCATGTCCTTTGCCTCCAGGGAGGGTGAATAAGATGGCGAGAAAGTTAGAATTGTTTGAGGTCAATACAGGTGATGTCTCCTGATGTCGGTACAGAGGCAAAAGGGACTTTGAAATCACCCTTGAGGACCACACAGCTCAATGGGATGGCTGGTCCGTATACATAGCAAAATAAGTGAGTTAGGAATTGCATTTGGCTTTAAGTAACAAAGAATCTGTGGAAACAGTGACAGACTTTATTTTTTTTTTGGGCTCCAAAATCACTGCAGATGGTGATTGCAGCCATGAAATTAAAAGATGCTTACTCCTTGGAAGGAAAGTTATGACCAACATAGATAGCATATTTAAAAGCAGAGACATTACTTTGCCAACAAAGGTCCATCTAGTCAAGGCTATGGTTTTTCCAGTAGTCATGTATGGATGTGAGAGTTGGACTATGAAGAAAGCTGAGCACTGAAGAATTGATGCTTTTGAACTGTGGTGTTGGAGAAGACTCTTAAGAGTCCCTTGGACTGCAAGAAGATCCAACCAGTCCATACTAAAGGAGATTAGTCCTGGGTGTTCATTGGAAGGACTGATGTTGAAGCTGAAACTCCAATACTTTGGCTACCTCATGCGAAGAGTTGACTCATTGGAAAAGACCCTAATGCTGGGAAGGATTGGAGATAGGAGAAGGGGACGAAAGAGGATGAGATGGCTGGATGGCATCACCAACTCGACGGACATGGGTTTGGGTAGACTCCGGGAGTTGGTGATGGACAGGGAAGCCTGATGTGGTGCAATTCATGGGGTCGCAAAGTGTCGGACATGACTCAGAGACGGAACTGAACTAACTGAACTTAACAAAATCAAGGCAACAGCGATTTAAACAAGATTTATTTTTTCTTTGAAATTCCTTGAAGTTGGGAGCTGGGCAACCCAAGGCTGGTCTGATTGCTTAGTGGTGTCACTAGGATCACAGATTCCTTCTTTTCTTCTGGTTTATTTTTTCCCTGTAGGATTGCTTCATGGTCAAAAGATGGCTGTTGGAGATCCAGTCTTCATGTCTCAAATAGGAAGAAGAAGAAAGGGCCAAATGCAAATAGGTATGTAATAGTAGGATATACCCTCTTTGAATCAGTTACCTGGAAGTGATACACCAAGATATTGACTTATGTATCTTTGGCTATGCCATCTGCAGAGGTGACTGGGAGAGGTTTTATTTATCTTTTTTTTTTTTTTAACTTAAATTGAACAATTTTTATTTCTGACAATACACTCTTTGATATTATGAAAAAGGAGGAAAAGGCGTGCTGGGTAGATCACTAGTGGCCTCCACTCATCTGGGCAATTTCAATGCATGACAGTACAATCCATGCATTCTGCTTAATGTGTGGTTTAGCTAAATAATTAAAACATCTGGGCCCTAGTTTTTTCACTTTCAAAATGGACATAATGATACTCATCTTGTAGTGACTAAATTTTATAGGACTTATGAAAATTCAATGAGAGTATGTATGTCAGTGTCTTAGAGCTATGGGAGGTATACTGTAAGTGTCCTATAAATGTTAGCTGTGATGGCAAACTCAGCAGATGGTGATGATCCAGACCCAGAACTCAGACTGCCTGGTTTATAACCTACTTACAGTACTTTCTGCTCAGCCGTGGGTGCTGAGTATATCGGAGGTATTCAAAGAGCATTACTCATTGTGACCAGAAGCATGGAGAAGGCAAGCGTAAGACTCAGCGAGGTGCAGTTATGGAAGGCTTCCTGGACAGTGGTATCTGGGTTGTGTTCATGGGTGTAAAGTGGGGGGCCAGTGAAGAAGGTGGAGAGGATATCCTGAGCAGAGCCCATGTAGGTATGAAAGCTTGTGGTGTGTTCAGAGCCCATGGTGAGAAGCTTCTGGTGAGTCTGGTCCCCGAGGTCAAGGTAGGAAAGAGGACAGGCTGAGGTGGAGAGGAAGGCAGTNGTAAAGTGGGGGGCCAGTGAAGAAGGTGGAGAGGATATCCTGAGCAGAGCCCATGTAGGTATGAAAGCTTGTGGTGTGTTCAGAGCCCATGGTGAGAAGCTTCTGGTGAGTCTGGTCCCCGAGGTCAAGGTAGGAAAGAGGACAGGCTGAGGTGGAGAGGAAGGCAGTGTCTGGGACTTGGAGGGCCCGTGTGCCATGATGAGGAGACAGCAGCCCAGAGCTCCATCCCGTGGAGCTGGTTTCTGAGGGCGGAGGCAATCACATTCTCAGACCAGGAATTAACTGATTTGAACAGTGCATGGATTGTTGGCATCTGTCAACTGCTACCTGTCAGCCAAAGGCCCAAGGCTCAAACTCTGCCAGGCTCCTCTGGGAAGAGGCCATGAATCATATAATGATGGCCACTTTGGCACAGAAGGGAATCCTAGTTAGCTGGAGGCTGATTTTATGACTGGAAGAAGGGAAGGCTGTTGTAGGTTTGCATAGAGATAGGAGAGCAAGTTCCTTCTGGGTTTCTACAGGGCTCCGTCCCCCACTAGCGGATGAGACCGGTTTGGTTTATCAGGGTCCCCTGGAAATTAAGGTGTTAGGGCAGCTAAAGAGGTGAATTCTGAGTTGAAATGAGGAGGAGGTACTAGAGACTCAGGGGTATCTTGTAGTTCAGGGACCATGGGGCAGCAAAGAGGCAGCTGCAGGGAGGCTGAGGAGAAAGAGCACTTGACCAAGTTCAAAGTCTTGGGGCCGTCTCATCTCCATCCTCAAGTTCCTAGGAATGATGCACAGTGTTCTGTAAAACGTAGATGATAACGCTTTCTTGACTGGCCTAACCAAGCTGTTTGATCAAATGAGAAAATATATGTCTGTAAAGGCTCTTTGTGGGGGGCACCTTAATAAAAATCCAACCTCTGCCCCAGTCTCCCAGGCCTTCTGATGGGTTTTAGAACACATCGGCCTCTTTCCCACCTTTGTCTGTGTGCTTCTTTTTCTGACTAGAACGCTCTTCTGCCAGTTCTTTCTGTAGTTCATCTAAGCTCATATGCCACTTCCTTTGAAAGGCCTTCCCTGACCTACGGAAAGCATGCACTCCCCTCTGAGCCACTGCTGCCCAAGACAGCTCATGGTTAAGAACCCAGGCTCTGAAGCACGTCTCTAGGGCTCAAGTTCAGCTCTGACACATACCAGCTGTGTGACCTGGTGCTTCTGTTTCCACATCTATGAGAAGAAGATCATTCTAATATTTATCTCACAAAGTGGAATAGACAAAGATGACTTAAAGAGATGTCAAGTATTATTACTGTTCATCAGAGCACTGTATTTCCTTTGGAGAACTAACCATGTCTATAATTAATTTATCTGTATGTATGTTTATGATCCAACCTTCACTTTTTTCCATAGTGGGCTCTCTCCGAGGGCAGTCATCGTGTCTTTCTTATCCATTCTTACATACCACATGTATAGCTTAGTGCCTGGAACCCAGAAGATGCTCCAGAAATAGTTGGATGAGGAATGTACTGAAATGAGCATTTCCTGGAACCAAGCCCTGGGGTGACCCCGGCAGTCCTGGGACCAGCTAAGGAGCTGGTCAGATGGCCCTGCTTTGCATTTCATTCTCCCCTTGGTAGGGCTTTCACTTATGTAATGGAACAGCAGTGAAACCCCACGATACCTAAGTGCTTCCCCTCTAGCCAGCCCATATATGACCACAAAAAGAGGGAAGAAAAAATAAGAGAAAAAGAAGAGCTCCAAACCGCATGCTTCTTGGGACAGAAAAATGAGCTCTCTTTTTTTTTCCCAGAGTCATATGAGGGCACAGTGACAAACTTGGGCATGTTTTGCTGAGCCTCAGAGCAACCAAATGGTGAGGAATAAAGGGCCCCAGCGTGAGTGTCAGTAGTTGAGACTTTTTCCACCTCTTCCCCTAATTTGCTGTGCAACCTTCAGTGGGTCACTTTCCCTCTCTGGGTCTCGTAAATGTCCTCATCGGCAAATTGAGAGGGTTGGAATAAATGATTGAAGTAAATTGGGCATGCAGTCCTGGTTTTGCCTACAGATGTAGTGTAAGTATCAACAATAAGCTCTTTCATTCTCTAAGTGATCTGTGACATGAAGACATTAGTTGCTCAGTCCTGTCCAACTCTTTGTGATCCCATGGACTCCAACCCTCCAGGCTCCTCTGTTCATGGGATTTTCCAGGCAAGAATATTGGAGTGGGTTGCTGTTTTCTTCTCCAGGTGATATTCCCAACCCAGGAATTGAACCTGGGTCTCCTGCATTGCAGGCAGATCCCTTACTGTCTGAGCTACCAGGGAAGCCACACGTGAGTTGTACTAGGTGATAGATTATAAGATCTGTTTGATTCAGGTCACTGTTTCCATTTTTTTTTTGGATATGATAAACTGCAATGAAGTTCCTCTATTCAACAAGTATTTGATACTTCCTTTATTCAACAAATATTTGATAAGCATCTCTTATGTGCCAGGTATGACTTTATGCTGTGGGGATAGTGGAGGAACAAGACAGGTAAGATCTCTGTATGGAAAATACATTCTTGTGAGGGACATAGATAATAAACTAGAAAACAACAACAACGAAACAAATTTTAGATCATTATGAAGAAAGCAAATGAGAACAATGTGCCAGATGGTGCTAGGAGGTGCTACTTTGTAAAGTGTGGTGGTGGGGGGGTCTCTTTGAAGAGGTCACATTAGAGTTGGGACCTGAATGATAGGAAGGAGCCAGTTATACAAAATCCCAGAGAGAATGTGCAGCAAATGCAAGTGTTTATGTTTGAAGAACAGAAACAGCCAGCATGGCTAAAGTGTATCAAGTGGTTGGAAATCAGGTTAGACTGAAGATAAGGGCCGGATCATAGAGGGCCAAGGAGTTAGAGTTTTATTCTAAGTGCAGAATATCTGGTTGTATTTGAATCACTGAAAATTTGTAAAATAAAACTAGCTCTGTGTAGAGCGGACCGAGAGCAAAAAAACTTGACATATCTGGTTAGTTACAGCACAGAAAGCCATAACTTCACCCCAGGCTGTGTGGCACGGTGGAAAGAAAATGAACATCAGAGTCAGAGTGAATTGTGTTCCAATTCTAGCTCCTTTCATCTATAACCAAAGGAAGTGAAAGTGGGATCTTAAAGAGATATTTGTATATCTATGTTCATAGCAGCATTATTTATAATAGCCATGAAGTGGAAGCAACCCAAATGGTTGAGTGGATATACAAAATGTGGTATATAAATACAATGGAATATTATTCAGGCTTGAAAAGGAAGGGAATTCTTATACTTGTTACAATATGAGTGAACCTTATGGACAATATGCTAAATGCAATAAGCCAAAAACAAACAAATGCTTGTGTAGCAGATATCATCTTGAAGGAGCCATATGTATAGGGAACTGTATACTGACACATAGTTGGCATGCTGTAATGGAACAGGTGAATGAACAAAGTGGATGACACATCTAGCCACGAGTCGTAAGGCAATCTGCCTGTTCTAAAATATATGTGGGATTTTCTCCCTCTTACATTATTGGAGGGAATGCAAACTAGTACAGCCACTATGGAGAACAGTGTGGAGATTCCTTTAAAAACTGGAAACAGAACTGCCTTATGACCCAGCAATACCACTACTGGGCATACACACTGAGGAAACCAGAATTGAAAGAGACACGTGTACCCCAATGTTTGTCGCAGCACTGTTTATAATAGCCAGGACATGGAAGCAACCTAGATGTCCATCAGCAGATGAGTGGATAAGAAAGCTGTGGTACATATACACAATGGAGTATTACTCAACCATTAAAAAGAATACATTTGAATCAGTTCTAATGAGGTGGATGAAACTGGAGCCTATTATACAAAGTGAAGCAAGCCAGAAAGAAAAACACCAATACAGTATACTAATCCATATATATGGAATTTAGAAAGATGATAATGATAACCCTGTATGCGAGACAGCAAAAGAGACACAGATGTGTAGAACAGTCTTTTGGACTCTGTGGGAGAGGGAGAGGGTGGAATGATTTGGGAGAATGGCATTGAAACTTGTATAATATCATATAAGAAATGAATCGCCAGTCCAGGTTCGATGCAGGATACAGGATGCTTGGGGCTGGTGCACTGGGATGACCCAGAGGGATGGTATGGGGAGGGTGATGGGAGTGGGGCTCAGGATTGGGAACTCGTGTACCCCCATGACAGATTCATGTCAATGTATGGCAAAACCAATACAGTATTGTAAAGTAATTAGCCTCCAATTAAATAAATTTATATTAAAAAATAAGTAAAATGTATGTGAGATTTTTAAATCTGGTACCATAATAGTTGCTTCAGCAAGCAAACTAACTGAAAGCCTTGCCAACAGGGTCTCATATTAGCATCTTTACTAGTTTTCTATTGCTAGAAAAGCAAAATTCCACAAATATAATTGTTTAAAAAACATCAATTTATTACCTTCCAGTTTTGTAGGTAAAACTTTTGCTGTGTGTCTTGGCAGGGTAAAATCAAGGTATCAGCAGGGCTGTGTTCACTACTGGAGGTTCTAGGGAAGGATCTGTTCCCTTCCACTCTTGAATTGTTTGCAAAATTCAATTCCTTGTGGTTATAGGACTGAGATGCTGTTTCTTCGCTCGTTGTCATTGAGGGTCATTCCCAGCGTCTAGAGGCCACTTACATTCCTTGACTTGTGTCCACTTCTCCCCTCTTCAAAGTTAGCAACTCTTCTTCTTCTTCCATCTCATCTCTCTGACCCAGTACAGAAGGGTTCTCCACCTCTAAGTGTTAGCCACTCAGTCGTGTCTGACTCTTTGTGCATCTGACTCTGTAGCCCGCCAGGCTCCTCTGTCTTTGGAATTCTCCAGGCAAGAACACTAGGGTGGGTTGCCACTCCCTTCTCCAGGGGATCTTCCTGACCCAGGGATCGAACCTGGGTCTCCTGAATTGCAGGCAGATTATTTACTGTCTGAGTCATCAGGGAAGCCTCTCCACCTTTAAGGACCCAAGTAATTAGATTGTTACGTTCACCCAGGTAATGCAGGATACTCCTCCCGTCTCAAGGTCCTTAACTTTAATGCTATTCATGAAATCCCCTTGAAAGACTGAAAGATCCTGGGGATTAAGTTGTGAATATATTTGGAGGGTTATTTTTCTGTCTACCAGTGCATCCTTTATCATTTTGGAAGGATTGGCTTCTCAGAGCAGGTGGTTGTCTCTCAGTGAAGAGCTATGGGAANTCCCGTCTCAAGGTCCTTAACTTTAATGCTATTCATGAAATCCCCTTGAAAGACTGAAAGATCCTGGGGATTAAGTTGTGAATATATTTGGAGGGTTATTTTTCTGTCTACCAGTGCATCCTTTATCATTTTGGAAGGATTGGCTTCTCAGAGCAGGTGGTTGTCTCTCAGTGAAGAGCTATGGGAAACGAGGCCAGCGAAGGAGAATGTTGGATAAAGGGAAGAGACGTGAGGCATTGGCAGTAAATGTGTTGGCGGTCCTGCGAGGGATGTGACAGGAAGAGGATGTTGGCTTCATGGAATCCAGGTCCCTAAAAGAAGAAAGAAATACAAGTTCCACAAAGTTAAGCTTATGTGTCTTGCAGTTTCCTTTCTGATTCTGATCTGCTCTGCCAAGGAGAAAGTAATCTTTACCTGCCATGAATAATCATAACATGTTTCCCAATGATTTTAGTTAGTTGATTGATGGGTTGTTATTGGTTCATTGCTACCAATATTTGAAGGATGTGTTCTTTGCTGACTTGGTGAAGCTTCCAGATGTTATTAGAGCAAGCATGATTTCAGCTCACCCAGCTAGTAGCATTGGCTCTGCGTTCTCTCATTGGTTTCTATAGTGGGTTCGGCCGTGAATCAGGGACCTGGCGACACAGACCTTTATTTCATTTCTGGATCTTCCTCCCTAAAGAGTCCAGTAAGTTATGTTGCTATGATGCTGTCTGTTTTGCGCCTTTTTATTTCTGTATCTTTGCCATCCTCCTTTTCCTCTTTTCTTTCTAGTTTTGTGATGTTTTAGGGTCAAAATAATGGAAAAGAATAGAAACCAATTCAACTCTGGAAATAAGCCAGAGATGTAGGAAGGAATGTGCTCAGTTGTTATGTGGTGGTTTGATATGATGTCACATCCACTTGCTTATGACAAAAATGAAATGCTTTTTAAGAGTGAAGTTGTTTTGGTTGAAGAATGAAATTGTCTTTATAAGAAAGTCATTTTGATATGAAGAAGCTACATCAAGACATCTCTTGACATCTATGGTTGCCCATAAGCCCTCAGCAGCTCAGCTGTCCAGGGGTGCCTGGGGGCTTTGCAATAATATGAAGAAGCATCTATGGTGAGGGGACATTTAAACTATAAACACTCAGAGTTTATGAGGACAATCTGAATGATCTGGTCTGCGCAAGGCAACCCTTCACTGACCAACAGCTAGATCTTGGGGCGTTAGGTCCTGTGTGGGTAATGGGGTAAGGACAGGGGAAAAGAAGTGCAGCTCCTTGCATGGGGGGTCATCTTGTCTGTCAACACTGGCATCTTGATTCCCTAGCAACCTGCTCCAGCAACAGGGGACTTATGTTTTGCTGGGAGCTGGGTATCAGACTCTCGGTTGGTTAATCTGACTTTCCCAGGAACCAACTCATGAAGAAAGGCACACCTCAACTAAATTGGGACTTTATTCCTTTCGTCTCATCTTACCTGGAACAAAAGTGTGATTAATATATTATTGGTTTGTGTGTGCTTAGTCGCTCAATTGTATCCGACTCTTCATGATCCCATGGACTGTATGTGGCCTGCCAGGATCCTCTGTCCATGGAGATTCTCCAGGCAAGAATAGTGGAGTAGGTTGCCATGCCCTCCTCCAGGGGATCTTCCCAACCCAGGGATCAAACCAGGGTCTCCCACGTTGCAGGCAGATTCTTTACCAGCTGAGCTACGTTATTTCTTTACTAGTTTATTGAGAGACATTATCCTATGCTATTTACTTGCGAAATTATTATAATTCCTGCAGTGAACCTGTGTTAAATGTTGACAGAGACAGTCTCAATCTCTGAGCATAATTTGCCCCCAACAAAACAAAAATGGACTACTCTAATCTCCTCTGCTCTGATAAAAGGAATTTATAGCAAAGCCAAATATTTCCTGGTTCTGTTTGGGAGAGGGAGGTGGTGAGAGGCTGAAGCAGTGCTGCCTTGGGGAGTGTGTGCAGTTTGCTGCCTGTTGATATAACACAGACTCAGGCCCAAGGGAGGAAATGGCCACTTCTGAGGCCACAGTGGTTCTAGGTTTCAGGTAAAGCATGGTTGCAATTCTCCCACATGTCATCCTGCAGAGGGATGGGCAGAGCCAGGGTGGAGATTCTTGCCCATGGTTTGCTCCCAGAGAAGGTATGTGTCGGGCTTGGACTTTCTAGTTGCTACACAGTGGGAAGCCAGAGTCTCACTGGGTGTTAGTAGAGGTCAGAACTCTTGGGAACAGAGGTTGTGACACAGAGGAAACTCCCCCCTCTGCCCCTGACCACACCCTAGCTTCTTTCACCCAGTCACACAAGTCGTTTGTTCAGACAGAGGCAACTCTGAGCAGGACATTTGGAAAAGGTGTTATAGGGGTTGAAATTGTTGCTATGGTGTCATCAAGAAGACTCCTTGGGAAACCCAAGGGAAAAGGAGGTATTGGAGCTGACAAAAGCTACTAGAGTTTTCTTTGGCTTGAAGTATTATTTATATTTGAATAATAATAAGCAAATTAGTGTTAAGAATTATAATATGACTGTTGGGCCACACACACACGCTAAGTTGCTTCAGTTGTGTCCAACTCTTTGCAAGCCTATGTATGGGCTGTAGCCTGCCAAGCTCCTCTGTCCATGGGATTCTCCAGGCAAGAATACTGGAGTGGGTTGCCATGCCCTCCTCTAGGCTGTTGAGCCACAGTTATGTGCTAATCCTGATTTCACATGGCTTATCTTTAGTTATTACATTAATTCTCACTCTGCCAGGTAGGCATTATCTGTATCATACAGATATTGAAGTTGAGAAAGAGAGCTTGGGGCTGAGGTGGGGCTGAGACTCAAGTTCAGGTTCATTGATTTTAAAGTTTATTTTCTTTTTCTTTGTTTTTCCTTCCTTCCTCTTTTATTTCCTCTTTGCCATGTTTGCTTCATGGGCTTCCTGGGTGGCTCAGCTGGTAAAGAATCTGCCGGTAGTGCAGGAGACCCCAGTTCAATTCCTGGGTCAGGAAGTTCCCCTGGAGAAAGGATAGGCTACCCAATCCAGTATTCTTGGGCTTCCCTGGTGGCTCAGATGGTAAAGAATCTGCCTACAGTGAGGGAGACCTGGGTTTGATCCCTGGGTTGGAAAGATCCTCTGGAGGAGGGCATGGCAGCCCACTCAGTATTCTTGTGTGGAGAATCCGCATGGACAGAAGAGCCTGGAGGGCTACATACAGTGCTTGGGGTTGCAAAGAGTCAGACATGACTGAGCAACTAAGCACAGTACAGCATGCTTGCTTCATATTGTCTTTTAAAAGAGATAAAATGTGCGTAAAGAAACTCAGAAAGTTTACATACAAAAACTAATAACCGTTTTGCATGTGGGAGGACAGAGGGTGGGAGATGGGAAGGAAGATGTTAAATGTATTCTTTAAAGATTTTTGAGCAAAAATGTGGATGGACTATGTTACTTACTTGAAAAAATTAAATTAGAAAGTTAGAGTGGTGTCATACAGTCCATGTCATTCTGCAACTAACCTTTTCCAGTTTGGTTTATGTTTTTGAGGTCTCTCCACGTGGTCATGATCTTAATCTTTCCATTAGTTATGCTGCCTTGAACTGTAGAATCTCACAACTGCAAACACTTCTGGGGATTGCCCAGGTGTCAACTTTCACATTACAAGAAAGATAACTGAAGGTGCAGAAATGATTTGTCTGGTAGGTCAGTGGCAGAAATGGTGTTGGCCTTAGATCTTCCCACATTGGCAGGAGTTTGGGACTGCCTTCTACCCCAATGCCCAGAGCCAAAACCACCTCCCAATTCTTACCAGGATAACTTTATGTGTTATCCTTTCCTAGGAACATCTGTCTTCAAAAAACAAAATGAACATAGGCAACAACATTCAGCAACAAACTATTATTAGTTTCTGTATGTAAACTTTCAAAGTTTCTTTATGCACATATAGAAAACAAGGGATAACTAGGCTCGTTTTCCCGTCTGCTGCACAAAATGTAATATACTCACACATTTTTCTGCACTTTTTTTGTTTTCACTTAATATGTGTTGGAGAAATTCCCATATTAGCATAGAGAGTGTCTTTATCCAGTAGGGGTCATTCTGATCTCAAAAGTCAGAGGGAGATGCTTTGAGGTGAGGGGAATGGTTGGTGGGAACGCCAGTGTGGTGGTGTCGGCCGCCAGGGATGGAGTAAACTTTCTAGTATCTCCTCTCCCTTTTTGTCTTCCAAAATAAATAAATAGGAAAAGAAAAGGCAGATATAAATAAAAAACAACTAGGTCATCACTCACTCACTTCGAAGATAGGTTCTACCTTTAGTGGTTTGAATTGGTGATGGCATTTTTTAAAAGTTAATTAATTATTTACTTATTTTTGGCTGTGCTTCACCGCTGTGCGGGCTTTTCTCTGGGGTACTCGCTAGTTGTGGTGTGAAGGCTTCTCGCTGTGTGGCTTCTCTTGTTGCGGGGCACTGACTCCAGGGTGCACAGGCTTCAGTAGTTGTGGCTTCTGGCCTTTAGAGCACAGTAGTTGCGGCACGCGGGCTTATTTGTTTCCTGGCATGTGGGATCTTCCCAGTCCAGGGATGGAATCCGGTGTCACCTGCATCGGCAGGCAGATTCTTTACCACTGAGCCACCTGGGAAGCCCTGATAATGGTATTATTGCAGATATTGTTAAGGTAACAGAATGCTATCCGACATTTTGTTGCCAGAGAGACAGTCACAGTGCTAATAAGCCCCTTGCCCTGCTCCTCCACAGTGAAAGAGACCACTGCTGGTTAAGTTCTCTGGTTCCTTCCTCTGCCATCAGGCAGGACCCCATTAACCATCTTGACAGGTGAGGACCTTTCAGGATTTATCTTGATAAATGACCCTAGACCTTCTGGAGTTCGTATAATCACACACTGTGTCAGAAGTGGTGAGGATACAAAACCCTATAAGATTTATGTACTTTCACTTCAAATTAAATGGCATGGATAGGTATTTCCCAAAATTTTATAGCAAAATATTTGTAACAGTGGAGGAGCAGCAATAATGTGAAGCAGCCCTTCCCAAGCTTTGATCACATTTGGGATTTTACATAATATTTCATGCATATGCTGGAATCCACTCCTTAATGTAAATATGTTTGGCTTTAATATCCACATTTACATTCTACTATCCATTTTTTCTCCCTAGTCTTCTAGTAAAATCTGTGCTTCAACGAGATACCCTGTGTTGACCCAATGACTTTGTTGGATATCTTATGTATAGAACCCATTCTGGATCTTTGTGTACTCAAGTTTGAGAAGCACAGATTAGCCAGAAGTTGGCAAACTTGTTTTTGTAATAGGCCAGACAGTAAACATTCAGGCTTTGTCGGCCATATTGTTCCCATTCAGTTCAGGGCTTCCCTGGTAAAGAATCCACCTGCAATGCAGGAGACCCCAGTTTGATTCCTGGGTTGGGAAGATATGCTGGAGAAGGGATAGGCTACCCATTCCAGTACAGTTCAGTTCAGTCGCTCAGTCATGTCCAACTCTTTGCGACCCCATGGACTCAAGCATGCCAGGCTTCACTGTCCATTACCAACTCCTGAAGCTTATTCAAACTTATGTCCATTGAGTCAGTGATGGCATCCAACCATTTCATCCTCTGCTGTCCCCTTCTCCTCCTGCCTTCAATCTTTCCCAGCATCAGGGTCTTTTCAAATGAGTCAGTTCTTTGCATCAGGTGGCCAAAATATTAGAGTTTGAGCTTGAGCTTTAGCATCAGTCCTTCCAATGAATATTCAGGACTGATTTCCTTTAGGATGGACTGGTTTAATCTCCTTGAAGTCCAAGTGACTCTCAAGAGTCTTCTCCAGCATCACAGTTCAAAAGTACCAATTCTTTAGCGCTCAGTTTTCCTTATGGTCCAACTTTCACATCCATAAATGACTACTGGAAAAACCATAGCTTTGACTAGATGGGACTTTGTTGGCAAAGTAATGTTGCTGCTTTTTAATATGCTGTCTAAGTTGGTCATAGCTTTTCTTCCAAGGAGCAAGCATTTTTTAATTTTATGGCTGCAATTAACATCTGCAATGATCTTGGAGCCTAAGAAAATAAAGTCAGTCACTGTTTCCATTGTTTCCCCATCTATCTGCAATGAAGTGATGGAATTGGGTGCCATGATCTTAGTTTTTTGAATGTTGAGTTTTAAGCCAGCTTTTCCACTCTCCTCTTTCACTTTCATCAAGAGGCTCTTTAGTTCCTCCTCATTTTCTATCATAAAGGTGATGTCATCTGCATATCTGAGGTTATTGATATTTATCCCAGCAATCTTGATTCCAGCTTGTGCTTTGTCCAGCCTGGCATTTCACGTGATGTACTCTGCATAGAAATTAAATAAGCAAGGTGACAATATATGGCCTTGATGTACTCCTTTCTCAATTTGGAACCAGCCGTTTTTTCCATGTCCAGTTCTAACTGTTGCTTCTCACTGTTGCTTCTTACCTGCATACAGGTTTCTCAGGAGGAAGGTGAGGTGGTCTGGTATTCCCCTCTTTCAGAATTTTCCACAGTTTGTTGTGATCCACACAGTCAAAGACTTTGGCATAGTCAATAGAGCAGAAGTAGTTGTTTTTCTGGAATTCTCTTGCTTTTTCTATGATCCAACTGATGTTGGCAATTTGGTCTCTTGTTCGTCTGCCTTTTCTAAATCCAGTTGTAACTGCTTCTGTTATAACTACTCAATCTTGTCTTGCAATGCAGCAGGAGCAGCCATAAACAACATGCAAATAAACTGCATGGCTGTGTACCAATAAAACTATATTTATAAAACAAACAGATTTGACCTGGATTTGGTCTGCAGGCTGCTGTTTACCAACTCCCAGATTAGACAATAAATGCCTGATTGTTTATAAAAGGATAATATTTTCAGTTGGGACAAATAAGGAAGAAGAGTGGAAGTAGAAATTCCATTGATTATTGAGGCTTATACAGTATTTCAGAGAACAGAGAGGACATGACAATTATTAATAGAAGGGCAGTACAAACAAAAGCAAGTAGTTTTAGGTTTATGTGTAGGTGGGACTTCCCAGATGAGGCTAGTGATAAAGAACCTGTCTGCCAATGCAGGAGATATAAGAGACATGGGTTTGACACCCGGGTTGGGAAGATCCTCTGGAGGAGAGCATGGCAACCCACTCCAGTATTCTTGCCAGAAGAATCCCATGGACAGAGGAGCCTGACAGGCTACAGTCCATCGAGTCACAAAGAGTTGGATATGACTGAAGGGATGTAGCATGCACACATACACAGGTAGGGGACAGGAAGGATAGTAAGTACATCAATTTGGCTTAGGGAAGGAACTCATGTCTAAGAGGAGCATTCTAAAATATCAGGGTTCGGGGTTCCCTGGTGGTCCAGAGGTTAAGAATATGCCCGCCAATGCAGGGGACACGGGTCCAGGAAGATCTCACATGCTGCAGAGCAACTAAGCCCATGCACCACAACTGCTGAGCCCATGTGCCACGGCTCCTGAAGCCAGCACGCTCTAGAGCCTGTGCTCTACAAGAGAAGCCACCACAGTGAGAAGGCAATGCATTGCAGCTAGAGTAGCCCCTGCTCTCTGTAACCAGAGAAAGCCCTCATGTAGCAACAAAGACCCAGCACAGCCTATCTCTATCTCTATCTCTATATCTCTATGTATATATCAGGGCCGAAAGGGACTGTGCTGATTATTTGCTTCTCATGGTATTTCCCATTTTTGCGGAAATTGAGTTCAAAAGAGACTTCAGATCTGGAAAGAGGCTAAAGAGTGGTGTGCCTTCAATGCTAAGTTAAGGGATCTCTGTTGTGCTGCATACCAGGCAGTGATGTTTTAGCATTTCATCATCTTAATGCTTATTCATTAATCAACTTCCTACATACCTCGTGACCAGATGTCCCAAGAGAGTTTCCTCTGGGATGGAGTTACTTCTCATCCACTTTACACCATTGTGAAATAGCCCAGTAGAGGTAGTGACAAGACACATCTGGAGCAATCACATGGACAAGTGCCAAGGGGCAGAAACTAGCTTCTCCTCCTGCCGTCAACTTGCCGTGAAAGCCTGGACCAAATCTTGAGCTCTCCTATGGCTTTCCCCTTGGTTAAACAAGAAGCACACATCCTTGTCTCTCCATCAGAACTGGTGGCCTGTTCTTCTCCCACTTTTCTGCCCTCTTCTCCCGTCACCAGCCCTGAAGTCATCAATGGCCAGAGGACCCTAGAGGGGGAGGCACCATGAACTTGTTTGACCCAGATTTTATATTTATTCAGTAATTTGTTCCCACTATTTACTGACTACTTTCCATGCCCTGGATGCTGAGGATAAACAATGAATGAGATAAGCAGGCTTCTACCTTCGTGGAGCTCACATTCTAGTGGTATGAGGTGGTAGGGAACACAAGCAGTGTACAAGTCAACAAATAAAAGAATTTCAGCTGGAGATTACTGCTGTGAATGAAATTCAACAGGTATTGTGATAGTGACTAGAGGGGCTCTTTTGGGTGGTCTATCAAGGGAAGACCTCTTTGAGGAAAGACCTGAAGGTTGAGAAGAGCTAACAGTGGAGTCTCCTAGGCCAAGGCAAGAGCAAAGGGGAAAGACCATGAGTGTGTGGGGTTCACAGGGAGAAAGTAGGTCTGTGTGTCTGCAGGGCAGTGGGTGAAGGGAAGGTGGATGGTAGACAAAGATGAAGAGGTTGACAGCATGAAATTGATGAGTTTTCATCTGGTTGATCCAGTGACTCAATCTGGTTTATCTTTTTAAAAGAACATTCAGACTGTTACCTGGAGGATGACTTAGAGGGATTAAGAGTAGAAGTAAGATAATCAACAAGGCTTGTCCAGGTGGGAAATAATGGTGGTCTAGATCAGATGGTAGCAGAGGAGACTGGGAGAAGTCACTGGATACAGGATATATTTTGGAAGGAGAAGAAATCAGATCTGTTGAATGATTGGATGTAGGGCTTTGGGAAGGTGCTTCACTGGTGAAGGGAAAATGGAATTCAGGGATGACCACTCAGACTGGGGCTGGAACAACCAGCAAGTTGTGGTATCTTTTATGTTGCTTTTTGAGACTGGACTGCTGGAAGACAAATAGTTTTGGGTGGGGAGTGTGGTCAGTCAATTGGTCCAACCTGGGTGTGCTGAGGCGAAGATGACTGTGAGATCTCTGGGTGGGGACATGCAATTGGCAGCTAGTGATGTATTTTTGGTATGTTTCCAGTCTTAAGAGATTAGCATTTTTCCTAACATCCAAGCAACAATCCTGTGAGACTTGATTTGCTGGACCACACATTTTACATCTGCTCCTTGGAATGTCTGGGACTCTTTAAAGATCTGTGAATTCCATGGATTCATCCTAGATTCTGCATTTTGCCTCTAGTAGACATCCTACTCCCATCTCTGCTTTTCCACTACATTACTTTTCTCCCCATCCTGCTTGATCCCAGTGTGGATGTTCAAGGGAGCTGACACATATTGTCAAATAGCACTTCTCAGATACATTCCCATCAACAGCAAAGCCATGTCTACTTCCCCACATTCTCACTAACACTGGGCAGTATTATTTTCTAATTTGATGGGAGATAGATGGTGACACATTTCAGTTTGTATTGCAAAGATGTGCTTTTAGACCATAAAGCACTTTCTCTGTGTAAATTGCAATAACAGACTCATTCAAGAGGTCACAGTCACAATTAATTATTCAGAAATTTCAGGGCACAAATAGTAATGGTGGTTAATACTTGTTGAAATCCCTCTGTTACCAGACACTGCAGTTGTGATGCTTCTTTAATTCCCACAGCATCCCAAATGTGGAAACTGAGTCCAAGGGAAATTAACTTATCCAAATGGCATAGTTGGGATTCATACCCCAGGACAGGAAGCGTGTCCCTAACCAGTGCCTGCCTATCTTCTGCTATCAGGACTGCTTGTCACCCAGGATGACAGCACTAATTGAACTCCTTTTGGAAATCCTTGTCACTTCTTAGCCTCCTGTTCTAACCTTCCTGTTTTCTTTTTCCAGGTTTCTAGATCCTTTGGGAGGTTTACTTCTCACCGACATTTGATCGTTATAACTCTGTGATCAGCAAAAACATCCAATTCTACAGAGTTCTATGGAAACGAAATGGGACTGAATAATCTATAATAACTAGAATTAAATAGAATTGGACCAAAATGATGTTAAGCATTGTTAAACAGGATTTGAGAGTACACAATTGGAGATAAATTTGTGTTTGATACCCTGCAATCTGGGGCTCCTTAATAAACTGAGTATAATTTGAGACACTGAGTATCAACCTTTTAAAGACTCAATTCTGATGGCCAAATTGCCCTGTCAGGTAGACTGGACTGTCCCCAGTTGCTTGAATATGCTTAATTCACATGATGATGTTCTTTCAGGCCTGGAGAGGTGCAATCTTGATTCATTGGCCAGCAGAGGCAATGCTGCAGGGGAAAGAAGAGGGGGCTGTCAACAGNCTCTTTAATTCCCACAGCATCCCAAATGTGGAAACTGAGTCCAAGGGAAATTAACTTATCCAAATGGCATAGTTGGGATTCATACCCCAGGACAGGAAGCGTGTCCCTAACCAGTGCCTGCCTACCTTCTGCTATCAGGACTGCTTGTCACCCAGGATGACAGCACTAATTGAACTCCTTTTGGAAATCCTTGTCACTTCTTAGCCTCCTGTTCTAACCTTCCTGTTTTCTTTTTCCAGGTTTCTAGATCCTTTGGGAGGTTTACTTCTCACCGACATTTGATCGTTATAACTCTGTGATCAGCAAAAACATCCAATTCTACAGAGTTCTATGGAAACGAAATGGGACTGAATAATCTATAATAACTAGAATTAAATAGAATTGGACCAAAATGATGTTAAGCATTGTTAAACAGGATTTGAGAGTACACAATTGGAGATAAATTTGTGTTTGATACCCTGCAATCTGGGGCTCCTTAATAAACTGAGTATAATTTGAGACACTGAGTATCAACCTTTTAAAGACTCAATTCTGATGGCCAAATTGCCCTGTCAGGTAGACTGGACTGTCCCCAGTTGCTTGAATATGCTTAATTCACATGATGATGTTCTTTCAGGCCTGGAGAGGTGCAATCTTGATTCATTGGCCAGCAGAGGCAATGCTGCAGGGGAAAGAAGAGGGGGCTGTCAACAGAAGGAATTGCACCCTCAGTAATGTGTGTGGAGGTGAGAGAGAGCATGAATGACCCAATGTCCTCTTGGGGGTGGTGAAAGTTTATAAAGTGAGTGTGAATGGGTATCAGACCTTTTAAACCCACATTTATTGCCAAATCCTTCCCTTGTGATTCTGAGTCACTGTTCCAACCATTTGCTTCTCAGAGCAACCTGGGAGTCCAAACTTACGAGGTCTAGGATGTAACCCTAATTCCTCTCACTTAAGGCATAGCTGTCCAGAATGAGGTAGGGAGAGAAAGTAATGTCATGACTGATAAGAAACAGAGAATTTGAAAGATGGGCTATTTGAAAACTAAAACCGACTCGAATTCTAATATAGTCTTTGATTTAGAAACAAGAAGAGGAAGATAGGCTGAGAGGGGAGGTTAGTTTTTAGCAACTGTTTTTTAAAACTGACAAGGGAAGAGAGACCAGAACCACAGACAAATTTAACATTTTGTACTTCAGTATCATTTGATCTTTAGAAAACTCCCTAATCTTAGAAGGGGTTGTCCCTGGATAAGGGGTTCTGTTCTGAACTGAACAAACATGGGTGAAGTATAAGGTCCCTTCCCCAAATCACTCCTCCTCAATATCCCATGATGCTGGAAATCCCCGGGGTTAACTTTTCTTTCCTTTTGGCTACAATTAGGAAGCTCCTTTAATGCATTTCACTACTGTGTTTCAGTTTATGGATGAGCTCACTGAAGCTGGGAGAAACTAAATAATTAGTGCAAATTCACACAACCAGTAAACCACACAATCCAGGATTAGAACCTGGATTTGTTTGATTCCAAACTCTATCTCACTGGTGGCTCCAGTATACAGCCTCTTAGGATTGGGTACCTTCTCTGTCAATTCTGCTATGTGGTTCACTAAACAAGTAGCCAAGGGCTCAGACTGTGATGGGCCTTGGGGTCAGGAGAGTTTGGGTTAGAGCTTTGACTCTGTCACTAACCAGCTGTGTGACTCTGGAAACTTAACCTCAGTCTACTCAGAAGGAGGCTAGGATGTGAGGATGAAGTTCAACAAAGCATGTGGTAAGCATTCTACAATATTATTTTAGTTTTTAAAAGCTGTATATTCTCTAGCCATGAGCAACCAAGGACAAAACTGAAGAACAGATAATGATCAGAGCAATAGCTAACACTTACTGAGCACTCAGGATGGATTAGACACTGTACTAAGTCTTCTCCATGTATTATCTTCATTCATTCTCCTAACAATTCAGTGAGGTGTGTATGATTAACAACCTCATAGTACAAGAAGCTGCAAGTAGAGGAGCTGAGACTCGAAGCTCAGTGGATGGACCTGAGAGCTTATGCTCACCACCAGGAGGAAAGCTTGTGCTGACCACCAGGAGGGAAGCTTGTGCTGACCACCAGGAGGAAAGCTTGTGCTGACCACCAGGAGGGAAGCTTGTGCTGACCACTAGGAGGGAAGCTTGCATGGGCCTTCTTAGGAAGTTGGAAGGAGGTCGTGATGCTTAGAGAGGGTGAACAGGGAGCTTTGGTCCTGGGAGCAGCACATGGGCTTTGGGCATTGCAGGGTGGGGAAGAAGGTGATGAGAACAAGGGTAAGAACATCAAATGAAAAGTTGGGTGTTTGAAGCAGCTGTCAACTGTAGGGTGATGTTGAGGTAAAGTGACTAAAGGTGAATTCTCAAAGTGAATCTGTTGGATCTGCCCTTTCCTTAGATGGTTGAGATGGTTGAGTCTGGTGGTCTTTAATACTGTATCCCGTGGTCCCTTAGGGTCCCCCAAAGGTGGGTGGATGGAAGTAATGGGGTAAAGCCTTAGCTAATGGATCTTCAAAACCCTCTGTCTTACTTCAGCCATAGGAACTCCACTTTTTTACCCTTTTTTTGAGGTAAAACTTACATGACATAAGGTATAGGAATTTCAATGATAAAGCTTGATGAATTTCTATATATGTATACATCTGTGTAGCTGCTACTCAGATCAAGGTAAAGAACACTTTTTGCACCCCTGGGCAGGCTCTATGCTGTCCTTCCCAGTCAGAACAACATCCTCCCCACAGGTAACTACCATTCTGATTTTGCCCATTTTGAGCTTTTAAATAAATGAAGTTACAAAGTTTATGCTCTTTCATGTCTGCTTCTTTCCTTCAAAATTATATCTGAGAGCTTTATCCATGTGTTTGCAGGTGGAAGTATCCTGTCCTTTTGCATGGATATGTGGAATTCTGTTGTGTGACTACACCACAATTTATTGATCTTTTCCACTCTTGAATCCTTGGGTTGTTTCCAGGTTTTGGTATTATGAACACAGCTGCCATGAACATTCAGCACAAGTCTTGTGGTGGACTGTGGTTGTCCAGTTGTGTCCAACTCTTTGTGACCACATAGACTGCAGCATGCCAGGCTTTCCTGTCNTGATCTTTTCCACTCTTGAATCCTTGGGTTGTTTCCAGGTTTTGGTATTATGAACACAGCTGCCATGAACATTCAGCACAAGTCTTGTGGTGGACTGTGGTTGTCCAGTTGTGTCCAACTCTTTGTGACCACATAGACTGCAGCATGCCAGGCTTTCCTGTCCTTCACTATCTCCTGGAATTTGCTCAAACTCATGTCCATTGAGTTGATGATGCCATCCAGTCATCTCATCCTCTGTTGCCCCCTTCTCCTCTTTCCCTCAGTCTTTCCCCAAATCAGAGTCTTTTCTAATGAAATAGCTCTTTGCTTCAGGTGGCCAAAGTAGTGGAGCTTCAGCTTCAGCTTCAGCATCATTCCTTCCAATGAATATTCCTTTAGGATTGACTGGTTTGATCTTTGTGGTGGACAGATGAATGCATTTGTGTCAAGTGTATATTCATGAAAGAAGCATAGCTTGGCTGCATGTTTAGCTCTGGTGGGTAGAGCAGCTTTGCTTTTGAATAGATGTTGCATGGAATGGGAATCTTGATAAGGTTTCACTTGGGGAAAGGGTGTGGTTGCTTAAGAAAAAATATTTTTTGAACTTTAAACTCCTCCAGTGGAATCCTCTGCATTTGTAGAGGCAGAGACTGAATCTCAGAGAGGAAAGTGATTTGCTTCAATTCAAACTGCGGCAAAGCCACATCTAGAACCTGATTACTAGACTGAAAATTTCAGAGGGCTTTTTCGCTCTCTGAAATGGGAGCTAAATATCACTCAATCTAGTTGCTGGTCAGATGTGGAAAGGACACCACAATTGAAGTCAGAAGCCTTGGGTTCAAACTAATACTGTCACTGACCAGTGTCTGACACAGGGCAGGGCACCTACTGCTGGGAACCTCAGTTTCCCCTCCTGGGAAGTGGCTACCCCTGCTTGACAGCATTGCTGCATTAGAGATCATGATACAGAGACACTTTATAGGGTGAGAAACATCACTGGTGTCATTATTGTCAAAATATGTTCCAGGGGGATGCTTTGGTAAGCATGCTGTTTTCTTGCAATAGTAATGCCTATTATAATTCATTGCTTTGCATTTTATTTTTCAGCCTGATTCATTAGTTTTTAATGAGAGCTCTTCTGCTTTCATTAAAAAGCTAGTGTGGCAGGTAGAATTTTCCAAAGATAGCCATAGCAATGCATACCCCACTGCACATGCTGCTTTTTGATGGGATATTTTTGTAACGTGGCACATCTCCATTGAAGTTGGGTTGGGGTCGGGGAGGGTCAGTATTCCCCCACTTCAAACCCGAGCAGACTTTGGTGACTATCTTGACTAACTTGGTAGAAATGACGATGTATAAGGATGAATCCAGAGTTAGAAAGGAAAAGTCTACATTTTGGGGTATTTCCTAGAGAGAACAGAAACATCCTGGGAGGAGATACTACAGTATTTTTTTTTTTCTGATTTAACTTTGTAGTTCTTTTCATTTCTCAAGTTTCATTATTTAAACTGTCCATAAAAAGGAAGAAAACATATCTAGCTAGTACCCCTTGGATTAAACCTGAGATTAGACCTGGGTGCTTCATACATTCCAACTCAGGTGGGGCTTTAGTTCTTAGTGAAGAACCAAGTGACTCCAGGAGAAAGGCCTGCAGGCTAGATCCTCCTCTGGGGGCCCAGAGGGGATGGGAGTGTGAGTGAGGGTGCACCTGGGCTGATGGTAGCCCCCCTGAGCCTAAGAGGCCAATGGACTCCTGGTCCCCTGAGCCTAAAGGCAGGGTGACACTGACCAGTGTGGGTGGCTGAGAATCGCACAGACATGGAATTATTCCCTCTTGATTTTCCCCTGAGAGCTCTAGGTTTCTGCAAAATGTGGTCCTTTTGTCAAGAAGGTCTTTATTACAAATTTTAAAATAATAAGTTCCTCACATATGTAAACTGCTTCCATATTGAAAAGCAGGTTCCAATAGCCCTGTAGAAAACCAGAGGCTGAATCATTGTCTTCATCTTAATTTTCTATTTAAAGGAATTGACAAGGTAAAGGCTTTGCCCAAGATCCTACGGCTAGCAGGCATAAACACCGCTGAAAGAACCAGGTCTTCTGGCTTCTAGGCCGCTTTCCTTTACTGCCTTACAGCCTCTGTATATGGAGGAGTTTGGGGGCACCACAGCAATTGATAGAGCTAACTTGAGGGAGTTAAATTATCCTCTCATCCTTTCTTAAGGTCCCAGGAGCCAGAATAGGGCCTGACATACAGTAGTCTCGGTACATAGTTGTTGGATAACTGAATGAATGAATCAATGAGTACATGAATAACCAAATCCAGTCATCCCCTGCATCTGTTTATCTATTCCCTGTAAACATAGATTGGACCCCACTTTTTTTTAAATTTATTTGTTTTATTGAAGGATAATTGCTTTACAGAATTTTGTTGTTTTCTGTCAAATCTCAATGTGAATCAGCCATAGGTATACATATATCCCCTCCCATTCAAACCTTGCTCCCACCTCCCTCCTCATTCCACCCCTCTAGGTTAATACAGAGCCCCTGTTTGAGTTTTCTGAGCCATAGAGCAAATTCCCATTGGCCATCAAGTTTACATGTTATTCTTTCTATACATCTCACCCTCTCCTCCCCTTTCCCCATGTCCATAAGTCTACTGTCTATGTCTGTTTCTCCATTGCTGCCCTGTAAATAAATTCTTCAGTACCATTTTTCTAGATTCTGTATATGTGCGTTAGAATATGATATTTATCTTTCTCTTTCTGACTCACTTCACTCCATATAATCGGTTCTAGGTTCATCCAGCTCATCAGAACTGACTCAAATGCATTCCTTCTTATGGCTGAGTAATATTCCATTGTGTATAAGTACCACAACTTCTTTATCCATTCATCTGTTGATGGACATCTAGGTTGCTATTGTAAATAGTGCTGCAGTGAATAATGGGATACATGTGTCTTTTTCAATTTTGGTTTCCTCAGGGTATATACCTAGGAGTGGGATTTCTGGGTCATACAGTGATTTTATTCCTAGTTTTTTAAGGAATCTCCAAACTTCCATAGTGGCTGTATCAACTTACATTCCCACCAACAGTGCAAGAGCTTTCCCTTTTCTCCACGCTTTCTCCAGCATTTATTATCTGTAGACTTTTTAATAATGGCCGTTCTAACTGGTGTGAAGTGATATCTCATTGTGGTTTTGATGTGCATTTCTCTAATAATGAGCAATGTTGAGCATCTTTTCATGTGTTTGTTAGCCATCTGTATGTCTTCTTTGGAGAAATGTTTGTTTAGGTCTTTTCCCCACATTTTGATTGGACTGTTTGTTTTTCTGGCATTGACTTGCATGAGCTGCTTGGATATTTTGGAAATTAATCCTTTGTCTGTTGTTTCATTTGTTATTATTTTCTTGGACCTCACTTTTAGCTTGCCTTGTCTCTCTGGATAGTCCCTCAATTTCTGTGAGGCTTATAGAGAGTTGGATGCTGCTTTGTGTCAGGAAATTGAGAGGCTGGATGTACACTGGAATTTGGAGAATAAAAATAGAGTATTTCCAGCCACAAAATAGAGTATTTCCAGCCACAAAATAGAGTATTTCCAGCCACAATGGCAATAACCACTTACTGAAAGCAAATTATTGAACACAAAAAAGTGTGCCTGGCATTGTTCTTAGCACATATGTGGAGTGAGTCATTTAATTCTAAAAATCCTATGACATTGTCACACCACCAACCCCATTCAACAGATGGGGGAAATTAAACCTTACACAGGAAACGCCTGGGCCCCAGGATTACTCAGCCATGTTTATACCCAGGTCTTTCTGATAGGACACATACAGCACAGGGAGGAGGGGACTGGTGTCCCCCTAACCCAAACAAAAGTGATCCTGCCCCAGGTCCCTTCTGTTCTTCTGTGTGCAGGACACAAACCATCTGGCATGTCCTGTCTGTGCATCCAGCCGTGTCCTGTCTGTGCGTCTTCTGTATCAGATGACAGCCACCCATTGACTGGCTCACCTTTGTGCCTGTGATATGGCAATGACCATCAGCATGCTGTCTGATGGGACATCCCTTTCTGTCCTGCTGGACTTTGTCTTCAAAAGAGTCCTGGAGAGCAGGAACTCACAGAGAGGCCCGGAATCACACATCCTGGCACCATCATGGGAGACTTCCATATGTGTGTGTTAGTCCACTGTCCCTTCAGAAATTGTGACTGCCTGTCTGTCTTCCCCAGCAGTTCTGCAGGAAGACTCATCCTAGGCAGGTCCCAGCTGTTTCTCTTTCAGGAGTCAGTTCATGACTGGTTGTAAAGCATTCTGAAAAACAAGGAAGACTGCAATGAATTCTGTTTGTTATGGAAGGAATGATGAATTATACCTATCTTGGGACCTCCCTTCCAACCAGGCTCCTCATCAGTCAGTTCTCTGAGGGCTACAGGAAGTGGGTGGAAATAAAGGCAAGGATGGGCACTTTCTAAGTGTCAGCCTCTGTCCAGGGCTCTTTACCTATGTTAGCACCTTTAGTTCCCACAATGTGCCATCGAGGGAAGAACAACTGTTACCGCCCTTTGCAGGTGAGACAAACAGAGAGATTAAATAACTTGTTCCAAGGTCAGCCAGTGAGTGGAAGCAGTGGGATTCAAACTCCAGAGCCCATCCTAACTGCTGTCCTTTGCCGCTTCCCCATTTTCAGTATGATGTTTGTTACTTTTGCAACACAGCTCCTATTATTGTTTCTCACTTCATAGATGAAGAAACCAAGGTTCAAAGAGGGTTCAGAGTTGCCCCAGGTCAAACAGCCAGCCAGTGGCAGAGCTGGGCCTTGAACTCACATCTTTCAGACTCTGCAGTCTGAACCTGCAGCCTCCCAGGAAGGAGATGGAGTGAGAAAAGATGATATAAGGTAAGTATAGGGGCTTGGTTGGGGATCCCTCACCAGAGGGCCTGTGATGTTTGTTCTTCAAAAAGATGAGTTTTATTTTCATAGTTTGGAAATCCCACAGTGGGGCATAAACATCATGAGCAGCAGCTCTGCCCCAGCCACACCCACCTCCTCTCTTGGCCAAGACTGCTTCCAGGATGTTACAGCAAAATCTTGCCTCAGAGTTGGAGCCTGCAAAAGTCAGGGCTCCCCTCTGGGTCTGGGGAATAGGTGTTTCAGGAAGTGGTTTCATTGTGAGTGGAGAAAACAGCTGTCCAAACACTATCTCACATCACGTTTCAAAACTTTGCGCCAAGGTGACAGTATCGGTGCCATCCCTGATGTGTGACAGACACCAGTGATGGAGCTTCAGTTGTTGCTCAGTAGTCACCATAGGCTGGGGAAGAATGAGAGACTGACATACGATGAATTAGGCGTTGCCTGGTTTCCTGACCAGCATCAGCAACAACTGATGCCCAACCTGCAGAACTGGCCTTGAGGGAATATGAGGATCATTGGGACAATAGCTCACATTTGTGGGCAACGGCTAACAGAGTTTTGCCAAGAGAATGCAAACACCCTCTGGTCATAGCAAACATTCTCTTCCAATAACATAAGAGAAGACTCTACACATGGACATCACCAGATGATCAATACGGAAATCAGACTGACTATATTCTTTGCAGCCAAAGATGGAGAAGCTCTAGACAGTCAGCAAAAACAAGACCAGGAGCTCACTGTGGCTCAGATCATGAACTCCTTACTGCCAAATTCAGACTTAAATTGAAGAAAGTAGGGAAAACCACTAGACCATCCAGATATGACCTAAATCAAATCCCTTATGATTATACAGTGGAAGTGGCAAATAGTTCAAGGGATTAGATCTGATAGACAGAGTGCCTGAAGAACTATGAGTGGAGGTTTGTGACATTGTACAGGAAGCAGGGATTAAGACCATCTCCAAGAAAAAGAAGTGCAAATAAGGCAAAGTGGTTATCTGAGGAGGCCTTACAAATAGCTGAGAAAAGGAGAGAAGCAAAAGGCAAAGGAGAAAAGAAAAGTATACCCATTTGAATGCAGAGTTCCAAAGAATGGCAAAGAGAGATAAGAAAGCCTTCTTCAGTGATCAATGCAAAGAAATAGAGGAAAACAATAGAATNGAATATTCATTGGTAGAGCTGATGCTGAAGCTGAAACTCCAAACTTTGGCCACCTGATGCGAAGAACTGAATCATTTGAAAAGACCCTGATGCTGAGAAAGATTGAAGGCAGGAGGAGAAGGGGATGACAGAGGATGAGATGGTTGGATGGCATCACCAACTCTATGGAGATAAGTTTGAGCAAGCTCTGAGAGTTGGTGATGGACAGGGAAGCCTGGCGTGCCACATGGGGTTGCAAAGAGTTGGAAATGACTGAGCAACTGAACTGAGATGGAGCACTCGTTATAAACCAGGAGTCAAGCTAAGCATGATACACTCACCATCTACTGAATGCTCAATCAGAATGCTCAGTCAGCTCTGACATCAGTTTTATCACTCCTGATTGAGAGATGGGGAAACTGAGTTTAAGTGACTTGTCCCAGGGTTGAGCCTAGATCTGCACCCAGGTCAGACTCTATGTGCACAAACTGAATACTTGCCCCTTGATTGCTGTGTGGAGGGGCAAGGGTAGAGCCCAAAGACCAATTGGGAAGTGACTACGATAATCTAGGAGAGGCAAAGGGATGCTCAGACTAACACAGTGTTGGGGAAGTATAGTTGATTTATGGTATCATGTTAGTTTCAGGTGTACAATTTACGGATTTGATATTTTTATGATTATACTCCATTTAAAGTTATTGTAAAATATTGCTTATATCCCCTTTGCTGTACATTGTATTCTTTTATTTTTAAAGTTTTTATTTTGTGTTGGGGTTTAGCCTATTAACAACGTTGTAACAGTTTCAGGTGAACAGTGAAGGGACTCAGCCAGACATATACATGTACCTATTCTACCCCGAGCTCCTCTCCCATCCCGGCTGCCACGTGATATTGATCAGAGTTCCATGTGCTGTACAGTAGGTCCTTGTTGGTTATCCATTTTAAATTGTACATTGCATTCTTGTATCTTATTTTATATCTAGTAGTTTGGCCCTCTTAATCCCCTTCCCCTATCTTGCTCCTCCCCCAAGTCCTTCCCCACTGGTAACCTTTAGTTTGTTCTCTGTAGCTATGAGTCTGTCTCTGTTTTATCATATTCATGTTGTGTTTTTTAGATGCCACACATGAGTGATATCATACAGTATTTGTTAGATTTCCTTCACTAAGCATTTAACTCTCCAGGTTCATCCATGCTGTTGCAAATGGTAGAATTTCATTCTTTTTATGGCTGAGCAACAGTCTATTGTGTGTATGTGCATATATATATATATATACCACATCTTCTTTATCCATTCACCTGTGGTTGGACACTTAGATAGCTTCCGTGTATTGGCTATTGTAAATACTGCTGCTATGACCAATGAGATTCACATATGTTTTTGAATCAGTGTTTTCATTGTCTTCAAATACATACCTAGGAGTGGAACTGCTGAGTCATATGGTGGTTCTTTCTGATTATACACTCTTGGTGTGAATCTTGGTTTAATGCGTCACTTTACCACCAGACTCTAAATGCACGAGGGCAGGGCCGGCCTGCTTTGCTCACCAATGTTTGTCTTGTGTCAAGCCCATGACCTGGCACGTAGTAAGAGTACAACACAATTGATTGAGTGAATGAGTGGCTGTTTAATGTAGTGAATAAATAAGCAAATGGTTTTCCTTTTGCAAAGCAATGCAGGTGTTTCTGAAAGGTTGTTTGAAAGGCAAATATAATACCAAATCTTATTCCATCTACTTTAATTACAGTACTAAGGAGGGGGAATAAATCTTGCCCTTGACATGTAATAAAGTCATATTTTAAAATCTGGACTGTCTCTTCCTCTCACTTATTTTTTAAAATGGTAATTTCCTGATAGGACATAAATAATGGCACTTAAAATAGGTTCCCAACTTGGCTCCACTGATATCTAGCTGCTGATCGTAGACAAAGTTAAACTCCACCTGTCAGTATCTACCTGTATGGTTCTTGGGAGGCTCTGAGTTGGTGGTGTGAAAGCCCTTTGAAAGCAAGGTCTCATTTATTATCCACTCTTCTCAACCTTGTTAATAACAAGGAGGAACAGGCTGTGTGCCAGAGATAGCTGAGTCGATTTGCAGGGCTGGATGATTGAGGGTGCAGAGAGAAATGAAAAGAAATGAGATTGGTGGAGAAATACTTAAGCAGGGGATAAAAGGGAGAGGGGGACCAAAGATCATGAAGGCAGGGGTTCATGTCTACCAGACTAAGCAAAAAGGAGGGTACTGATTTTTCTGAGCTGGGGAAGGTGACCTGAATGAAATCACCCTGGTGGCCGAATTCCCACATGAGGGAAGGAGAAAGACTAAACCCACCTTGATTGGCCCTGTGGTTACATAGGAGTGATGCTGAGTGTCCCTCAGGTGACCTTGGCTGCTCAGGGTTGTGGCTCTGTGGATGGGTTTGGGAGACTGCACAGTGCTTGGCAGCCATGGGAGGGCAGAGAACCAGGTGGCGTCCACTGCCCAGTACAGTCTGGGGCTAGTCGCTGGGAGTGGGCATGGAAGTCCCAGGCCCAGACCAAGAGTGAAGCAGCAGGGTAGAGGCAGGAAAGGCCAGCCATGCGGAGCCCGGGCTAAGGAGGGGATGTGAGGAGGAGGCAGCCCAGAGGAGGGGGTCCCGGAGAATCCTGCTTGGGTACAGGGGGCAGTGGCCCCGCAGCAACAGGCTGCTGTTCCCTTGTAGGAACTGGGCTCCTTCGCTGCCGCTGCCCGGAGGCTTTTCCAGGAAGGCTGGGTTTTTGATATGGAAACATGCTATTTGCAGAAAGGCAGAAACGAATCAACAAAACAAAAAAGCTGCAGGTCTAGCAGGACGTGTCTGATGGCTGTACTTGGGTTTCCTGTTTGCGATCCCATTTGATCCCTCCTCTTCCCCCTCCTCTTTCCAGTGAAAAAACCCTGCAAACTTAAGGAATGAACCCTCCCTCTTCACAACGGAAACATACTTTCCCGTCTTGTTTATACAGAACTGCTGTTGTCCATTCTCCGTCAACCTCTTGTTCTCCTCGCTGAAGCATTTAATAACAACCAAGTTAGTATTAGCTGGAGTCAACTAAAAACAAGTCGTTCATCGATCCGNGGTTTCCTGTTTGCGATCCCATTTGATCCCTCCTCTTCCCCCTCCTCTTTCCAGTGAAAAAACCCTGCAAACTTAAGGAATGAACCCTCCCTCTTCACAGCGGAAACATACTTTCCCGTCTTGTTTATACAGAACTGCTGTTGTCCGTTCTCCGTCAACCTCTTGTTCTCCTTGCTGAAGCATTTAATAACAACCAAGTTGGTATTAGCTGGAGTCAACTAAAAACAAGTCGTTCATCGATCCGTTCATTCACTCAACAGTTACTCAACAAGTCTACTTCTAGGTGTTATACACCGTTTGGTGCTGTGGACACCATGGGTGATGAACACAGAATTTACATTCTAGTGGGAGGGGCAGACTACTGGAAGTTAACAAACGTCNCAACCAAGTTGGTATTAGCTGGAGTCAACTAAAAACAAGTCGTTCATCGATCCGTTCATTCACTCAACAGTTACTCAACAAGTCTACTTCTAGGTGTTATACACCGTTTGGTGCTGTGGACACCATGGGTGATGAACACAGAATTTACATTCTAGTGGGAGGGGCAGACTACTGGAAGTTAACAAACGTCAAGTGTCAGTTTATGATAGGCACTGTGAATAAAAATAACGCAGAGAGAGGAGAGCCAGGGAGGCAGTTATTTTAGTAGGAAGGCTGAGAGAGGCCTCTCCACGGTCCCTCCCCCAAGCTCTCAGTGATTTAACAAGATTTCACGGGGCTTCCCTGGCCTCACTCATGGGTGCTAACGAGCAGCTGGGGGTTGGCTGAGTGACTAACTACAGGGATTGAAAAAGGGTTTTCCCTCCAAGCTCTGGCCTCTGAAGTAGGCTCAGCCCTGCCAAGGGGAGCAGGTGCAAAGCTGAAATTCTAATTAAGAGTAAGTATTCCCACTTGCCTGTACAGCTGGAAACATCTGACTGGCTGAGTCTGCTGGGAGGAAGGTGGTGTTGGCTGCCGGACAGCGAGCAGCGGAGGCAGAGGCCATTCCAACCAGTGGCCACCTACCTGCTTCTCAGACAGCCTTCCTCAAAGGGGGACAGACACACATGGGACACAGTGAAGCAGAACAGGCCTCAGTGCGCCAAATGTGTCTCCCCTTACCCAGGTTCCCCAATGGAAATCTTGCCATTGGATGGTCCTGTTTTTGAAGGTGAAATGGCATCTTGAAATCTCTTCTCTGGGGCTTCCCTGGTGGCTCAGACTGTAAGGAATCTGCCTGTGTTGTAGGAGACCCAGGTTTGATCCTTGGGTCAGGAAGATCCCTTGGAGAAGGGAAAGGCTACCCACTCCAGTATTCTTGCCTGGAGAATTCCATGGACAGAGGCGCCTGGTGAGCTACAGTTCATGGCATCGCAAAGAGTCAGACACGACTGATCGACTGACACTTTTATGAAGGTAAAATGGCATCTTGAAATCTCTTCTTTACCAAGAGAGACAACTGTGGGATGTGTGAATAGTTCCATCTCAAAGAGAAAAAGTTCTTACTTTGACCCACAAGTCCCTGTATCATATGCAACCTCCATGCCCTGGGTGGGCTCCATAATCTTGGGGGCGCCGTACAGAATGACAAGTCGGCCCCTGCATTATTATGACCCCCCTGAGACAGAGTTTTGTCTCTCTTTTGGTTGGATGGCCACTTCTTTGCCAGTGCCTGGTGCCTGGTAGAGGCTCACGATATGTTGTTGTTGAATAAAGGCTCAGTGTTTAAGTCATGATGTGGATGTGTTAGTAGGGCTTCTTTGAACATGTGTTTGGACTTTCTCTCGGAGAAGGCAGTGGCACCCCGCTCCAGGACTCTTGCCTGGAAAACCCCATGGACGGAGGAGCCTGATGGGCTGCAGTCCATGGGGTGGCGAAGAGTCGGACATGACTGAGCAACTTCACTTTCACTTTTCACTTTCATGCATTGGAGAAGGAAATGGCAACCCACTGCAGTGTTCTTGCCTGGAGAATCCCAGGGACGGGGGAACCTGGTGGGCTGCCCTCTGTGGGGTCGCACAGAATCGGACACGACTGAAGCGATGCAGCAGCAGCAGCAGCAGCAGGACTTTCTCTGTATCAGATGGAAAGCCAGGTGGCTCAGTGATAAAGAAATCTGCCTGCCGAGCAGGAGATGCAGGTTGGATCCCTGGGTCGGGAAGATCCCCTGAATAAAGAAGTGGCAACCAATTCCAGTATTCTTGTCTTGGAAATCTCTTGGACAGAGGAGCCTGGTGGGCTAAAGTCTATGCGGTTACAAAAGCGTTGGACACAGATTAGTGACTAGNGGAAAGCCAGGTGGCTCAGTGATAAAGAAATCTGCCTGCCGAGCAGGAGATGCAGGTTGGATCCCTGGGTCGGGAAGATCCCCTGAATAAAGAAGTGGCAACCAATTCCAGTATTCTTGTCTTGGAAATCTCTTGGACAGAGGAGCCTGGTGGGCTAAAGTCTATGCGGTTACAAAAGCGTTGGACACAGATTAGTGACTAGATAGCAGCTGTAGCTGTTTCAGGCACGGGGCTAAGGCAGTGGTTTTCAGCCCTGGCTACAAATGAGAATCCCTCTAGGAATTCCTACTAATCCCAGTGTCAGACTCTCCCCTGCATCCGTTCTATCAGAATCTAGACAGGGAGGTATTTTTAGAGATTCCAATGTGAGGTGAAGCTTGACAACCAGGGGTCCAGGTGTATTCTACTTGTTGTTAAAGGCTGTTGTACACTGGAGTCACCTGAGTAACTTGGCTACTGCTCAGATGCCTGGGCCATCTTCAGAAATAAGTTTGAGAAGGGGTTGTTCTGGTAACAAAATTCCCAGGGGATTTTGCTTACACTAAAGCTTTATTTTTTTTATTTTTTATTTTTTTCATTTTAATTTTCTTACGTTTAGGTCTTTAATCCATTTTGAGTTTATTTTTGTGTGTGGTGTTAGAAAGTGATCTAGTACACTAAAGCTTTAAAATGTAAATTATCTTGTTGAACCCTATGATTATGCCCATTTTACAGACAAGAAAAATAGGCACTGAGAGAGATTAGTTTGTCTAAAGTAAACAAGGTAAGTAACTGGCAGAACTAGGATTTGAACCTGGAGCTTCTGAAGCTGTGGTCAGGGCTTACCCATTAGCTCCCTTGCCTTTCATTTGTAATGAAAACCTGTTTGCTCCAGGAGCAGAGGGACAGGTGCTTGTGAAAATTAAAGATTAATGAGGTGCGTGCATGTAATGCTGTTTTGAGGATGGGCAGATTGGTACTACTACCCGCATGGGGAAGAAATAAGCCCAGCAGGGAACTGACCTCCATCCCTAGGGTCAGTCAGGCTAAAAGGGGCAGAGCTGGCACTGCAACTCTGGTTTCTGGATTCTAGATCTGGCCCATATCTTTCAGACTTTCAAGTTCCACATTAGCAAACAAATCACTAAGCAGATAGAATCTTTACTGCTTGCACCTGGTGCAGAGCAGGTTCTCAACCAATGATGCCTAAATGAGTAGCCATAGGGATAGCTGGCTGGGTGGGTGAGTGAGGGAGTGAAGGGGTCTGGATGGCACCCTTGTGTCTCTGGTAGGGTTATTGTCTCCATTTTTCAATTAGAGTTGTGACCACTAGAGGGCGATGTCGGACAAGAGAAAGGAAAAAAGATGCTTCACTGTCATTTCTAGGACTGGAGAAAATATCAAAAATACATTTCTCCTGTAGACTTAAACCAAAAGGAGAGGCTCTAATTCACAGAGCAATTAAAGTGAGCATTGCTTTCCCCTGGGCTTGCAGGCTGCTGAGAACCTTTTTCAAACCACAGGAACATGTGGGCCACCTCTGACCTTTCTAGATTTAAAATCAACAGATCAAGGAGAGGGGGGGAACATCTTGGTTGGCCTGAAAAGTGGATGTTTATAGATAATAGGCTGTTTTAAAGAAAAGACATTTTGCAGTTTCCCAGAGTTTTACAACATTGATGGGAGTTAATGTTTCGAGAAATGGTATTATGATGAAGTTGTATGCTGAATTAATTTTCCGTAAATAAAACCATACATTTCTACAGATCGCTTTTTCTGCCCTATCATGGGGGTGTGTACTCTTGGTGGATGAACATTCTCTCCTCTTCCTCCACCTGCCCCGCTCCTCTCCATGAACCGTGGAGTAAGAGAGACCTGGCTTTGAATCTGGGCCATGTTGCCACAGCTTGCGTGACCTTGGGAAAGTCACTTATGTTCTTGGAAGTTAGAATTGTCACCTGAAGAGTGACAATCTTTGCCTAAAGAGGGAGAAGAATTATACTTCAAGTTTGTCATGAAGTCCAAAAAGAAGACGCGGAAAGTTTCCACCTTGGCGCCTCCGGCAAAGCCCTCGGCTCATGGGAGCCATCTTTCATGTTATGCTCTCACTTGCTTGGGAGCGCGGTCAAGACCGAGAAGTAGGCACAAGTCACCTTGGGAACTCCCCCGGCTTCAGCTCTTTGCCCGTCTCTCCTTTTGCATGGGGCACAGAAAGTTTTGTTGTCAAAAGCACAGACAGATCTTCAGTGAGAATGAACCCGTTGCTCCTCCCTAGTGTTACAACTAACTCACCCCAAGATTTGCATTTGTCTGAATTGGAGAGGGAAAGAATGGTGGCCTTTCAGAATCAAATCCTACGTGGTGCTAATAATGATGGTGAGTATAAGAACATTTCCTGGCACATATGATATGGTCTGCACTGTGCTAGGTGTTTTATATGCATTATCTTTCTTAATTCTCATTACAAACTCTGTGAGGTAGGTGTTTTATCATGTTCTTTTCACAGATGGGGAAATGGAGGATCAGAGTTTAAGGAACTTGGGCTGAGATCACACAGCTATTAAGTGGGCAAAACTGGAGTCAAACTCAGGTCTGACTCCAAAGCTTGCTGTTGAGAAGGAAACTGGAAATAAAAATATGTGTGTCACTCACGCACTCTCCCATGCCGACATCATAGAAAGATGTAGCATGTTGGGAGGCTGAAGGGAAGGAGAGGCGCAGGTAAGAGACAGACTCAGAAAAACTTGGTGGAGGTGATGCTTTCTGAGCAGTGACCTAAAGATTAGGGAGGGTCCCAGCAGGCAGAGATGAGGTAGGAAGAAGCCTTTACAGGTGAAGGCAAAGGCAGAGAGGCTGGCAAGCATGGGTTTGCTCTGGGTTCATGGATATGTTCAGTAATGCATCCCCATATGACACTGGTGCTACCCGTCATTATGGAAGGGGAAAATGAAGCACAGAGAAGGTGACTAACTTGGCGAAGGTCACACAGCTGAGTGGTAGAGTTGGCATTTGAACTGCCACATGTCTCTTAGACCATCTTTAAGGTGGAGATCACCTATGGATCTTAACTCGTCATTAAGAGATTGTGGTTTTAGGGAGGATTCCAGGTCCAGCAGCTCAGCCACACCCAAGCCACGTACCATGTGCCCCCACCTAGAAGTGTGTGGGAGCCAGGATGGGGGAGAATTCTAGGGAGAAGGAGAATTATCATAAGACTGTACCTTTGCACCACACTTGCTTTTCTTTTCCTCCTGCCTTGGCATTCAGTTACTATCTTGCATTCTTTTCCATCGAATAATAATAATAACTCATTAACCACCTGTCAACCCTGAGATAATGAAGACAGGGTGGAGGTCGGACGTCAGAGCTAGGAAGTGGATGGAAGGTTCAAGAGCAGCCAGTGCCGATGACCACTCTCCTGCTCCCCTTCCTGGTGATTTTCTTCCTAGTCTCACAACAGCTCCAGACATGTCTCTGCAGCTGAAGGAGTCTGTGTTGCCGGGCCGGAGACTGTGGAACTGGCCTGGGAGACTGGATCCTGCTTCCTGGCCCAGGGCTGTCTCTGCTGCCCCTGCCCTCCGGCCCTCAGGGCCTCTGCTGCTTCCTCCTGTCTGTCCGCAGTCAGGAGTTGCCCATGGACTGCGAGTGTCCCCAACACCACCACAGATCTCAGCCTCAGGTTCTCGTTCCCTGAGAACTTGGCCTACAGGGGACAGGAACCCCAGGCCACTGGTGGATCTATTTACGTGGGTTTTAGGATCCATGGAATCCTAACTTGCTTTACACCTGTGACCATAAATTGCCTTGGCCCTGGAGGGACATTTGTAGGGCAGGGGTGTATCCACAGATGGACAAGGCACAAGCAGAAATCTCATTTAGAGGGAGGCGAGGTGTGAGGGGCACTGGAGGGTATGCCAGCTGTGGACTGAGGGGAATTTCCAAGGTAGTGGGAAGAGTGGAGACTCACCTCCACGTCCTCCTGGCGGAGGGAGGAGGAACGTGTGCACTCATTCTGCCATTCAGTTATTCACCCCTTCACTCAGTGTGCACACATGGATGCTTGCTGCTTAGTCGTGTCTAACTCTTTGTGACCTTATGGACTGTAGCCCATCAGACTCCTCTGTCCATGGGGTTCTCTAGAAAAGAATACTGGAGTGGGTTGCTGTTTCCTCCTTGAGGGGATCTTCCTGACCCAGGGATTGAACTCGTGTCTCTTGCGTCTCCTGGATTGGCAGGTGGATTCGTTACCACTGAGCCACCTGGGAAGCCCCAACATGTACCCATTGAGCACCTCTTCTGTACCAAGCAGTGTTGAAGCAGGGAAGAAAAGATAAAATTCTTGCCCTCAAGGTGCCCTTACCCATTCTGCTGGAGATGATGGGGGGGGGGCAGGGGTGAGCAAATAAAGCACATACCTAGTAAATTAGATGACAGTGACAAGTGACATGGAGGAAAGCAAACTGGGGAAGGGGGCATGGAAGGCTGGGGAGGTGGAATCTGTCTATATATGGATCTTCCTTGTAGTTCCAGATGGAGCTAGAATCAGATTATTTTTCTTCTAATCAACCTGGTCATTATTCAGAGATGCCAGATTCAGATTCACTCCATTTAGGTAAAATGCAGGCAAGTTCAATATCTGGCACCCAGAGTTAACGAGGGGACTTAACAGTGAAGCTGCTCTCTGTTCCTCTCTGTTCCAGATGGGGCCCAGGCACACTGAGCTGAGCTGCCAGGGTGCAGGGGAGGTGCCCAGGAACCCGGGATGGTGGGAGTGGGAACACTTCTATCAGTGGATCTCAGTGCTCAAGGCCAGAATGCATGCATGTCCTGGGCCCTAGAGAGGTGGCCAGGCAGCTAACATGGCTGGGCATTCTGGGGCTTGAGTTTCCCTAACATGAGACTATAAATACAAATGTGGCTATAGGCCAACCATGTTGTTACATGTTAAATGGGGCTCTGGTACCTGAACCAAATCAGCATTAGTCACCTTCTATTTAGGGCCCATAAGCATCTTCTATTTTCACAGTCCACAGGGAGGCCCAAGAAACAGATTTATGAGAGAACAGCTTTCTTTTGGCCACGCGGTCTCATTCTGAGGTACTAGGGTCTGGGCTCCAACACATGCATTTTGCAGGCGACCCAATTCAGCCCATAGCAGATGGGCAGTGACTAGAGGAAGAAAGGCCGGGAGCTGTGTGAAGGAGTATGGATTTCATCTGAAGTCTCACACAGAGCGACGGTGCTCATGTTAATATTTTACAGAGTTCTAATGGAAGCAGTGAGGGGAAAGACTTGGAGGAGTGTGGAGATGGGTTGAAAGTGCTGGGGTGCTCTCTGAGAGCACCTGGAAGAGGGGAGATGCAGGGGGCAGAAGCAACGACTTGTGATGGGTCACCTGCAAGGGGCTGGACGGAGTGAGTTAGATTTCTGCTTTGGACTATTGGGTGCACTGTGGGAATTGTAACTGAGAGTCCTGGAGGAAAGTGTGGCCCATGCAAAGGGGGTAAAGATGGGTGCAAGGTGGTGGGGGGACATGGTGAGTTTGAGGGACCAGTGGGACATCTGAGTGGAGGCCGATCTCCAGCTCTGGAAAGAAATCTGGATAGAGAAATGGATTTGGGACTCATTAGCTTGGGTGGTAATTGAAGCCACGGGAATGGACGAGGGAAGGGTACTGGCCGTGTGTTTGAAGATTCAGAAGTGAGCTGAAAACTTCTTGTTAAAGCTGGAGATGTGTGTGCCCTGAATGACAAATGCTCTGCTGATGCGGAAACCCCGCTAATTTTTACGCCGATGTTCTGTCTGAGGAGTCACTGGAGACTGGGGGTGAGGAGAGGTCCTCTGGTCTCCTGGGTGTTAGCTCTCTTCCCAAGCCCGTGGGGTGTTTAATCAACTTTTGCGACTTAATGAGTTACTGGACGCCCTCGCAGCCGGGTCAGCCCAGGGTCCCCTCCTGGGATGGACTGTGAGTGGCCCTCCAAGACAGAACCACCTGCTTTATCAGGCATGGGGGTGTGACTTCCCAGGCCAGCGAGATCCAATGGCTGACCTACACAGTGTCACTGATGATGCCAGTGAAGGAAAAGTATTTGCTGACCTTTGAGGATGCATGACATAATTTCGGTAGTCTTAGCACGTTCGCCTTTTTAAGATGTCTTTCTTGGACTGCTTTTAAAGTAATACCAGCTGACATGTATAGAGTCCTCACGAGTCCAGATGATGTGTGAAGCATTTTTCCTGTGCTGTCTCACTCCATCCTCACAGATGGTTGTGCCCATCTTCCTAATGAACACACACAAGCTTGGAGAGGGAAGCCGCTTGGGTGAGACTGTGCAGTTTGCAGTGGAGGGGCCTGGACACGAACCCCAGCAGGCTGATGTGAAGCCTCCCAGGTTGTCACTTAGCTACTGGCTGGTGTGTTCCTTCATGGAAGGGACACCTTCCCTGTTTCTCTGGCCTCAGAGTCAGACACATGCCTGGGGGTTGTTTCCAGCTCCCCCCACGGGCTGACATGTGACTTGGGTCAGTTGTTTACCCTCTCTGTATCAGTCTGCCTTTTTTTGTAAAATGAGACCATTATGCCCACTAGAATGGGACTTCAGAGTGAGTGTAGTGATGATGAGGCGTAACGATTGTGAAGCACTTGGCTCCAGGCTTGGAGCACAGTAAGTGCCTGCGGCAGATGCTTCTACTCAGAGATGGCCACGACTGTATCTGTCCCATAGGCTCTTTTGCTCCTGTGATGGTAACACTTCCTCACTCACCATTGGGTTTAGATCCCATCCTTTTGAACCAGGAGGTATCTTTGTAATCACCTTGGCCAACAGGCTAGGGTGGAAGTGGAAGGAAGGATGCTAGGTGACTTCTGAGGCTAGGTTATAAAAAGGTCTGCCTGGCTCTCTCAGTCTGTCTTGAGACACGTGCCCAGGGAGCCATGAACCAATATGTAAGCTGTCTGGTTATCCTGTGGCCTCTGCATGTGGGGAGACCCCTCAGAGATAGAGCCTCAGCTCTTCCAGCCCCCAGACCTTTGAGTGTGTCCAAAAAGTGTGTCAATTCCTACTGACTGGGCGTTTATGAGCAGTCATAAAGGCTAATTGGATTGCCTGATACCAGAAGGTTTGCACTGTGCAAATGAGGGCAATCAGGATGAGAGCCCTGTATATGGCAGCCAGAGGGAGGGGCATTCTCCCTCAGCTCTTCCCTGAGAGGCCTCTGTGAGCTAAGGTAATAAGACACCCTTTGGTGCATCATTTTACACTTCCCCCAACGCTTCCATATCAGTAATCTCCTTTCAGCTATACCATATGCCTCCAGGTTGGAGTAGGACAAGAGTTACTTACTTCACGCTCCAGCTGAGCAAACTGAGGTAGAGTGAGTGGAGGGGACAGAATTCAGGGACGTATAGCTGGTTAGGGGCAGAGCAAAGAAAGTGTGTTCTCCTTGTCTTCAACGCTTAGCTCTTCAGCTTGCTAGCTGTGGGACTTTAGGCAGCTTACTTAACTTTTCTGTGCCTCAGTTTTCTCATCTATAAAATAGGGATCGAAACGGCACTCCTTTATAGGGCTGTGGTGAAGATTAATTTACATATTTCATGTGAAGTGTTTAGGGCATTACTAGACAGTATGGAAAAGCTGGAAAATGGCTGAATAGGGGGTTTCAAATCAGGGAGTCTAACTCCTGACTGCACGCACACTGGTAGGCCCAAGTCCTGGAAATTCCTACCGATCCTCCAAAAGGAGGTCGAACAGCAATATTCGACCAGGACATTTTCCAGCTTCTCCACTATTCCCTGGAGAGCCTAACTGTGAGTCCGCCCTGGCCACTGTGCCTTGGTTACATGATGCCTGAACTGAAGGCAGCACCATCACCCTCTTTTTTCAGTGCAGTCCAAGATTTCACTGTTTTTTTTTTTTTTTTTTTTCAGTCAGAGCATACCATTGACATCCTGAGTTGGCAGTAAAATTCGAAGCGTTCTTACCACAGATAATCACATCAAGCTGCATTCCTACCCAGTTAGGACTGACGCAGGTGGAGAAGTAACAAAACTGACTATGNACCTTTTTTTTTTTTTTTTTTTTTTTCGCAGTCAGAGCATACCATTGACATCCTGAGTTGGCAGTAAAATTCGAAGCGTTCTTACCACAGATAATCACATCAAGCTGCATTCCTACCCAGTTAGGACTGACGCAGGTGGAGAAGTAACAAAACTGACTATGGCATCATTAGTTTGTTACAAAAGATTTTGCTTTGTTGACATTGGCTACTTGCAGAAGAACCCAGATGAGTTCCTCCTCCCTGGGTGCTTGGAAATGCCCCTGTGCTGTTTCGAATACACCCTCCTTTTTTTTTTTTTTTTTTTTTAAGTTCGTATGAATGGCTTGCTGTTACTTACAACCAAAAAAGTAAGTGATGGACTGACTTCTGGGTGACCTGTATGTAGGCAGGAAGGAGGTGTAGCATGGATGTCTTGCATGGTAGAGTGTAGAGAAGGCAAGCACTGGGAGCCTGTGGCATGTGCCATGTCCAAGCCTGTGGCTGGTGTTATGGTTGATCATGAGTTTTTCCTGCTGAGTCTGGATGTGACTTTAGCTTTGATCAGCTGTCACCTGAATGCGAAGAGACGATGTTCTAAGAGGACACTGGTGTAATTAATCAGGCTTCAAGCATTTTTGTTCTTCAGATGGCTCCCCAGCTCCCTTAATGTACTGCTGTCTAACCCACATTTTCCCAGCTTACCCACAAGGATGAAATGATATTTTTGTCATGTCTTATTTCTTGCTGAACTAAAAATTCTCTAAGCAGCCACACTGCTCGATCCTACTCATCTAGCCAAACTGTGTGTGGTACTTGCTCAGATAGTCACTGAGTGGTGGTCTGTGGGCCCCACAGTGGGTAGGTGGGTCAGAGTGGATGGAACCCAACCCCAGAGCCCACTGGGCATCCCTTTCGCAGTCAGTGGTGGGATGTTAACTCCTGTGAGTGCATTTCCACCAGGTGCGTTTGCTTAGGTGACATATGGTAAATGGCAAATGGACTGTTGTGTCTGTGGCTCTTTGCGTAGCTCCTGGGCAGTAATGGGGGGCAGTGCTGACTCAAGTAGGAGCTGAGCCACCCCTGATGCTTTTCTGCCTTGTCTTTGAATCCTGCAAGTTGTCTCCTAATTGACCCCCATTCTCTCCCCACCTCAGGCCCCAGTCTAGGGACACCTTTCTATTCTGGGGAGATGTAAGTTCACCCTTACTTATATTCTCTCAAATATATTGTCTATGCATAAGCCCTTCTTATTTGCCTGTGCCTTGGCTTTTGAAGCTCGAAGTTAGTTATTAACTTTTTTTTCTTTTCTTCTGCTTTATTTTATACTGTTGCTTCCTTAAGGGAAGGAATGCAGACTGCTAGGCTAAATAAAAAAGAAGAGAAACACAGGGCTATAAGGAAATGCCAGAATGAAAAAGCATATTGGTGCATATTTTAGAAATGTTATCCCACTGCACAAATTATAGAAACTTTTTCAACCTAGCCTAAGCGAATTAGAGGAGTTTATGATAAGAGTAAGGTTTAGGCAAGGCATGGGGAGAAACATCTGGCTGCCACAAATGATGGGGCTCAGGAGCCAGGCAGCATGAAAAGCTGGAAGAAGGCGCGCTCACCATTGTCACTGCATGGGTCCCACCATCTCTCATCTCTGCCCCTCTTGGAATGTCTACTTGGCTCCTCTCTCCCAGGACTGGCTTTCACGCGGCTATGGTGGGCATATGACAAATGGATCCCCAGCCCTGCCTATAGCTCAGATGGTGCCTTTGTACCAATTGAAAAAGCTGCCCTTTCACAGAAACACTTTACTGCCGTCTACTGGATACCGTATTAAAAATACATAAATAAGGGAGGATTGCAAATGCAAGTATCTATTCCAGAATTGTTTAATGAACATCTTATAGTGTTGAGTGCCATGACTGCAAGAGTGCCTCCAGTTAGCCTCAGAAGCAGCCACAGGGAAGAACCAAAATTCTTGAGTCTGAACAACAGAGAAACTCGGTCCAGCCTGGGCCAGGTGTCCACCTGTCTGTGCTTCGGGCAGCAGCCGCAGGGGCCAACTGGCCAGTGCAAAAGTGTCTTCAGACAAGTAGCTGTGAAGGTTGGGCAGACCACCCCCAAATGCACATGCACTGGGATTTATCACAGGCATGTTAGGGTATCTCTTTGTCAACCCCTCCTCCCCCAAATTTAACACATCCTTGAAATACTGAATCAATAAATCTCAAGATAAAAGTTCTTTAGCAGAACCAACGTGGTAGTTTCTTTTGGGGCCAACCACAGGTCACCCGATGCATTGTTGTCTAGTGTTGTTGCTTAAAATGGAACGATCAGCCTAAATGTCAGTTCCTCAGTAAACCTTACTTGATCCCTTGAGGAAACAGCATTTCCTTAATTCAAGCAAGGTTAATGAAGGGCGCTTTCCCAAAGGTGAGGGCAGAGTTAAGGGAATCTAACAGGGAAGTTAATGTACTGTTGGAGCCAGCAAAAGCTGGCAGCCTCACCTCTGCTATACTTGAATAGGTAGGTGTGGGAGCAGCTTTTGGAGTCAAGAAAGTGGTCAGAGTTGTAGGGATTGCGTAGAGGGTGCCTGGTGGGACCTGTGGCCTCAGGTGCAGGGAGGCAGCTAACTTACTAGAGAAGCAGCTGGAAAAGTAAATATCTCGACCTCACTCTCTCCTCCTCTCCAGACTCCTGCCAGTGCCTTGATTGTCTGAATCTAACTGGAAGCCAGGAGACAAGAGAAGCTGTTGAAACAGTCCATACATGTTAGCTTCCTGAGGGTACAAGGATGGAGAGAGATGGAAAGTGAATCTAGGAGAGGCAAACGGAAAACATCCAGCACATCCCAAGCTAGGTCCCTCTCCTATTTGCTGCTCTAGATGACTGCATTTCCTCGTCATAATGCTCATTCTAATTTACTGTTTCTATTGGGAGATTAAGCCTTCCCAGGTGGCTCAGTGGTAAAGACTCTGCCTGCCAAGCAGGAGATGCAGATTCCATCCCTGGGTTGGGAAGATCTCCTGGAGAAGGAAATCCCAACCCACTCTAGTACTCTTGCCTGGGAAATCCCATGGACAGAGGAACCTGGTGGGCTGTAGTCCGTGGGGTCACAAAGAGTCAGATATGACTTAACGACTAAGCCACCACCATTGGGAGATTAAGCATATGGTAAGGATTGTGTCTGACTTGTTCATTGCTCTATTGCCAGTGCCTACCGCTGTGCCTGGTTTGCAATGGTGTGCAATAGTACTTGGGAAATGAGTGGATGGATATGTCTGATGTCCTTTCATGGGCCATAAATGTCTTTAAGAACAGTGAATCTCCCAGCACAATCCTTGCACATAAAGGGAGATTTCTGGTGAATAAATATCTGTGTAGTTAAGTAAATGGATGAATCCTAAGGATAGGGAACCCAGAAAACTCCATGGTACCAAGTTTATGTCAAGATTCAACCCCAAATTTGTTAAATTTAGCAGAATCTGTTCCTTCCTGAGAGGCCCAGGAGCTCCTACATGAGTCCTCTTCTCCCACCCTTTATCCATACAACCTTGGTCTGGTAGCATCCAATCCATTTCCTCAGAAGCAGACTAGGGATGGTCACCTCAGCCCTAGTGGAGAAGTGAACCATGACCAAGGCTAAGACCGTCAGTCTCTCCCTCGGAATCAGCCTCTCGAATCCACCGATGATGGAGAATGTACCCCCTTCCTTGCTCTCTACCTTTTTTCCCCTCAAATTGATCAGAGGTAGTGCTTGCTCCATGCATTAAAAAACTGATACACTCAGATACCAGACTTATCAGGTCATATGCTGATGTGTTTACAGTCTTGGGCTTTGCAGCTGCACTGCTTGATTTCACTTCCAGCTCTTCCAATTCTTAGCTGTGTGACATTAGGCAAGTTACTTGTCTTCTCTGTGCCTCAGTCAAGGATTCAATGAGTTAAAGCATGTAAAAGCATGTGCCTGGCACGTGGTGAGCACTCAGTAAATTTTATCCGGGTCTTGACCACTCAAGCAACTTGAGAAAAAATAATTGATGGAGTTATACTTTAAGCAGTGGGTAAATGAAAGTAACAATCATGGAATAAATTGGAATGAATTAGACATTTCTCAAGGGTTACTTGTGTCTTTCCACCCTCTCCACTATAGGGTAAGTATAGAGAAAAAAAGTTCGAGAGCTATTTCTAAAAGAAGCATTACAAATGAGCTGGTGCCTTTTTAATTTTTCAAGAAAATCTAGAGGCCAGTGGCTGTATCTGGTATTCACTCTTCTCTTTCTGCAAAGTTCATGGGTTCTTGGCTCTAAATAAGCTTAGTTCTCTATAGCTTCCCACAAGGAAATTAAATTTTCAGGTCCTGCACAAAAGTTTAGTTATCGCTAATATAATCATCTGTGCTGTCACTGTAGGGCTGTAGGATTTGGGAGGGGGGAGAATGGGATTTGACAGCAATAAAAAAATTCCTCCTCTGGCCCTGCCTCTGAGATACTCAGACATGCGTTCCTCAAGCACTCACCAGCACAACCATACACATGTGTACACAAAGGGGTGGGCTTTCTCAGACAGTTATCCTGAGTGACTTTTAAAAAACTCAACCCCGCCAGCCTTTTGGGAGTGTCTTGTTAGCCTGAACCAAGTGTTGAGGGAGCGGAAGAGACGGGGTGCCATCAGCATGGTCTTGTCCTGGTCCTACCTTCCAGGAGATTCCACAGTGATATGCTGGTGGGGGTGGGTGGGGGATGGGGGAGGTGGGGGGATGGGGGAGTGGAGAGAGAGAATGCTTACCAGGATCTGATAAAAGATAGACTGTGATAAGGGCTATGTGGGAGGTTAAAAAGTTGCTAAAGGTTGCTCTTTCTCTAACTTATTTTATATGTGATTCTGTGTAGTAGTTTTGGAGTTAACCAGCCTTGTTCTGGTGGGCTGCCGTCTGTGGGGTTGCACAGAGTCAGACATGACTGAAGTGACTTAGCAGTAGCAGCAGCCTTGTTCTGCCACCTGGATTTGACTGTGGGATTCACTACTTAAGAGTAGTGACACTCTCTGAGGTTAATTTCCTAGTCTGTAACAGGATAGTATTATCACCTCTCTGTATGTGCTAAGATTGCTTTCTGTGGCAAGTAACAGAAGTCAGATGGCAGTGGCTTCACCAAATAAAAGCATATTTTTCTCATGGAACAAGTAGTTCAGGGGTAGGAAATCTGGTATTGGTACCATTGCTCAAGGGACCCATCAAGAATGCAGGGTCTTGCTGCCCCAGCATCCGTGGCCACAAGGGGGCAATTCCAGCACCAGGCAAAATGGTAAGAGGTCAGCTTTGAAGAGCTTTCTGGAGAGTCCTACTTAGTTATTCTGTCTTATCCTTCATTGGCCACAACTATGCTGGGATAACCAACCCTACCGGCAAAGGAATCTGGGATATCAAGTATTTTAACTGGACATACTGTTGTCTCAAACATAACTGAAGTCCTGTGAGGAAGCAAGAAGGAGAGACCCCAGCAAATCTGCAACACGGTCTTGGGAGTCGTTGAGAAGACTCCCTGAGAAATGTCAAGTTCTTGGCCCAATGCCTGATAGGTAACTATCATTACCAACTGAAACTCTTTCCAATGTCTTCTCTGAGGAGGATCCCCCAGTGATGTGGCCAGTGGAGACCCAGGCTCCTCACTGACTTGACTCCCCCCTAACTTCTGCTCATCTGAATCTGACTCATCCCTCATGACTCAGGCAATCTCAGCTCCTAGACAAAGTCTTTCCTCACTTCTCTGGTCCTCAAAGGCATCACCTGCTCTTTTGAAAACCTGTAACACAAAATAACTACTACATTACTCAAATGTAATTTAACATATGTTTCTTGGTGTGACTAATTTATACCTCTGTTTATTTTTGTCTCCTAACAAGATTATAAATTTACTGAGGGCAGAAATGATGTTTTATTCCTGCATCCCTGCCTCAAAGCTTTGTTACTTGTTCTTACACAGAGTAGATGCTCATGCTGAGTAGATTGTAGGGCTTGGGAGGCAGTCAGCTTTTGTTTAAGTTGCTAGTAGAGCTGGGGATGTGATATTCCAGAGATTTATCCCCATGTGTGCAGTAGTGAATCACATTCTTTGGGTCACCTGCTATTTTGTATACATTGGTTTTCCGAGCAGAGATAGCCAAGATATGGTCTAGTAAACATGGATTGTGGTCTCTCTCTGAAAAAAAGCAGGGTAAAAAGTGAGGCTAGAATGCCTACATAGAGTCAAGTATTCACTGATTCATTCATTCATTCAGCTGAGTGCCGGCTAGGCACCATGCGAAGTTTGAACCTCTTGATCCTGTGTCTGTCCTACAACTTCTTCCAGTCTTGAGGCAGGATGAGCTCCTTTGCTCAGAAGTACTCACTTCCTTCAGGTTTTGACTCAAGGGGAATTCCCTGATCCCATCAATTTCAAAACCATCTTCTATTAATAATCTCGACTCAGCTACTTGCTTTCTAGGGGAGCCCTGACAAATAATTAAGAAAGAAGAACATGAAGTAGGACTGCTGTGAGTGGGAAAGCCCCATACACACTTGCCCCTTTTTACCAGCTCACATCCTGGTCTCTTTTGGGTCCCTGTATGAGCTATCAGTAACCCCTCTCTCCTGGTCCCATGTAAGGGAAAGGATTTGTCTTCAAGCAGATTATATTTCATCCCTTAAAACAAATTCAGCAATTGATTTCTGCGCCTTTGTTATGTATAAAGTACTATGCTGGCACAGATGACAAGAACACAAAGATATTAAATCAGTTAAGGAACCGATTAAATGTTTGATTAGAGTGTGCAAGCTAATGGGGGTGCAAGCTATCATCTTTGTAAGACTGATACAGCACTTTCTCTGTGCCAAGCCCCATGCTTAATGCCGTACATACTTTTTCTCCTTGGATCCTCTGAGGATTTACAACACTGTGAGACAGGTGGAAGATAAAATAATTATCCTTTATCTCCCCCTTTCCCCAACCACTCACCCACCTTCTGTTAAAGTTGAATCCATGAGGGAGGGGTAAGGGTTAGAGATCTAAAAAGGATTCAAAATTCTGGAAAGAAACCACTTGTTGGTTGGGTGGCCCATACCAACATGGGGTGACACCAGTAGAGTAGAATTGGCAGCATTTTTTGAGTAGCAGAGGCTTGTGATATCTCCCCTGCATCTTGCCTCTGAGTCTCTTTTGAGTACAGAGTGGGTGGATGCGATCTGAAAATGTCCCTTAATAGAGGAGAGGAAGGTAGTTAAAAAGTCAGAGCTAGGTGCCAGCGATGGGGGTCACTGTGATGTGATTTAAGGTGATGTCATGGCAGAGGCTTTACTGTGGATGAGCCATGGTTGGGGCCTCAGGATCAGCAGAGCCAGGAAGATGCTAACTCACAGGGAGAAGACCTGCATGCTCTGTGCTACTATTCAAGCAGCTGTGGGCCCTTTAGAAGGAGGAATGACAAGGGAAAAGCTACCATCCAAGACCAGCAGGATGACATATCTTGGCTGAGGTCAGCTGTGATGTTGAGTGGTACCTGGACCTGCCAGGATGACAGGCTTTATCTGGAACAGATGACCTTCCCATGAGGCTAGGGGGTGGCTTGGGAAAAATCTTTCCAGGAATTTAGCTTCCCCCTCAAGGGAGACAAGGAGGAGAGGGAAAGGGAGAGTTTTTGATTCAGTGTAATAAATTACCCATAGAGATGGGCTTTACCAGAGAAGTGATGGCATTATTGTAATGTAAAATTGAGAATTTTTTTTTTTAACATTTGCAAGAACAGAGATTTCAAAATTTTGACTGAGAATTTTATATCCACTAGAGGAGTTTGGGTAAAAATCCTTAAATATTTTCTTTTCTAGTCTCTACTCTTGGCTTTTTCCTCACAGAGACTCCTCATAATCCAAAGTGCCTGCCAGGGCCAAGGTGGATGATAAGCCCATGAATAATGGCTGAGGCTTCGTTAGTAGACTCCATCGTTTACTCTGAGGGAGCACATATTCATCTTTTCATCAATGGAGAAACTAGAGAAGGACTTGCCCTGCTGGGCTGAGGGGAAAAACATAATGCCCTTGACTAGAGTCCTTCTAGATTCTAGACTAGAGGCTTCCCTGGTGGCTCAGTCAGTAAAGAGTCTGCCTGCAAGGTGGGGCACCTGGGTTTCATCCCTGGGTTGGGAAGATCCCCTGGAGAAGGAAAGGGCAACCCATTCCAGGATTCTTGCCTGGAGAATCCCATGGACAGAAGAGCCTCATGGGCTACAGTTCGTGGGCTCACAAAGAGTCGGACAAGGCTGAGTGGCTGACAGAGTCCTTCTGGCTCCTAGATCCTTCTTGGTAGAGTCAAGGTGGCCCTGTGAGAGCATGTGAGGGAAGAGACAGGAGGTGCTGGCGAGAGAGGTGGCAGCTATTTTGAACAAGGGTTTCTTCCTGTCAGTGACTCCACCTTTACTCAGACCCAGGCTCCAGTTCAGAAGTTCAGCTCCCTTCTCCAACACCCACTCTCAGATTCACACACTCACAGAAGAACCATCCTTCACCACAACAGCTAGCATTGACCCTGCCCTGAGGCCCTTTCCTCTTCCAAAGGCAGGAAGAGGAAGGAACCATGGAAAAAACAACAAAACCAAAAAAACCTACTCCCTTCCTGCGAGCGCAAGCAATTCCACTTAATTTAGTTTGCACCAAATAAGGATGCTGAGGAAACGGAAATGGGATGACTCCCACAGTGTGGGTTCAACGTATAGAAACTCAATATACTAATTTGCAAGCCAGATCGATTAAGAGGTGATTATGCACTTTACAGGCAACTGCCTTGCTTCAGTATGGGGTTCCTTTGAGCATTTGCTCCCTGGGCGTTTAAGAATTTGCTTATAGATCATGACCATTGGATGGAAGGAGGAGTGAAGCGGACAAATAGTAGGAGGCCTCATCTACTGTCGGTGCAGGAGGAATGAAGAAAAAAGGTGAAGCGCTTCTGAAATGATGTAAATCAATGGAAAAACAGGATGGATTCCCCAAATTTAATGTATATGCAACTTTGCATAGCATTATAAAATAACAGCTGTCGTGAATGTTTACTACTATATACTGAACTAGTTTACTTACACGAATCTTCACAAGAGCTATAAAAGGTAGATATTACCATCCTCAGTCTCTAGATCAGTAAACTGAGGCTCAGGATGTGAAAAAACTTGTCAGAGGTCTCAGATATTTCAAGTTCATATTACTCTAACAGTCATAAATCCAACTGTGGGTATTTGTCTCTCTCTTTTTTGGTGCGAAGCCCAAAGGGTTAGTCAGTATTCATTCCTCTATTTGAAAAATGTTCTTTAAAAAGGAAACTATTTTTGGATGGAGTGAATTAAAGAATAAACACGAATATTACTGTTAGTTTATTTTCACTGAGTGCACGCACTCCTCCAACGATAATTCACCCAGGATGTGAGCTGGAACTCATTAGGAGTCACCAAGCCTGAGGGTGAAGATAAAACCATGATTAAAGACATCTGAGCCCTTAAGGACAATTTATTATCTTGGATTTCATTTTTAATAGGAGATCCTAATTCAGACAAGAAGTCCCTGGGGAATATGAGTGGTGCCCTGTAATTGTTGTAGGTCTCTGGAGTGTCCAAACATACACTGGCTCCTGGGCAGGGCAGGGTACCAGGTCTGCAAGCAGGTGCCAGGCCTGGGAACTCCTTGGACCCTTGACCAGCCCAGTTTGGTGGGACGATAATCTCTAGCAATACCACAAAGCAGAATGACTCCAAGTGGTCCTATACAAGTTGGCCATTTTTTTTTTCTCAAAAATCTCTCTATCCCAGTGGGAGGCTGAAAACTTGGCCCTGAGATCAGATTCAAAGCATTAATATAGGTAGCAAGTGGTCGTGAGGAGCAAGTGACTGTACAGAGAGCCAGATTCTCACTGTTGGCAGCATGGATGATAATGATCCACAATGGACCTCAGGTCCCTGGTCTGCAAAATGAGGTGATGACATAGCCTCAACGTGCTTTTTGAATCTGGTATAGAGTTAGAAAGACAGAGAGGGAAGAAATCCTACAGTTCAATTCCTTGCTCAGTCCCTTCCTTTACTGGGGTGCTAGAAATACATATATATAGAAATACAACAGCAGCAAGAGTATGTTGGTTATTTACTGGTGAAACATTATGTTCAATTCTGCAAATATTGGGGCAATCTTATGAAGTAGACACTGTCATTATCTCCATTTCATAGTGAGGGAACTAGAGCGCAGAGGGACTGGATGACTTACCCAAGATCACACGGGTTCAGGTAGTATAGCTTTAGCACCTGCACTCTACAATCTTCACCTAGAAAGTGGGAACAATGGCATATCTACCTCAGAGAATTATAACGAAGATGAAATGACATCACAAACTAAAGTGCTGAGCATGGTTCCTGGCACATGATAATCACTTGTTAAGTAAATTAGATTTGTTTAGCTTGGAGAAGCTAATAAGAATAAGAGACTTAATGATTGTCTTCAAATATATGGACAATTTTTAATGACTCACTTATGTTTGATGAATATTGAGCCCCTACAGAGCCAGACTAAATGCTTTATATTATTCTTAGGTCTGTGTCATTCAAGAAGAAAATTTAATTTTTAAACAGGAGAAATTTAATTAGACACAAAGATAACTTGACCTTTATACTAGGTATAAAATTCCAGAATAAATGATGGCAATTCACTGTGAAAGTTGTATTCATGGTGCTTAAATGGAGAATCAGTATTTGAACAACTTCCAGGTACAACTGTGCAGGTTGTATACTGCGAAAAACTAGAGATTGCCATTTACGCCATAGTGAATGTGTTAATAAGCATTGTTTGGAAGTTACATAATACACAACCTGCATGGTCCTTTGTAGCATTCCTGCCTGTTAGTCCTGGAGCTGGTCTTATTCCAGCTGAAGGAATCCATATCTTTGCATAAAAGTTGAGAGTTGAGATAATTATCTAGGAAAAGGAAGTACATGACTTGTACACTACAACACATCACCCAGAGTTCCATGGCAGTCATAGATAATAGGTCATGGGCTCAGAGTCCCTCTCCACATGACACTTAATAGGGAGTTGCTATCCATTAATCAGATGTGTCACGGTGGCTGAAACAAAAGTTGTTCAGCACAGTGATCAGTTAGTCATTCTGAAGTCAAAATGATTGGGCTTGAATCTAAACTCTGCCACATATGATACTGGTGGCCTTAGTGAATCAGAAGGGCCACTTTTGACTGCAAATAACAGAAACCAAGCTAAAAGATTACAGAAGGATACCCTTTTGAGAAATACTGTATCACCAAAGCTTTTGATAGAACAGAGGATCATCGCATATGGAAAAATGTTGAACATTGATGACTCAATGCAGAAGTCATTCAGGAGAGTTTAGACTTTCAGTGGAAAGCAGACTTAGGAATACTTCGACTAATTTACTGGGTGGTAAAGAATCTACCTGCCAAGCAGGAGACCCTGATTTGATCCCTGGGTCAGGAAGATTCCCCTGGAGGAAGGTATGGCAACCTACTCCAGTATTCTTGCTTGGAAAATCTTCATGGACAGAAGAGCCTGGTGGCGTACAGTCCATGGGGTTGCAAAGAGTTGGACATGACTGAAGTGATTAGGCATGCATGTATGCCCATAAGAGAAATAAGTGGTAGGAAAAAGTCTACGAATAAGTGTCTAAATGCACTCTTTCACCAAGTATAATATAAAAATTCTAAATGATCAGAATATGGTGTCATAGGTTACTTGGCAACATTTTTTTTCTTTCTAGTTGGACACGGCACACACAGTGGTGCATCTTACAACTGATGGTCTCTTAGATGAGAAGAAATGTGGGTTACCATATCACAGGAAGGCCAGAGGGAGGACAGTGCTGGGGTTGGCTAATTCAGCAGCACAGGAAAACTGTTAGGGATATAGTTTCTTTTCTTCCGTCCGCATTGCCATCCTTAGTCTGTGGGCCTGTTCTTCTAGGTGGCTCCCTGCATGGCCCCAAGATGGCAGCCCCAGTTATAGGTACTGCATGAAAGTGACAATGTCCAGAGAAGAAAGGAAGCGCCTCTTCTGTATCTCATTTTGGTCAGCAAGGCTTCCTAGCAGACTTCTCGTGTTTTACTATCTATAACTGTGCCTTACATTCCTAAGCATTGTCAATACGAAGGGGATCACCATTGGTTTATGCCAGTAAGAGCCAGTTCCTGGGCCCCCTGGAAGAACTCCACTCCCCTGAAAGACATGATCCCTTGAACAAAGCTGAAGTTCTGATTGTGAGGCAGAGACACAAGAATGACTGTTGGTTACTCATCCAGAAGGGTCTGCCACTCAGGAAGTTGCTTATCTTTCCTTTGTCTCAGTATCTTCACGTGTGAAATGGCGATGATAATAGCCACCTGGAAGGACAGTTTCGAGGAGTAAATAACATGTAAAGTACTTAGGATAGTGTCTGATATATAGTAAGGACTTAAAAAGTGTTTGTATTATTGGTATTGTTCTTATTCTGATTGTTATTATAATGTCACCCTAAATCTAGATAGATAAAATCACAACCTGCCACTGAAGAAAAGGAAAATCTGGGCCTCAGTTACTTCAGATATTAGGACATATATTAGTCAGCAGAGTTTTTTGGGAGCAAATTCTCTGTGCTACATGGTGTTTACAGTCTAGGAGATTTAAAAGCTCAAGGAGTGTATGTCCGGTTGCAGATGTAAGACTTATACTTGGAAAACAAGCAGAGAGCCTTTTGCCTCCCAATCTTTGCACATACTCTACTTTCTGTCTGTAACACAGTTTATCATTCGTCTCCCCAGCCTTGGCCTGGCACACTCCTATTCTTCCTGCTATGTCAGCGCACTTGCTTCCCTGTCCCCAAACTTTAGGTAACCTGCGTATGCTGAATTCTCTCATAATTTCTATTAGCACGGGAACATTATATTATAGTTTCCAGTGTTAAACACGAAGTAATTGTGCAGTGTGAACTTATTAAATAAAGGGGTAAATGAATATGTTTCACTTAGAACTCTTTTAGGAGTGAGAGAAAAAGCTAGTTTAACCTGACTTAATAAAAAATAAACTTATGGACCTTATAACTGAAGAGCCAGAAGTTGCGTTAACTTCAGGTATAGCTTGATCCAGGAGCTTAAGCAATGACATTAATATTCAGTTTCTTTTCATTACTCAGCCCTGCCTTGCCAAGTGTTAGCTTTATTTTCAGGCTTTCCATGGCATTCCTTTGCATCTTCAGGTTCTCATCTTCCTAATTTAACCCCCGTGGCAAGAACCTGCTCCTCTTTCCTATGAATTCTATCAGATATCTCACTGATTCTAACTAGGTTGTGTGTTCATTCCTGCAAGAGTCATTATGGCCAAGGGTGGAGTTGGAGTAGAGGTTTCCTCTCCTGGGGCATATGGACTGAGAGAGAGAGAGAGAGAGAGAGAGAGAGAGAGAGAGAGAGATAGTGATTCCCAGGGGAAAATTTGAGATACTATATTAGAAGGGGACTTATGGATGCTGGACCATGAAATAATAGATGTTCACTGTAAAATGAACAAATGGGTGAATAAATAAATTATATAGAACCAAGTTATAAAATCAGATATTGAAAAGAAAGGGCTATAGAATTTGTGACAGGCAGAATAATGCCCCCATCCTCCCATGATGCCCACATCCTAATCCTTGGAACCTATGACTATATGTTAAGTGATAGATGGAATTAAGGTTTTTAATCAAATGACCTTAGAATAAGGAGATTATCTTGGATTTTCTGGGTATGTCTAACGCAATCACGAGTGTTCTTAAATGGAGAAGACAGAGGCAGAAGAGGATGTCAGAACAAAGAGATGTATAAAGTACTCAACTCACAGTTACTGGCTTAAAGATGGAGGAAAGGAACCATGAGCCAAGGAATGTAGGCTTCTTCCAGAAGGCAGAAAATCAAGGAATAGGTTCTCTCCTAGAAACTCTCCTAGAAAGTTATGAGTCCTGCTGACGTCTTGATTGTAGTCTAGTGAGACTTATTTTGGACTTCTGACCTGCAAAACTGTAGGATAATAAATTTGTGCTGTTTCAAGCGACTATTTATAATAGTGGAACAACAATAGAAAATGAATAGATTTCAAACAGTAAAAGATACTCCAAACAGAATAAATGAATGAACAAGTGAAGAAGTGAGTGAATGATACAGGATCATGTAATGAAATCCAAGTAGAGAGAGAAGTGCCACAGAGTTCAAAGGAGGGAGAGCTCTTTGTTGCTGTAGTCAAGGAGGGCTCTTGGGGGAAGGCAGGATTGTAGTTGTAGTCTTTTATAAGCTTAACAAAAGGAGAGAGGCTCCTGGTTGAGAAACATGGAACGTTTAAGAGCAGAAGTGAATTGACATATTGGGAACTTCTCTGAAATTGCAGGTTATGGTTGGAGAAGAGCATGAAATGTGGTTGGGTAGGTAAGAAAGGGTGGATTGTTGGAGGGTCTACAGTTCTGGGATAAGATATGATATTTCTATTTGTTCCACTTAGCCAAGAGAATGTAGCATAGACTTCTGAATAGAAAGCTTTTGTGATGAAAACTGGCACTCGGGATGGATTAGGGACAGTAGAGGCCAGAGCAGGGCCAGGCTGGCAGTGTGGAAATGGAGACAGGCATCTTGTCTCCAGGAGCAATGGCTGGAACTCAGCAGTTAAATAGAAATGAGGGAGGAGGGAAGAGAACCCTGGAAGGCTCACCTCTGTCTGTGACTCAGGTCATCAAAGGCACTCCTAAGATTAGAAGCAAAATATAGGGTGTTTGCAAGTTTCCCTGGGGAAGGACCTACATACTTTATTGCATTCTCAAAGATCTCTGTGACTGCAGAGGCTCCAGAAAGGTAAAAATCACTTGTTTAATTTTAATTCACTTGACTGAGGAATAATATATATAGAGAGAAGTGCACATAATATGAGTACACAGCTTGCTGCATTTGCACCATCTGAATATCCCTAAGTAACCAGCACCCAATAAAAAAACAGAACCCTGCCAGGACCCCAGAAGCTGTTCCTTAACCCTTTCTTATCACACCCTTGTCCCCTTGGCCATTGTAACCACTGCCTTAACTTCTAGTTTCTGCTAAGTGTGCAGTTGGGGCTGCTTGGGGCCAGCACCAAAGGAATGGAGCCACCGTTTCTAGAAGCAAGTATAGGCTAGAAACCACATATTGTGGTTTTCCTCCAGTGGTTTTAAAATAGAATTGGATGAGACAACCACTTTTGTGCTTTCCAGATGTCCCCACGTGGCTTTAGCTTAACACAGAACCCCTCCAGGCAGACCCCCTCCCCAGGTCTCTGACCGTCTGACTTGCTGCCAAGACCATGCTCCCCCCAGGGCCTCAGATCTCTGTTTCACTCTGTTTGCTGCCTTAGTCACTGTAATCCTGGGGCCTAGGCCTTGGGAAGAACAAAATCTAGTTTGGGCATTTCATTTTATGAGTTGATCATTATTTGGTTTCCTCTCTGGTTCAGAATCAAGGGCCAGGAACACAGGCTCTTAAGTACATAGTTACCGTGGTGTGTTTTCATGCTGCAGTGAGTGGCTAAAACGCGTTGGAGGGTAAGAGGATTAGACAGAGAGCGGCGTCTGGTAAATATTAATAGGAAGCCATCCTGCGAGGGTGATACGGAGCATTCCAGTGCACCCGAGGCCGGAGGAGACAGATGGGACATAATAGGGTTCAGAACCTACCTATTTGCCTTTTCAAACAATAGTCAAATTAATAAAGGTAACTGGATTTCAGATTTGGTTTCTGCCTAAGCACATAAAATCAGGGAACCCAAGCTTTTTGTGGCCTCATCAAGAATAATGGATGCTGTCAGGGGAAAAAAACAAAGAGGAAAATTAAATTTCGTCAGAAAAACAGGGAGGGTGTGGGAGGGAGGGGTGAGACTGTGGTGTCCTTAGCTCAGATCCAGTGAACAGGCCCTCCCCCTGGCCTCCCCAGGTACAAGGGTGGGTCATAGCCCGTCACAACCCATTACCAGGGGCTGCCCTAATTCTTGAGTTCTGTTGCTATTTTGTGGTATTGTTAGTGTTGGGCTCAACATTGGCTGGGCTTTCAAACTCTGTTTTGGAGAGACTTTCATTTAGATGATGTTTGTTCTCCCGGGCAGGCCCTCCCCCCAGGAAGAACTGTGAAGGTGGTAAATTTGGTCTGGGTCACTCTTCCTCACTCTCTTCCCCTCTAAGCCCCCCTCTCTCTGCATTTTCCCTCTGCTGTGTCTCACACTCAGCTCTCCCTCTTTCTCCAACCTGAATTGACCCTATAGGCCAGGAAAATCCAGCCCTTTCTGTGATTCAGGCTATGCTTTTTAATGTAAAAAAGCTGTCATAGGCAGAGATGGTGGTTTTTCTTTCTTTTTTGTTGGCCGCACCATGTAGCAAATGCTATCAACCAGGGATTGAACCCATGCGCCCTGCATTGGGAACATGGAGTCATAACCACTGGACCACCTGGGAAGTCCCAGATATGGTACTTTTAGGGTACCCTGCTGTTTGATTTTTGTTTTGTTTTAACTGAGAAAATATATGGCCAAAGCTAATAAGACTACAGAAAAGCTCTTTAAGGTGCTAACTTGTTCCTGATTATAATAGGAGGTAAAGTATATTTATTTGAACATAAAATAAATAACATTTAAAAGGTGCTTTAACAGAAAGAATTAAGGTGCCCTGAATACTTCCATTTAGATGTGGCAGAGTGAACAGCACTATTAAGCTGGGTTTCCTCCCTAAACCCAGCTAAAATGATACTAATTAACTGGAGATGGTAAAACTCATAAAGACAAAGAAAGAAAATGAGAAGTCAGAAGGATAGAAGATGTGAGGTAGGAGTGATAAGGGACTTCTCAAAGAGTTAGGGGAGCTGAGACCTAGGAGCCTGTAAGGTAAGGGGTATGGGGGCTATAAAAACATGTTGATTCATCCCACAGAATGTCTAGAGATTCAGGAATTAGAGATACAGGAATTGCAAACTCCTCTGCAAGCCAGAGTGCAAGTGCCCCAAACACAGGAAGAGTTTAAAAGTTGTTTAAAGGGTAGACTCACAGGGCCTCTCTCCTAGCCTGAGCAGCTGGACAACTCTCCCCTCCTCATCCTAGCTAAAGATGAAATGTGTTTTCTTTGGAGGGGTTGAACTTGAGTTTCTGGGCTTAGTACACAGCTGAGCATGGAAGTGATACTCTTCATTGGAAATGGGTATTAAGTGAAAGGCTCTTCATTGACTATGGAGGACCCCAGCTTCTTTCCATTGCTCAGCTCCCAGGATGCTGTGGTCAGTCTCACATCTCCACACAGGAAGATTGGATGGTGGTTTTTAGGGGAATGGGCCAATGCAAGAGACAATTCTCTAGCTACTGGGTGCTTCCTGAACCAGTGCTTCAGATGGCTGCCACGGCCCAGTGAGAGCCCTCCTCTGGGTTCATAGCTAGCACCTTTTCACTGTGTCCTCATGTTGTGGAAGGGATCAGGGAGCTGTGTGGCGCCTCTTTATAAGAACATCCATCCTATTCACGAGGGTTCCATCCTTCTGACCTAAGCACCTCCCAAAGGCCCCACCTCCTAATACCATCTCGTCAGGCAGTAGGATTTCAACATGTGAATTTTGTGGGATACAAACATTCAGACTATAGCAGCTTGCTCTCAGTGTAGTCAAATACTGAGGATTGCTTCTAATTTGAAACACAGATATCAAAATAAATTAAAGGGGAAAACGAAACATGGAAGAACCAAAGACAGGGCAGTGATAAAAAGAAAAGTTTAAAGTTATTAGTATTATCCTCAGAGCAAGTTATAGCTATGAGACAAAAATAAGGTATTGTAAAAAGTATTCAACTTTTTGACAGTTAAAAATATGATAGGAGTTTCCTGGTGGCTTAGAGGTTAAGATTCTAGGCTTTCACTGCCATGGCCCGGGTTCAATCTCTGGTTAGGGAAGTTTCATTGCAACTGTATATATCTGTATCTATATCTATAGATATGAAGAAGAATAAAGGTTTCAATAAAAGACTGTATGATAAAGTAGAGGAAATCTCCCTGAAAATAGGTGGAGAGAAAAGACAGCAGAGAGAAAATGGAGAATCTATCTCTGAGGTCAACCATCAGTTCACAAGAATTCTAGAAAAAGGGAAAGGAAACTAAAGGAGAAGATGGTATCAAAGAATTGATATTTGCTGTAATGGAAGGATCTGTGTTTCTAGATGCAAAGTGTCCACCAAAATGTTCAAAACAAGAGCAGTAACAGGACCCTCATGTGGTGCATCACTGTTAAGTTCCAGAATACCAGAAACAGAGAAGCTCTTAAAACTTCAGGGAGAAGAAGAAGGCTACGTAGGGCCTTTGAGGAGGGCACAGTGCCCTACGTAGGGCATTGTGTGAGAAGGTCAGGGCCACAGTGGGAAGTCTATAGCTAACGTGTAAAATGGAATGTTCAGGAACTATCAGTTCATGAATTTTTTTAGTGTATGAAAGTAAATAATAGGAGAAACATTCCAAAGAGCTGAAACTCACTAGCCTTGGAGAGGGAGTTAGGGATACAAAGATTGATAAAGGGAAACTCTTGCTTTTCTGGCAAAGTCTTTGTGAAACTATTTCTTTCTAAAGGTTTTACAGTAATTGCTCTGATAAATTTAAACTTAAATCTAGCAAAGGAAAAAAAGGATCTTCTAATCTCACCTTCTACGTAGGTGAAGTCGCTCAGTTGTGTCCGACTCTTTGCGACCCGTGGACTGTAACCTACTAGGCTTCTCCGTCCATGGGATTCTCCAGTCAAGAATACTGGAGTGGATTGCCATTTCCTTCTCCAGGGGATCTTCCTGACCCAGGGATCGAACCTGGGTCTCCTGCATTGGAGGCAGACGCTTTAACCTCTGAGCCCCCAGGGAAGCCCCAACACCTTCTACATATTAATTATCAATAGTTTGGTAGTTATTCTTTTGGCACTTGTTTTCTATGTGTACTATTACAAAAATGAAATTTAAAATTTTCCCATCTTTGGATCATTGTCTTCCTTAACACAAATTGTCTTCCATTTTCTTTTTCACTGGTATCTTCAATACTTTTTCCATGTTAGAGAGGTTAATGGTGACACTTTTTATTGAATGTCTGTTTCACCAGTCACAACTACAACCTTCTACTTTGGAGAAAGAGTGCTTCTTCTGAGCGGGAGAGCCAGCCCTCAGCCAGCCCTCAGGACCCCATTTGTTTCAGGCCCTCCCTTCAGCTGACTCACCTTTGGGTATCATTTGTCCACATACTCAGTATCGATCAGTATGGGCTTAATAACTTCTGACTCCTCGCAGACATTTACAGTTTAATCGATAACTCCTAAAGATTAAATAACAACAACGTAACTTTAAGAATAAGCTACTAATAGGAAAATTCCAGGTGCTTTCAAAGAAAGTAGAAGGGCTTGGTTTTGTGTAGAGAATCTGCAGTGTAAATATTTTCCTAACCCTGCTTTCTGTCTAAGGAGAGGGAATGCCCCACTGTGTAAGGTGTTGGTGGGCTGCAGTGCTCTGCCTTCCCTGTGGAACTTCTCTCTGTCTTCTCCCAACCCCAACAGCTAAGGTATGGACACGTGCTCCGGGCTTGACACCCTTCTACCAGGGCTTTGACTCTTCTGAGCAATGCAAAGAAGAAGATATGCTCTTCGTGGTGGTGTGCCATCTTAGTAGCCATGTTGCTGCTCTTCCTCCCAGCCCCCTGGTTTTTTCACTGTGCTGTCATCCACTGCTGCCTGTTCTTGCTCTACCCGCTCTGGCTCTAAGGGTGGGCTGTATGCTCTCTCTGTATATATTTAGGTTGAGCAGAAACCTGGTCCTTCAATTCCCATAGTGCCAAGAAGCCAGTATACAGATTCCCAGGAGAACGTAGTGATGGCTGGGAACAGTGGAAAAGAAAGACACATGCGAGAGTAACACTACAGGGGATGGAACTGCCTCTGGGTCTAGGGCAGGTTCACCTTGCTTGCAGTCTGCCTCTGTGTTACCTGCAGCAGCAACTTCCCACTTCTGCCCTCCCTCTTTCTGGCAGTGTTCTAGGTATCTTTCAAACCCCAGAGTGCAGAAAGTGTTTCCTCTCATGCAAGTGTAAGGACTGGCCTCTTTCCAGGAGCACTGGCAGTGAGATGCTATTTCTCTTCAGAGCAAACCCCATCCACTTCAAGGAACTCTGGTCAGGTCCTGCGGCCCAGACAAGACTATCACAAAACAGCTGGAGATGGGTACATTTTCTAAACTCTGGGTGATTCTGTGATTCTTACGGTCACCTTTCACCCTAAAAAGAAAGAGTGCTATTATTGATACCAGTACTGCCTGGTAGTGGCAGTTGGAGATCTGCCACTCAATCCATGTGTCTGTCCAGCTAAGGAGTGCAGAGACACAAGTCTCAATATCTAGATGGGAGTCAACAGTCATAGCAGCCCAGAGAGGGCCTGATACATATCCATGTGCAGAAGCTTTGGTGAAAGCTGGACTAGAATATCTGGCCCAGGCTCCAGGCTAATCAGGCCTCTTCTGTGTATCTTGAATATGATTCTGGGGACCCACGTACTCAGGCATGCTGACGAGCAGTGGGAGACGTGCAGCAGATCGCACGTCCATTTGCCCAACCAGCAATGTGGACCAGAATGGCAAGCTTGCCACCATCCAGCTGGGGTGGGCCAGAAGATCCAGAGGGAGTAATACTGCTCACAGCAAAATTTCAAGGGATGATCAGTAGGATTAGCCTCCCTTCCTGTGTGGAGGAATGGGTAGAAAGGGATAGATGTATGTCCCTCCAGGAGGGAGAAGGGGAAAGGATTCCTCATAATACCTACCAGAGTGTCTGGCACTTGGTGTCTGCCCAGTAAATGTTCATGAATGAGAAGCAGCAAACGATCAAAAGCTAATGAGAAACACAAAACATAGAGGAGCTCAGGGAAGGCTTCACAGAGGAGGGGCACCTAGAGTCACCTCCCCCATCCATCTGTGGCCTGTCAGAGTGTGGAACATAGCTCAGCTGCCCTTATATAATTGAAATGTTTCCCCAAGTAGCTATGGAGGGCTATGGCCATGGGAGCAAAATTATCTGTCATCACGTCAGTTGGGTGCTGGATGAAAATTTTGAATCAAGTAGTAATTGTCATTGAAGTCGAATATAAATAAATGATAGGATCTAGATGTCCTTTAATTTCACCCCACTAAAATAAACTCATAAAACCTGAGTCTTCTGTGGGATTACTGACACAAAGAGAAATAAATCTCAATAAACCTTCCATGAACACTCGACTAACAACTGAATCATATCCAAAAGTCATATACCAAATGTGGAGTCTCTCACCCACCATTCTGATCAATAAACCACTCCAGCAGCCAGCCCATGCCCACACACGGATTTTGGGTGACAAGTGGCACAGTTAATAAAACTTGGATGTCCCTGGAATCAATCGCAGAAAGGAGGAAGGGCACCGAGTGAAAGAATTGAGTATGCAGAAGAAATGTCCAGGGGATGGTGAACACATTCAATTGGCGGATGAGTTAATCTGCTATTAATCACTCTGCTGCTCTGCCAAAAGGAAGCATTTGATGCTGGTGTCCCAGAGAAACTTCCTTCTTAGGGGAAGAAGCTTATTGACAAGAATCTAAGGGTGGCTAGGGGGTATTCCTTGGAGAAGACGATGGCACCCCACTCTAGTACTCTTGCCTGGAAAATCCCATGGATGGAGAAGGCTGGTAGGCTGCAGTCCATGGAGTCACGAAGGGTCGGGCATGACTGAACAACTTTACTTTCACTTTTTACTTTCATGCATTGGAGAAGGAAATGGCAACCCACTCCAGTGTTCTTGCCTGGAGAATCCCAGGGATGGCAGAGCCTGATGGACTGCCCTCTATGGGGTCACACAGAGTCGAACACAACTGAAGAGACTTAGCAGCAGCAGGGGATATTCCTAAAATTTGTGAATGACTAACAAGTAGTCCCTCTGTGTGCATATGAAAAACAATTTTAAGGCTGACCCACTCAGTTCAGACCTCTGCTAAGAAGCCAGCTGTGTATTTATTTATTAAGTATAATTTATAATGTTGTGTCAATCTCTGCTATTCAGCAAAGTGACCTAGCTACACAGGTATAGACATTCTTTTTTTTTTTTTTTAATATTCTTTTTCCACTGTGGTTTGTCATGGATATTGAATATAGTTCCCTGGGCTATACAGTAGGACCTTGTTGTTTATCCGTTCTATATAGTAGTTTACATTTGCTTATCCCACACTCCCAGTCCTTCCCTCTCCCATCTCCCTCCCCCTTGGCAGCCACGAGTCTGTTTCCATTACCTTTGAGTCTGTTTCTGCTTTGGAGATAGGTTAATCTGTGCCATATTGTAGATTTCACATATAAGTAATATCATATGGTAGTTGTCTTTGTCTTTCTGAGTTACTTCATTTAGTATGATAATCTCTAGTTGCATCCATCAGTTCAGTTCAGTTCAGTCGCTCAGTCATATCTGACTCTTTGCAACCCCACGGACTACAGCACGCCAGGCCTCCCTGTCCATCAGCAGCTCCCAGAGTTTACTCAAATGCATGTCCATTGAGTCAGTGATGCTATCCAACCATCTCATCCTCTGTCCCTTTTCCTCCCACCTTTAATCATTCCCAGCATCAGGGTATTTTCAAATGAGTCTGTTCTTGGCATCAGGTGGCCAAAGTATTGGAATTTCAGCTTCAGCATCAGTCCTTCCAATGAATATTCAGGACTGATATCATTTAGAATGGNTTTTTTTTTTTTTTTAATATTCTTTTTCCACTGTGGTTTGTCATGGATATTGAATATAGTTCCCTGGGCTATACAGTAGGACCTTGTTGTTTATCCGTTCTATATAGTAGTTTACATTTGCTTATCCCACACTCCCAGTCCTTCCCTCTCCCATCTCCCTCCCCCTTGGCAGCCACGAGTCTGTTTCCATTACCTTTGAGTCTGTTTCTGCTTTGGAGATAGGTTAATCTGTGCCATATTGTAGATTTCACATATAAGTAATATCATATGGTAGTTGTCTTTGTCTTTCTGAGTTACTTCATTTAGTATGATAATCTCTAGTTGCATCCATCAGTTCAGTTCAGTTCAGTCGCTCAGTCATATCTGACTCTTTGCAACCCCACGGACTACAGCACGCCAGGCCTCCCTGTCCATCAGCAGCTCCCAGAGTTTACTCAAATGCATGTCCATTGAGTCAGTGATGCTATCCAACCATCTCATCCTCTGTCCCTTTTCCTCCCACCTTTAATCATTCCCAGCATCAGGGTATTTTCAAATGAGTCTGTTCTTGGCATCAGGTGGCCAAAGTATTGGAATTTCAGCTTCAGCATCAGTCCTTCCAATGAATATTCAGGACTGATATCATTTAGAATGGACTGGTTGGATCTCTTTGCAGTCCAAGGGACTCTCAGGAGTCTTCTCCAACACCACAGTTCAAAAGCATCAATTCTTCGGTGCTCAGCTTTCTTTATATCCAACTCACATCCATACATGACTACTGGAAAAACCATAGTTTTGACTAGATAGACCTTTGTTGGCAAAGTAATGTCTCAGTTTTTTAATATACTGTCTAGGACGGTCATAACTTTTCTTCCAAGGAGCAAGCATCTTTTAATTTCATGGCTGCAGTCCCCATCTATAGGGATTTTGGAGCCCCCCAAAATAAAGTCTGTCACTGTTTTTACTGTTTCCCCATCTATATGTCGTGAATTGATGGGACCAGATGCCATGATCTTAGTTTTCTGAATGTTGAGCTTTAAGCCGACTTTTTCACTCTCCTCTTTCACTTGCATCAAGAGACTCTTTAGTTCTTCACTTTCTGCTATAAGGGTGGTGTCATCTGCATATCTGAAATTATTGATATTTCTCCTGGCAATCTTTATTTCAGCTTGTGCTTCTTCCAGCCCAGCATTTCTCATGATGTACTCTTCATATAAGTTAAACAAGCAGGGTGATAATATACAGCCTTGGCGTACTTCTTTCCCTATTTGGAACCATTCTGTAGTTCCGTGTCCACTTCTAACTGTTGCTTCCTGACCTGCACAGAGATTTCTCGAGAGGCAGGTCAGGTGGTCTGATAGATGGCATTATTTCATTCTTTTTTATGGTCGAGTAGTATTCCATTGCATATACGTACCACATCTTCTTTGTCCATTCTTCTGTCAATGAGCATGAATTTAGGTTGTTTCCATGTCTTGATTATTGTGAGTAGTGTTATTACAAACATAGGGGTGCATATATCTTTTTGAATTATAGTTTTGACTGGGTATATGCCCAGGAGTGGGATTGCTGGATCATATGGTAGTTCTCTTTTTAATTTTCTGAGGAATCTCCACACAGAAGCCAGCATTTTAAATACCAACAAGAGCAGCTGGCTCTACCTCAGACCATGTTCCTTTTACTCCACCTAGTGGAGTGGAGTGACCTAGTGACCTATACCAGTGACCTAGTACTTTCTCAGAGTGGTCATGCCAACCTCACTTCTTTTGCTGGGGCAAGGACAGGCTCTGAGTGCATTGGGATAAAGGAGGCACTTGGAACCTGTTCCTTTTCCTTGGCTGTACTAGACGCAGAGCTCTGCGTTTGCCAATAGACCATTTCCCATCTCTGTAGAGAGGCCTCCTTCTCTGCTGCTGTGGCTGAGCTTCTATGTGGCTGAGGACATAAGGTCATGGCAACAGTCACCTCCAAATTCATAGTAACCAAGTCTAGCAACCTTGGGAGAAAGACAGAGGATCTTGAGTTCAGAAGACTTAGAACTCTGGAAGAGACTTATTACTCTGTCTTGGGTCTCTTGCCCTGCATTTGAACCAATCTCTCCAGCCAGGGAGATGAGGATGAGCCATATACTAATTATTTGGAGAGATGAGCATGGAACTGGATTGGCAGTCCCACTGATAAACAAGGGAAGCCTAATGAAGTGGCAGCAATGCCATGAATGGTGGTGTGTGCATAGGGAGGCTGTGATCCAATGAACCAGAGGAGAGAGAGATTAGATAAAACAAAGTAACAGATGTCTGCCACACCAGGGAAATCAGAAAAAATGAGTAATAAAATTTGGAATGAAAAGAAGCAAAATATGGAGAAATTCTGAAGTAGACAGCAATACTTAAAGATTTCTTTCAGGGTGCTAGAGGCTTTAGGTGTGGATGGAGAGGAAGCTGGGCATAGGCCAGGCCCTGACACTGCTGGAAAAGAAACTGCAAGAGCCAGTCATGCCTCTTCCTATGTGAAGGTCATGGACTGTGCCAGGCTGGAGGGAGCTTGATCCTGATCCTTGGTGACCTCTTGGTTTAAACTCGTTTTCTCTAACTTAAATAACAAAGATGTCAGGGCCTCTTTCTCACTCCTCTGGGAGGTTTCTTTCCCATTGCTTGTGGTCATTGAGGTGTCAGGAAGGCTGCCAGTTTAGCTAAAGGAAATTTACTGCTCTTGTTTAAACCCTGGAGAAATTCACTGCATCTAGAAAGGCATTTGGATCATGGTATGTTGAGCTCTGATGGAACACCATGTTCAGGGAGGTGGGTATTGAATATTTAGAAACACAAGAGTGACCACAGGAACCACAGGGAAGATTGGGTCAGTTAAAGGGAAACCTGCTGGTTTCCTAGGAAGGGAAAGTAAATGAAATAAATGAAAGTGGAGTTGCCCCCTGACATATCTCCAAGGTAATATTTTGGTATGATATACATATCAAAATCATAAATTTGTTTTCCAGGGCTGGTTACTGAGGCTGAATATTAAAGAGTGCTTGGAATTTTGTGTTAAGAAAGATTCTGAAGCAGTATCTAGACTCAGCCAGAAGCAGTGCTACAATGAATTTCAGTGTCATCAAAATGGAGCAGTATACATCTACTATATTCGATTTTTCAGGGATGCAAGAATCTCATTTCCAAGGATTTACTTCAGGAAACAATTACAATGGGAGAAAAAAAAAATGCTATATGCCAAAAGTGTTCTCCTTGGTCTCATTTACTGTAGCAGCAATTTGTCCTTTAGAAGAGTAATGGTCACTTGTCAGAATTAAGCTTTTGACCATGAAAACCATGGGGAAACACTGGAAAATGCGACACATACTAATGTTGAGGGAAAAGAAAACATTTATATACAAAAAGTGATTGCAAATAGGTGTAAAAAAGACATAAAATACATAAATATCTGTGTGCATGTGGGGACCATTTCTTTTTAGTATATGGAATCCAGTTCTTATCACATAGCAGATGCACAATAAATATTTGTTGACTATTTTTTGCTAGTTTATATATTTTTACAGTAAAATAGTTCCCCAAAGAGGGAATAAAAACTAAAACAAAGAAACCAAACTGCTGAAAGTCAGTGTGTTCGCAGAAATAACAATTCGTTCTGCCTTCTCCAGTCAGTTTAGCATCACACTTAGACTCATTCTACTACTTCACTGAACAACTCCAAAGACATCTGTTAAATTCCTTCAGGCGTTCACACTTAACAGTAAAGACTTATCCATCCACTTTTGCTCCCAGATGCTCAGGCTTGGGCTTCTGAAATTCTGAAAGCATTTATTATCCTTCCAAAGATTGTTGACTTGCCCCAGATAAATTTCTTCTTTCATTTTTATGTAGTCAGAGAGGTAACTAACTAAGAATGGCTTCAGTAGCATCTTCAAGGCCATTTGAAAACTTTTGATGAAATTTAGAATTCAGATCTGAAGTCTATGAATATGGTTACTGGAATGACTGACAGATTGAGGCCAGGTATCAAATGGACCTCAGATGTTGACAAAACCTCTGCTCATTGGAATGAAGTCCAAATATGTGGACAAATGACCAATTACTGTGTAACTTCATTAACTTAAGGGACTCTTCTAATATTCCCTAATTCCATCGAACAGTAATCTTTCTTTTTTCTCTGAACTACACAAAGCACTCATATCCCTCGACTAGGAAATTAAAGTTTATTTTCAATTTCCTTGGGCAAGGCAAAGGCAAGGGTAAATTAACAGTCTGTAGCATGTCTGGAACTAGAAAAGCACTGAAAATGTGATGGGGAGTTACAATGTAGGAAAATCATCCAGAGACAATGTGATATTTAGCTGATGGTAATCTCATAAGACATACTGGGAGGACAGAAGCTGCTGGATGAACAGGCAATATCTCTGGGAGCAAAGAAAAAATGGAGAGCAGAGGCAGTTATTGCAGTGATTTAAACCAAGAAGAAAAAGCCATGGTATATCTGTCTACACCAATCTAGTATACTAGACAACACAACATCTGTTTCACTGGTTCCAAAATAGTCAATTCACTGTCATATGTAATTTACTCACTATTACAATAATAGTTTTCTGTCTCTCTGCTTCTCACCTGAATATCTTCTGTTCCTAGCCCTTTATTTTCAATATAATGCCATCATTCTTTTATTGTAACAACAATTCTTGCATATATTTATTCTACAGATGTTTTGAATGTCTCCTATGAAGAGGCAGTGTGTGAGCATAAGGAATAGAGAGTGAAAGATAAAAATAGTCAGGCATACAAGTGATAGCAGTTTGGTGTTATGCTGTAAGGTGTATTAGGTGCTCTCAAAGCACTAAAAGTGAAAATGTTAGTCATGTAGTCATGTCTGACTCTTTGTGACCCCATAAACTGTAGCCCACCAGACTCCTCTGTCCATGGGATTTCCCAGGCAAGAATACTTGAAAGGGTTGCCATTCCCTTCTCCAGGTGAATCTTCCTGATCAGAGTGTTGAACCCAGGTCTTCTGCATTGCAGGCAGATTCTTTACCATCTGAGCCACCAGGAAAGAGAAGGCCTAACCTTGGTTGGCAAAGGCTTTCTGGAAGCAGTGACAGATAGGCTAGATCTGGAGATAAAATGGCTTGGGTGGTGGAGAAGCATCCTGTATAGCTATAATCCTCCACAGGTAAAAAAAACTGTTAGCATTTATGTGTATTTTATTCTAGTGTTTTTGTTTTTTTTTTTCTTTTCCTTTCCTATTCACATAGACATGTTGATAGATATACAGATAAGGTAATAATAATGATTAAATAGATATACATAGGTTGTAGAACTGTGATCATAATCTCTATGTACTTTCAGTGCTGTATTTTCCATGCCTTTAAACATGTATTGATAACATGGATTTTGATTCAGTTCAGTTCAGTCATGTCCGAATCTTTGCGACCCCATGAACCACAGCATGCCAGGCCTCCCTTGTCAGTCACCAACTCCCAGAGTTTACCCAAACTTAAACCCACTGAGTTGGTGATGGCATCGGGCCATCTCATCCTCTGTTGTCCCTTCTCCTCTTGCCCTCAATCCCTCCCAGCATCAGGGTCTTTTCAAATGAGTCAGTTCTTTGCATCAGGTGGCCAAAGTATTGCAGTTTCAGCTTCAGCATCAGTCCTTCCAAAGAACACACAACACTGATCTCCTTTAGGATGGACTGGTTGGATCTCCTTGCCGTCCAATGGACTCTCAAGAGTCTTCTCCAACATCACGGTTCAAAAGCATCAGTTCTTTTGTGCTCAGCTTTCTTTATAGTCCACCTCTCACATCCATACATGACTACTGGAAAAACCATAGCCTTGACTAGATGACGGATCTTTGTTGACAAAGTAATATCTCTGCTTTTTAATGTGCTGTCTAGGTTGGTCAAAACTTTCCTTCCAAGGAGTAAGTGTCTTTTAATTTCATGGCAGCAATCACCATCTGCAGTGATATTGGAGCCCCCCAAAATAAAGTCAGCCACTGTTTCCAAGGTTTCCCCATCTATTTGCCATGAAGTGATGGCACCAGATGCCATAATCTTAGTTTTCTGACTGTTGAGCTTTAAGCCAATTTTTTTCACTCTCCTCTTTCACTTGCATCAAGAGCCTCTTTAGTTCTTCTTCACTTTCTGCAGTAAAGGTGGTGTCATATCATATCTGAGGTTATTGACATTTCTCCCGGCAATCTTGATTCCAGCTTGTGCTTCATCCAGTCCAGCATTTCTTGTGATGTACTCTGCATATAAGTTNTTCACTATCATTATTCAGAATTCTTTATCGGGTAGATTCCCTATCTCTTCCTCTTTTCTTTGGTTTGGTGGGCATTTATCCTGTTCCTTTACCTGCTGGGTATTCCTCTGTCTCTTCATCTTGTTTATATTGCTGAGTTTGGGGTGGCCTTTCTGTATTCTGGGAGTTTGTGGAGTTCTCTTTATTGTGGAGTTTCCTCACTGTGAGTGGGGTTGTCCAGGTGGCTTGTCAAGGTTTCTTGATTAGGGAAACTTGTGTCAGTGTTTTGGTGGGTGAAGCTGGATTTCTTCTCTCTGGAGTGCAATGAAGTGTCCAGTAATGAGTTATGAAATGTCAATTGTGTTGGACTAACTTTGGGTATCTTATATATTGAAGCTCAGGGCTGTGTTCCTGTGTTGCTGGAGAATTTGCATGGTATGTCTTGCTCTGGATCTTGTTGGCCCTTGGGTGGTTCTTGGTTTCAGTGTAGGTATGGAGGCATTTGATGAGCTCCTGCTGATTAATGTTCCCTGGAGTCAGGAATTCTCTGGTGTTCTCAGGATTTGGACTTAAGCTTCCTGCTTCTGGTTTTCAGTCTTATTTTTACAGTAGTCTCAAGACTTCTCCTATATAGCACCATTGGTAAAACTTCTAGGTTAAAGATTTAAAGTTTCTCCACAGTGAGGGACACCAGAGAGGTTCACAGAGTTACATGGAGAAGAGAAGAGGGAGGAGGGAGTTAGAGGTGACCCAAGTGAGATGAGGTGGAATCAAAGGAGGAGAGAGCAAGCTAGCCAGTAATCACTTCTTTTGTGCTCTCCACAGTCTGGACCGCTCAGAGATGTTCATGGAGTTATACAGAGAAGAGAAGAGGGGGGAAGGAGACAGAGGTGACCAGGAGGATAAAAAGGGGGAATCAAAAGGAGCAATACAGATCCAGCCAATAATCAGTTCCCAGTTCTCCACCGTCTGGAACACACTGGTGATTCACACTGTTGGGTAGAGAAGAGAAGGGGGAGGGAGGAGACAGAGGGGACCTAGTGGAGAAAAAGGAGAGTCCAAAGGGGGAGAGAGCAGTCAAGCCAGTAATCTTGCTCCCAAGTAAAAATGGGTACTGAAGATTGGATTCTTAAAGGTACAAAATTGATAACAAATACCAAAAAGCAAAGATTAAAAATCTAGAGTAGAGGTTGAATTTTCAAAAATACAATATTAAATAAAAGAAGAAAAGAAAACAAGACAAAGTCACAAAATTATTAAATTATATATATATTTATGAAGTTTGCTTTAAAAAATAGGGTCTTTTTTTTTTGCAAAGTAATAGTAGGTTATAAAAGTGAAAATTAAAGGAGTAATAGAGGATTTAAAAATTAAAAAAAATTAAAAAAGAATGATTGTAAAAATAATAAAAATATATCTAGGACTTTCTCTGGTGTTGTTGTGGGCAGTGTGGAGTCAGTTCATTTTCAGATAGTNAAAGTGAAAATTAAAGGAGTAATAGAGGATTTAAAAATTAAAAAAAATTAAAAAAGAATGATTGTAAAAATAATAAAAATATATCTAGGACTTTCTCTGGTGTTGTTGTGGGCAGTGTGGAGTCAGTTCATTTTCAGATAGTTCCTTGGTCTGACTCATATTTCTCAAGATCTATAGGCCCCTTCCTATGTAGTTGGTACTAATGACAGGGTTTTAATCTATTTCACCTGTCACTTCCAAGGCAGTTACCTCTGTTTTAGCTTCTTCTGTTTGCTGGTCTCTTCAGTGTCTGATTTCCACCCTAATGCAAGGGAGGCTGTGGTGGACACATTTTTTAGGCTCACTTGTTCAGTTGTGCTGTGCGGAGGGAGGGACCTTGCAAACAAATAACACTGGTGTGTGCTTGCAGTGTCTCAGCCACAGTGGGTCTGACCTGCTCACGGCACATGTGCCCTCCTTGCCCACAGTGCTCAGGCTGTAGGTTGCTCCACCAGGAACCATCCAAGGCTGGCCCTGGGCTGCATGCACCTCCCAGGTCTAAGCCCCTTAGGTTCAGGCACTCTGGTAGTCCTCACAGGCGCAGACTCAGTTGGGCCTGCATTTTGTGCCCTTCCTAGGTCCAAGCAGCTCAAGTGATGAGGTGTTTGGAGATGATCATGGTTGCTGTGACTTATCACCTCCCCCATCCCTGCCACTCAGTTTTCTGGGTGTACAACCGGTGCACCTTCTCAGGTGGGTGTTGACCGTCCAGAACCCCAAGAAGTCTTAGCAAAGAAGCCTGCTTGCAGTTTGGTAGATAATGTCTCCTTGGGGCTGCAATTGCCCCTTTCCAGCTCTGGCTGCCTGTCACTGGAGGGGGAATGGTCTGCAGCCAGCTAGTTCTGTTCAGTCCTTTGTTCTGTGTGCAGGCCTGGCAGTGTCTTAGGTTAGGACTTTTCACGTGGTAGCTATCCCACAGTCTAGTTTGCTAGCCAAAGTTAGTTCGCTCAGATCGCCCTCGGGGCATTCAGGCCTGGTCCTTACTCTAAGCAATGCAGCCCGCGCCTCCCTGCCCAGCCCCCATTTGCTAGTGGCAGGTGCAGGTGTCTGCACTGCTTGTCCGCTGGGGGAGTTACCGTTGGGCTTGTAATCTGTGGGTTGTAATTATTTATTTATTTTCCTCCCTGTTATGTTGCCCTCTATGCTTCCAAGGCTTGCCACAGACTTGGCAGTGAAAGTGTTTCCTGGTGTTTAGAAACTTCTCTCTTTTTAACACTTCCTTCCCGGGACAGAGCTCTGTCCCTACCTGTTTTGTCTCTTTTTTTGTCTTTTATATTTTTTCCTACCTCCTTTCGAAGACAATGGGCTGCTTTTCTGGNCCAAGGCTTGCCACAGACTTGGCAGTGAAAGTGTTTCCTGGTGTTTAGAAACTTCTCTCTTTTTAACACTTCCTTCCCGGGACAGAGCTCTGTCCCTACCTGTTTTGTCTCTTTTTTTGTCTTTTATATTTTTTCCTACCTCCTTTCGAAGACAATGGGCTGCTTTTCTGGGTACCTGATGTCCTCTGCTGGCATTCAGAAGTTGTTTTGTGGAATTTACTCAGCATTTAAATGTTCTTTTGATGAATTTGTGTGGGAGAAAGTGGTCTCCCTGTCCTATTCCTCTGCCATCTTAGGACTGCCCTGATCGAAAACTGACCTTTTCTATTCCTGTGGCCACTGCTGAGTTTTCCAAATTTGCTGGCATATTCAGTGCAGCACTTCCACAGCATCATCTTTTAAGATTTGAAATAGCTCAACTGGAATTCCATCACCTCCACTAGCTTTGTTTGTAGTGATTCTTCCTGAGGCCCATTTGACTTCACATTCTAGGATGTCTGGCTCTAGGTGATGATCACACCATCCTGATTATCTGGGTCATGAAGATCTTTTTTGTATAGTTCTTCTATGTGTTCTTGCCACCTCTTCTTAATATCTTCTGCTTCTGTTAGGTCCCTACCATTTCTGTCCTTTATTGAGCCCATCTTTGCATGAATTGTCCCTTGGTATCTCTAATTTTTTTTGAAGAGATCTCTAGTCTTTCCCATTCTATTGTTTTCCTCTATTTCTTTGCATTGATCACTGAGGAAGGCTTTCTTATCTCTCCTTGCTATTCTTTGGAACTCTGCATTCAAATGGGTATAACTTTCCTTATTCCTTTGCTTTTCACAGCTATTTGTAAGGCCTCCTCAGACAGCCTTTCTGCTTTTTTGCAGTTCCTTTTCTTGGGTATGGTCTTGATCCCTGTCTCCTGTACAATGTCACAAACCTCCATCCATAGTTCATCAGGCACTCTGTCTATCAGATCTAGTCCCTTAAATCTATTTCTCACTCCTACTATATAATCATAAGGGATTTGATTTAGGTCATACTTGAATGGTCTAGTGGTTTTCCCTACTTTCTTCAATTTAAGTCTGAATTTGGCAATAAGGCGTTCATGATCTGAGCCACAGTCAGCTCCCGGTCTTGTTTTTGCTGACTGTCTAGAGCTTCTCCATCTTTGGCTGCAAAGAATGTATTGAGTAGATTTTTCATAATGTATTTGATCATTCTGTTTGTGTCCATCAGAGTTTTTGTTTTCAAGTCACCAAAACCAACCCTGGCTAAATTAAGTGGAAGAGGAATTTACTGGAATAGTATTAGGTAGTCATAGAATCTATGGAAGGTCTAGGGAAATAGGCTACGAACAAGGGCAGGAATTAAGATAGGTTCAGCCGAGGAACCCTATTTAGGGTTAACCATAGAAACAGTGCCTTAAGTCTCAGTGTTTCTGAGAAGGAGCATCTTTCTGGTCAAGCCTAGAGAATCTGTCCCACCCTACCTACAAGGGAACAGACTTTTAATAGTAAGAATTGGGGCCCTATGTCCCATCAAGACTCAGCCAATAGGGCCTGTCCCCAAACAGGAAAGGCATTAGGATACAGGTAGCAGAAAACCCCCAGGAATATCCACTCCCTCCTTATTGTTAGTTGTTTCCTTTTATTTTTCCTTTGTATTGTAGAACTGTTGAATGTTCTTCAACAAAAAAAGTTGAGGACTTCTCTGATTATCTCCTTAAAATAAATTCCCTGGGAACAGAATTTCTGCATAAAGGAGTATGGACATTTTTAAGTCTCTTGATACATATTGCCAAATTACTTTTTGAGAAAGTTGTATCAACTTAAGCTCACTCTTGGAGTATGTTTGAGTGTGTATATCTTCTGTGCCCACACTGAGCATTATTGTTTTTAGAAATCTTCATGTCAATTCCTTTCTAGTCTGTGCTCATGTATGCAGCTTATACCTCATTAAAACTGCATTTTGGAGTCAGGGCACCTAGTGGCACAGCAAATAGTTCAGTAAATAAGTTGTTTATTTTCTTGAGTGTATTTGAGATAATTACCTTTATTGATTTTCTTCCTCATTAATTTGATTAATTCAGGGCCTGCTTCTTTAATAGGCTGTAGAGAAGGTTTTTTTTTTTTTTTTTTTTTTTTATTTCTGGAAGGGAAGGGTTTACAAAGCCCTGATTGCATGTGAAATAATAGAGAATTGAATTTTGCCGGTGAGATTCTGAGAGGAGGACTCACTCTCCTTCAGCATGTGTCTCTTGCTAATGCTGTCCTGTGGATCATTTTCCCAGACCTCTTGGCCCATGGGAGGGCACATCTCCAGAAGTAGTTTCTTTCAGAGAGCCATTGCAGTGATATAAGTCCAGTAGCCACTAAACTGGAATGAATATGAAACCCAGGGAAGTGATGACTTCATGCTCTTGACTCTTCATGACTCTTCTATCAACTTAGAAGAACATCTTTTTTAGCAGGATATTGAGTCATGAAGAATGTTAAGACCTGGGCTTCCATCAAGAGAATGCAAGTAGGGTCCAAGAAGAAGCAATTGACGAGAAAAGTTTGGGCCCCAGAATGTGGGTCTTGCTTTGTCATTAGTCAACTAGCTGCATGGTGTTGGAGAAATCACTTATTTCTCTCTGGATTTCACCAGGGAGTGGGCCACAGGATCTTAAGGAAATTTTCTCTTCTAATAGACAAAGATCCTAAGGCTACTTAGACTTTGGATTTTTCAACATTATCTTGACTTCAAATGATAATGGTAATCAAACCATATCTTTCACATTGCTTCCAGGTAGGAAATAACTGAATGAATAAACACATATCATTTTTTTCTCACACTTGGCCTCAGAAGCTTCTCTGGGGCCTGTAAAACTAGCCAAAAGTCAAGCATTAAACAAACTAAATTCTTCTGGAGAAAGCCATCCCCCCACCCTCTATTTGCATAATTTGATTCTCATGTTTTGTCCTTGTCAAGTTCTTTCTTACTTGTAGACATTTATACAATGGGTTATAACTGTATTATTTATTATTGCTCACTAACCATGGGTGAGTCACCTTTTTAAATGGGCTTATGTGGTTTATTTGGAGAAGGAAATGGCAACCCACTCCGGTGTTCTTGTCTGGAGAATCCCAGGGACAGTGGAGCCTGGTGGGCTGCCATCTGTGGTGTTGCACAGAGTTGGACACGACTGAAGCGACTTAGCAGCAGCATGTGGCTTTTTAAGTATTCTATTCATGCGTATTTAGAAATAAATTTGGACTAGAGATTTTGGATCATTGACATGAAAACCGTCGCTAGGTGTCTGTGCTTGGCAGGCAGCCCAGTTGGTTACCAGCTCTGATTGGTTAGATGGTTTCATGGCCACATGGCCTCAAGTCCAGGCGAGGGTGTGTGGTCATGCAACAGTGGGCAGAGTTAACCTCTCTGTGAGGGGATATTGAGCTCACTGAAAAGTTTGTATAGAACAGAATTGTTTTCAATTTTCCCTAAGTAAATATCTGGCAAGGCCCAGAATTGGATCAGATCCAATTTTGCAGATAAAATGCCCCCAAACATGTTTCCCCTGGAGAAAGGCTGAAAATGTATGCACATTTGTATTTGTCTATTTAGGCAAATCTCATTAACATGAATGATGTAGAAAAATATACAGTGATGGAGTGGTTCATATTCTCATGCTAGTCTGGGAGGGACTTTATTATGGTCCAGCAGGAGGTTAGCATTTACTGAGGTTGTTTCTACATGAGATTTTTAAAAATATAAGACCCTAATCCAAGGATAGCAAATACATGGTACTTGAGCCTCAACTCTCCCTCCCAAATGCAGAACAGACATCACTAATGGAAGGTGGAGTCTTTGCTTCTGAGGCCACCAGTCAGACATCCAAGGATGAACATCATCATTCTCCCTGCCCCAAGATGTCAACTAGCTTGTCCATATGGGAAATCACTTTTCTTGGAGAAGAAAGGAGATACTGTCACTTCTTGGATATGATTGATGGAACAAAATTGAATGCTTCTAAGCTTATCCAGTAGTTATGTATGGATGTGAGAGCTGGACTGTGAAGAAGGCTGAGTGCCGAAGAATTGATGCTTTTGAACTGTGGTGTTGGAGAAGACTCGTGAGAGTCCCTTGGACTGCAAGGAGATCCAACCAGTCCATTCTGAAGGAGATCAGCCCTGGGATTTCTTTGGAAGGAATGATGCTGAGGGTGAAGCTCCAGTACTGTGGCCACCTCATGCGAAGAGTTGACTCATTGGAAAAGACTCTGATGCTGGGAGGGATTGGGGGCAGGAGGAGAAGGGGACGACAGAGGATGAGATGGATGGCATCACTGACTTGATGGACGCGAGTCTGAGTGAACTCTGGGAGTTGGTGATGGACAGGGAGGCCTGGTGTGCTGCGATTCATTGGGTCGCAAAGAGTCAGACACGACTGAGTGACTGAACTGAACTGAACTGAAGCTTATCAGCCAATGTTGTTGTTATTTAGTTGCCAAGCTGTGTCTGACTCTTCACAATCCCATGAACTGCAGCATGCCAGGCTTCTCTGTCCATCACCATCTCCCAGAGTTTGCCCAAGTTAATGTCTAATGAATTGGTGATGCCATTTAACCATCTCATCCTCTGTCACCCTCTTCTCCTTCTTCCTTCAATCTTTCCTAGCATCAGGGTCTTTTTCCAGTGAGTTAGCTGTTCACTCAGGTGGCCAAACTATCGGAGCTTCAACTTCAGCATCAGTCCTTCTAAAGGGTATTCAGGGTTGATTTCCTTGTTTTCAAAGGGACTCTCAAGAGTCTGCTTTAGCACCATAGTCAGAAAGCATCAATTCTTCAGCACTCTGCCTTCCTTATTGTCCAGCTCTCCTGTGCATACCAGCATGTTAAACTGATTTTCATTGTATTCTCAGAGGCTTAACGAAGTCCCCATGGTTGAGCGTAGTAAGTGATATGTACTCATGCCTTCTGGGAAAAAAAATATGCTAAACACTAGACTAGTCCATGGTGAATTGCTGAGAGTCAGCAAAATTGTGCCTCCTGTCTATTGCTTATCTCCAGCCTATGTAAGAGGAAGACCAGAAATTGGAGAAGGTGGGGTTAACAGAGGGGGTGTCTTAGGAGAACACTTGGAATTTTTCCTGACCACTGCTACCACTTCTAGGCAAATAAGAGAAATATAGAATGAATATCTGGAGGTACTAAGGGTGCATGCCCTTGCCTAGAAGATTCTGCCAGCAGGAGGCTGACTGGAACTGTCTGTGATGGTGGAGCCAGGAGAGAGGGGAGCAATGGGAGCAACAATCCTGTGTCATTTGTGGGGCAGGATGAATGTGTTTCCTATGGGCTGGGTAGGCACAGTGGAGGGAAGGTAGGCAGGATTTAGCCACTCTGAAAGTGCTCCCACCCCAGAGGCCTGCCTGCCTACTCCTTCTATCCAAGTGTTCGTTCAAAGCTTATATCCTCAGAAATGCCTTCTTTGACTGCGTAGACTAATATAGAGCCCCCTCCTGTCACCCCTTATTATACTTCCTGTTTTGTTTCCTTGGTAGCACTCTGGTACCTGTCCAAAATTTTTTTGGTAGGGGAAGAGTTAATAAAGATGGAGGTTTTCGAGAAGGAATCTCAAAGAGACCATTCTTTAAAGCCATAAAAATGTTCCATGAGAGCAGAGACCATATTCATCTTATTCACCATTATTCCCAGTGCTCAGAACAGAACATAGCACATAGTAGCTGCTCAATAAAAATATATAAAATAGTAAATCTCTGCCAACAAGATCCCTGAGAGATCAGTAGACATCAGTTGGTTCTAAAAATGCAATTTCTCAATGTCTGAGTTGAGAAGAGTTTAGTGGGAGAAGCGGATAGGAACTCTAGACTGGGATAAAGTTTGCATCCTCTCTGGGTTTCTATTTTTCCTGTTTCACTGCCTGGATAACTGAGAAGCAACTCTTTAGTGAAGTTCTTTCTATCCTGGGCTCTCCTAATCTGCACTCTGTGGCCCCTGGAAACCCACATGGACTCTCTTTCAGTTTTGCTTGATTTGCTTTGCAGGGATGAGCTCTCCTCAGCCTAGCTATGCCTCTAGGCTTCAGGGAAAGTTGAGCACCTGCCCAGATGTTTGGAGACAACCTACAAACATGGAAACATACAAAGGCCATGCATTTGCTAGTATTGCTTGTGGCTTTCTACACATAATGTGAATTTAAAATCATTTACCTTAAGCAAGTGTGTTTCCTCAGTGATAAGGACCCCAAATAAAATCATTTATGAGGAGAACATAGGGAAAACCAGGGTATTTTTAAAAGTCATTCATTTCCTATGCATCTGGTCAGAATCACAAATGAAATATCCAATAACTCCAGTCATACAGTGATGAAAGAAATCACAGCCTGTCCTTTCTGTAAGATATGCTTTTGAAAGATAGAAATAAAAATCTCTTACCTTTGAATAGCACTTTGTAGTTTATAAGGATTTCTACCTATGTCATAGGATATGACTGAAAATAAAAAAAGTTAAACCATCTGATAAACTCTAAATCCTTCATAAAGCTGAAGAATCTTCTGGGTGTTCAGTAAATAAACAAATACTTGTTTGAGTGCAATGTTGAGACAGGACCATCATTGCATCTTCCCTCTAGAGTTAGGATTATATCTCAGATTGACCTTGAGTGACGTATCACATTTTGAAAAAATCAGAGAAGGCTGTTTTGAGAGCTACAACGTACAAAAAAATTCCAGTCAGGTCCATATCTAAGATTTTCTGGGCCCAGAGTGAGAGTACTTATAAATGGAAGTTCACTTACATATGTGCGAATACTTAAAATGTGTAAACCAAGCCAGGAAACGGATAAATATAATATATCCCATTCTTCTACCTTGATAAGTAGACGTTCATAATGTTCTGGAAGGCCAGTTTGAATTGAGAATTCTTGAACACCCCAGAAGTTTCCCTGTGGAACATGATGGGGCAAGGAGAGTCTGATCTGGGTGCCGTCATTCTCTTCCACTTTCCTCTGCATCCTGCACCACACATGAACATCTTTCCTTGAGTGCAGGTGAGTGCACACTCAGCCCCACCCTGAGCAACATCCACACCCTCTCAGGAAAGTGGACACTAAGCAAGAAGTCTGCATGGTCCAAAGATTGAATATAGGGCCATTTAGATAGGAAAGAGGTGGTTTCTGGAGCCAGGTAGACAAGTTCCCTTGGTTCCTGGGAGTCCTCACTCCATGGGGTGAGGTGGGGTCAGAGGAGGGAGCAGACAGCCATCTCTGAAGTGCAGGGGCTTGCACAGGCCTCTTGTGGCCAGGTCTACAGGAGGCACTAAATCCAGTGATAGTTGGAATTTAACTGAGTGTTTTTTTGCTCTTCAACTTGTATCTAGTTACACTTTAAGTAAACATTTATGAATGTTGCACTAATCAAGGGCCTATTTAAAATGAAGCTCAACTTCATTTTGATTTTTATCATGGTACTCCCAACCCCCCTCCCCCCAAAAATTATTAGAGGCGACTTGGGATAAAGCATCTAACATGTAGAACTGCTGCTGCTGCTGCTAAGTCACTTCAGTCGTGCCCGACTATGTGTGACCCCATAGACAGCAGCCCACCAGGCTCCTCCGTCCCTGAGATTCTCCAGGCAAGAACACTGGAGTGGGTTGCCATTTCCTTCTCCAATGCATGAAAGTGAAAAGTGAAAGTGAAAGTGAAGTCATGTATAAGTCTTAGTGACCCCATGGACTGCAATCTACCAGGCTCCTCCGTCCATGGGATTTTCCAGGCAAGAGTACTGGAGTGGGGTGCCATTGCCTTCTCTGATACATAGAACAAATGGATCTAAATTAGAAGTAGGAAGTAGGAAGATAAAGCATGTTGGCACTAGTTTATATAGATGAACCAAAAGAGCAATAACCACAATAATAATGCCTTTACTAGTATAATAATTCTTTGGTTCCAAAGCTCTTTCATTTATATATATATATTTACATATGTAAATCACTGGATTATATAAGAATAAACATCAGTACTTTGAAAGATGTATGCTATGGTATGCTAAGTCACTTCAGTCGTGTCCAACCCTGTGCGACCCCACAGACGGCAGCCTACCAGTCTCCCCTGTCCCTGGGATTCTCCAGGCAAGAACACTGGAGTGGGCTGCCATTTCCTTTTCCAATGCATAAAAGTGAAGTCGCTCGGTCGTATCTGACCCCAAGCGACCTCATGGACTGCAGCCCACCAGGCTCCGCCATCCATGGGATTTTCCAGGCAAGAGTACTGGAGTGGGGTGCCATTGCCTTCTCTGTGAAAGATGTATACTCCAGGCAAATAAAAAGGAAATCCTGCTTGTCACTTTGAGGAGTACATTTACAGTTCATTGGCCTGAGGGCGTAGTGTAGAGGGAAATACCAAGATGCCAAATAGACTTTAATGTGGGGCCAACTCTAATCTATCCATAGTGGCTGCCTAAAGAGCTTGATTCAGAAAATCTCAGGCCATGCCCACCAGTGGTGGCTGGTACTGAATTAGGTCAAGGGAGGAGCTGGGATGGCATATGTGCCATGAATGTGCCACCTCTTGGCTTGAGGAATACATTTGACAGATGATAAGGGTAAGCAGGATTCTTGAGGTCATCCTTAATCTTTTGAAGTTGTCAGTAAGGAGGAAAATCAATTCAAATTCTTAACAAGAATTCTGGCATCTTTGAATATTTCTATCTTCCTCAAACAAAAATGATCCATTCTAGGTTTCTTTGAGAAAGATACTGCTTTTAATGTGTTTTCCTGGTGTGGAAAAAGATTGGCTAGATACCTGCTAAGGTGTTAATTGGTGATAACTGGATTAATAGGAGACTTGGGTTCTCTTCTTATCTCTGTCACTAACTAGCTGTGTGACCTTGAGCAAATCCCTTAAACCCTCTGGACCTCTATTTCCTTATCTTCAAAACAGGGATACTATCTCAGTGATCTCTCAGAATTTTGTGAGGCTTAAAGGAGATGGTAGCAAAGCAAGCACTTGAATTAAAAAATAAAAATTGTATAGATGTAAATCATTTATGATTCCACTGAAAAATGAGCCAATTGGATGAGGGTGCCATTTTCCAAAATGTTTTGCCTGAAACATCAGTTCCATGGGATGTCAGTAGGTGTTACACTAAAGCCTCAAACAAGTTTTCTCTGGCCAAATAAATTTAAAACTCTGGGCTGAGCAAACTTAAATAGGCATTGTTGCCATAGAGATTATTACAATTTGATGTGCAGTGTGAATCTATAACAGTGAGAAATAGTATACAGTGGTTCATATACTTATTTGAACATAACACTCTTAAAATATTAGTCCTTAGAACACAGTCTTTGGAAATCATTGAACAAGCTTCTCTATAAGTGTGCTTCAAACTTGAATGTCCTCTGATTCATTCATTGATAAGAGTTTTGTTGTAAAGAAGACAGATTTTTTGGGAAATAGTTTAGTTCAGTCACTCAGCCGTGTCCAATTCTTTGCAACCCCATGGACTATAACACGCCAGGCTTCCCTATCCATCACCAACTTCCAGTGCTTGCTCAAACTTAAGTCCACTGAGTTGGTGATGACATCCAACCATCTCATCTTCTCTTGTCCCCTTCTCCTCCTGCCTTCAATCTTTCCCAGCATCAGGATGTTTTCTAAGGAGTCAGTTATTCACATCAGGTGGCCCAGAGTATTGGAGCTTCAGCTTCAGCATCAGCCCTTCCAGTGAATATTCAGGACTGATTTCCTTTATGACTGACTGGTTGGATTTCCTTGCAGTCCAAGGGACTCTCAAGAGTCTTCTCCAACACCACAGTTCAAAAGCATCAGTTCTTTGGCATTCAGCTTTCCTTATAGTCCAACTCTTGTATCCATACATGACTACTGGAAAAACCATAGCCTTGACTAGATGGACCTTTGTTGGCAAAGTAATGTCTCTGCCTTTGAATATGCTATCTAGGTTGGTCATAACTTTCCTTCCAGGGAGCAAACATCTTTTAATTTCGTGGCTGCAGTCACTATTTGCAGTGATTTTGGAGCCCAAGAAAATAAAGTCTATCACTGTTTCCATTATTTCCCCATCTATTTGCCATGAAGTGATGGGACCAGATGCCATGATCTTCGTTTTCTGAATGTTGAGTTTTAAGTCAACTTTTTCACTCTCTTCTTTCACTTTCAACAAGAGGCTCTTCAGTTTCTCTTCACTTTCTTCCATAAGGGTGGTGTCATCTGCATGTCTGAGATAATTGATATTTCTCCCGGCAATCTTGATTCCAGCATCTGCTTCATTCTAGTCTGGCATTTTCACATGATGTACTCTGTGTATAAGCTAAATAAGCAGGGTGACAACATGCAGCCTTGACGTACTCCTTTCCCAATTTTGAACCAGTCCAATGTTCCATGTCCGGTTCTAACTGTTGCTTCTTGACCTGCACACAGGTTTCTCTGGAGGCAGGTCAGGTGGTCTGATATTCCCATCTCTCAGAATTTTCCACAGTTTGTTGTGATCCACACAGTCAAAGGCTTTGGCATAGTTGATAAAGCATGTAGATTTTTTTTGAAACTCTCTTGCTTTTTCTATGATTCAGCGGATGTTGGCAATTTGATCTCTGGTTCCTCTGCCTTTTCTAAATCCAGCTTGAACATCTGGAAGTTCTTGGTTCACATACTGTTGAAGCCTCGCTTGGAGAATTGTGAGCATTGCTTTGCTAACATGTGTACAATATGAGTACAATTTATGATAGTTTGAACATTCTTTGGATTGCCTTTCTTTTCCAGTCCTGTGGCCACTACTGAGTTTTCAAAATTTGCTGGCATATTGAGTATAGCAGTTTCACAGCATCATCTTTTAGGATTTGAAATAGCTCAACTGGAATTCCATCACCTCCACTAGCTTTGTCTGTAGTGATGCTTCCTAAGGCCCGCTTGACTTCACATTCCAGAATGTCTGGCTCTAGGTGAGTGATCACACCATTTTGGTTATCTGGGTCATTAAGATCTTTGTTGTACAGTTCTTCTGTGTATTCTTGCCACCTCTTCGTAGTATCTTCTGCTTCTATTAGGTTCAGACTGTTTCTGTCCTTTATTGTGCCAATCTTTGAAGTATTTATTTATTTTTATTTTTGGCTGCATCATGCATCAGGCAGGATCTTAATTCTCTGACCAGTGATCGAACTCATTCACCCTGCATGCAAAGGCTAAGTCTCAACCACCGACCCATCAAGGAAGCCCCTAAACAAAGATTTATAGAGCCCTCATTATGGGCAGATACTATTCAGTGTACAAAATAGAGGCAAAAAATCCCTGCTTTTCTGGAGCTTATGTCTTAATGGGGATTTGATGTCACTCTTCCAAAGGATGCTTATGCTTAAAAGAGACTTCTATCCCTCAACTCAAAGAAATTCAGTATCCAAGTAGAACTGTTAAAAACAGAGTAGGGAAGTACAGTTTGTGGGCAAGTAGGAAACACTGCTCCCAATTATGACTTCTGTAGCTCAGCCTCTGAGCTAAGCTTAAACCATGAGCTTTGATCTGAAGAAGCAGGTAGCTACTGCTTCCTGGCTTCCCTGATGGCTCAGATCATAAAGTATCTGCCTGCCATACACGAGACTTAAGTTCAATTCCAAATCAGGAAGATCCCCTGGAGAAGGGAATAGCTACTCACTCCAGTATTCTTTCCTAGAAAATCCCATGGACAGAGGAGCCTGTTGGGCTACAGTCCATGGAGTCGCAGAGCTGGATGTGACTGAGTGACTAACACTTTCCCTTTCACTGCTTCCTGGGGGCACGTGATTTCATTCATCCATTTATTCAGTCATCCACTTACCAAATCCTTCTGAGCATGATGTGTGTCATACACAGAAGTATATAAGACTGATCTGTACTCTCAGAACCAATTTCCAGGTGGGCAAGCAGATAACGATGTAAGCAATTGCAGCTGATTGTGCAACTCATTCTATTTACCATAGTGGGATGTAAAGGATGATGTGGGAGCAGTTGAGCAGTGCACCCATCCTCACACTTCAGAGAAGTCATCTCAATGAATGGGACATTTAATCTGAATTATTCAGAGGTGATAATTTATTTACCAAACTGGCTTATGGTGAGTGGGGAAAAATGGTGGGTAGGAAAAGTCTTTAGGTATTAGAAACAGCATGTGGAAAGACCCAGTGGTACTCCCATTGAACTTGTATAACCAGAGTGGAATGAGCTATCTATCTAGGATTCTGTGCATGATATTCTCTGAAAGAGCATTTTGTTGTTGAAATAAGACTTGAAAATCATTGGAGTTATCTAAAAGGAAATTCTTGAAGCCCCTACCATCATTATAATTCCTAAATTCTCCCCTTTCTATCATTCTCCTTCCCCACAGTATTTTCATTTTCATGGGGATTATGGCAGATTTAGAATCTCAACTCTTAAATCCAAAGGAACACATTATTACAGGCGCATATATTCATTAGAACTATTTTGGTGATAAATGACAGAAAACAAAACTCAAGATGCCTTTACCAAAATAGGATATTATCTTACATAGAAAAATCCAGAGAAAGTTTGATCTGGCAGCTCTAGACCCAATCTCTCTTCATCTCTTACATCCTCTGTCCTCCAGGAATTCTTCATTTTTAGGCTCAGTATAGTGGCAAAATGGCTGTCAGCATCTCTGCGTCTACATCTTCCTTGTCTAAGTCTAGTGGAAAGAGGGTCCCCCCCCCCCAAACTACCATACTGGTCTCTGTGTCACTCTGATTGTACCATCTTATAGCCTGTGCCCATCCCTGAATCAATCACTGTGGTTCCTGAGGGTAAAATTACAATGATTGGACAGGCCTGGACTGCATGGTCCAATCCTTAAGTAGGAAGTAGAGACTGATCAGAGTCATGTGACTGAGAATGGTTTCCTAAGGAAATTTAGGAGGCTATTAGCAGAGGAAGAGATGTGTGTGGGAGAGATTATGAGAGAGAGAGAAAGAAAGAGAAGAGAAGAGAGGAAGAGGAGAGGGACAGAGAGAGAAATATCAAGGAAGGTAGGAAGAAAGTGAGGGAGGGAAAAAGAAAAGGAAATAAAGAAGAAGAAAAAAGGAAGGAAGGAAGGAGTAGAAAGAAATATCAAGGAGGAACGTAAGAAAGACAGAAGAAAGAAAAGAAATCTTTTATTTTAACAGGAACATCTTTAACAAATGTGAAGGGCTTCCCTGGTGGCTCAATGGTAAAGAATCCTCCTGCCAATGCAGGATTCAGGGCTTTGATCCCTAGGTCTGGAAGATCACCTGGAGAAGGAAATGGCAACCTATCCAATATTCTTGCCTGGGGAATCCCATGGACAGAGGAGTCTGGTGGCCCCAGTCTATGGGGTCATAAAAGTGTTGGACACAACTTAGTGACTTAATAACAACAAAAGATGTGAAAAAGAAATCTATGCTGTGGAACACTTTTGATTGTTCAAAATAGAGGGGTACAAAGGAAGAAAGAGGAAGGGCTGTGCATGTAACATTGGTTCAATTTGAATATTCCCCCTGAGTCTGTCCTTTATCAGTTATATACCCATCAAATCTCTAGGTAGGAGAAAAATTTCGAGATCATTTCCACATGATCATCAGATGCCGGAATCTCCTAAAGCTAAATGTCAAGCTGGAATCAAGATTTCTGGGAGAAATATCAATATCCTCAGGTATGCAGATGATACCACCCTAATGGCAGAAAGCAAAGAGGAACTAAAGAGCCCCTTGATGAAGGTGAAAAGGGAGAGTGAAAAAGCTGGCTTGAAACTCAACATTTGAAAAACTAAGATCATGGCATCCAATCCCATCACTTCATGGCAAATAGGTGGGGAAACAATGAAAACAGTGACAGACTTCATTTTCTTAGGCTTCAAAACCACTGCAGCTGGTGACTACAGCCATGAAATTAGAGATGCTTGCTCCTCGGAAGAAAAGTGAGGACAAACCTAGACAGCATATTCAAAAGTGGAGACATCACTTTGCTGACAAATGTCAGTATACTCAAAGCTATGGTTTTTCCAGTAGTCATATGTGAATGTGAGAGTTGGACCATAAGAAAGGCTGAGTGCCAGATAATTGACGGTTTTGCACTGTGATGTTGGAGAAGACCTTTGAGAGTCCCTTGGGCAACAGGGAGATCTAACCAGTCAATCCTAAAGGAAATCAGTGTTGAATATTCGCTGGAAGGATTGATGCTGAAGCTGACGCTCCAATAGTTTGACTACCTTTACTCATTGGAAAAGACTCTGATTCTGGGAAAGATTGAGGGCAGGAGGAGAAGGGGTGACAGAGGATGAGATGGTTAGCTGGCATTATGGACTCAATGGATTTGAGTTTGAGCAAACTCCTGGCAATAGTAAAGGACAGGGAAGTTGGAGTGCTACAGTCCATGGGATGGAAAGAGTTGGACATGACTGAGTAACTGAAGAACAAAAACAAATAGCCAGAATGAAACCAATGCCCTTGAATACCTTCAAACAAGAGCAAACTCATTCTTCTTGTTGCTAATCATTTCATGTTGACTGTCTCCCATTATTAGCTTAGGTTAAAAAAACCCAAAATTCAACTGAATAAATGTTAAACCCTTCTTAGCTTTATTTGATGATTCACAAATTGAGCAGCATCCCATAGAACAAATAGAAAGGAGCAGTGAAGAACTGTACAAAATGAAAAGACCTTTATAGGCAGAAGAGGACAAGACAAGAAAGTTACTAACAAAGAGTGGATTGCTTGTAGCAAGATCACCTTCCTTTAAGAGACAGCATAGGTCTATCAGGCAGATAAACTCATTGGTGTTCCAAGTTGGCTGGTTTAAGATTCCACTCCTGGAAGAGGTTGAAACTGTAACTAACTTCAGTTTTGTTTTGGTTTGGTGACTTGGGCTTAGAAACAAGTGACTCCATTTGGGGCCTACTGTAGCTCTCTCTTTTTTAATGTATAACTGAAAAGTTGAATTTATTATTTTTATTTATTTTTTATTTACAAAAGTTGAATTTATATATAACTTTGCAGAAGTACTCGTAACCCACATTCAGATGGGTCCCCAACTCAGTTCAGTTGCTCAGTCATATCTGACTTTTTGTGACCCCATGGACTGCAGCACGCCAGGCCTCCCTGTCCATCACCAACTCCTGGAGTTCACTCAAACTCCTGTCCATTGAGTTGGTGGTGCCATCCAAACATCTCATGCTCAGTTGTCCCCTTCTCCTCCCATCTTCAATCTTTCCCACCATCAGGGAGCCAGCTCTTTGCATCCGGTGGCCAAAGTATTGGTGTTTCAGTTTCGGCGTCAGTCCTTCCGATGAATATTCAGGACTGATTTCCTTTAGGATGGACTGGTTGGATGTCCTCGCTGTCCAAGGGACTCTCAAGAGTCTTCTCCAACACCACAGTTCAAAAACATTAATTCTTCAGCGTTCAGCTTTCTTTATAGTCCAACTCTCACATCCATACACGACTACTGGAAAAACCATAGCCTTGACTAGATGGACCTTAGTCGGCAAAGTAATGTCTCTGCTTTTTAATATGCTGTCTAGGTTGGTCATAACTTTTCTTCTAAGGAGCAATCGTCTTTTAATTTCATGACAGTAGTAACCATCTGAAGTGATTTTGGAGCCCTCAAAGTCTGTCACTGTTTCCACTGTTTTTCCATCTATTTCCCATGAAGTGATGGGACCAGATGCCATGCTCTTTGTTTTCTGAATGTTAAGCTTTAAGCCAACTTTTTCACTCTCTTCTTTCACTTTCAGCAAGAGGCTCTTTAGTTCTTCTTTACTTTCTGCCATAAGGGTGGTGTCATCTGCATATCTGAGGTTATTGATATTTATTTCTCCCAGCAATCTTGATTCCAACTTGTGCTTCATCCAGTCCAGCATTTCTTGTGATATACTCTGCATATAAGTTAAATAAACAGGGTGACAATATACAGCCTTGACGTACTCCTTTCCCAATTTGGAACCAGTCTGTTGTTTCATGTTCATTTCTGACTGTTGCTTCTTGACCTGCAAACAGATTTCTCAGGAGGCAGGTCAGGTGGTCTGGTATTCCCGTTTCTTGAAGAATTTTCTACAGTTTGTTGTGATGCACACAGTCAAAGGCTTTGGCGTGGTCAATAAAGCAGAGCAGATGTTTTTCTGGAACTCTTTTCCTTTTTCTATGATCCAGTGGATGTTGACAATTTGATCTCTGGCTCCTCTGCCTTGTCTAAATCTAGATTGAACATCTGGAAGTTCACTGTTTATGTACTGTTGAAGCCTGGCCTGGAGGATTTTGAGCCTTACTTTGCTAGCATGTGAGATGAGCATAATTGTGCAGTAGTTTGAGCATTCTTTGGCATTGCCTTTCTTTGGGATTGGAATGAAAACAGACCTTTTCCAGTCCTGTGGCCACTGCTGAGTTTTCCAGATTTGCTGGCATATTGAGTGTAGTGCTTTTACAGCATCATCTTTTAGGATTTGAAATAGCTCAAGTGGAATTCCATCACCTCCACTAGCTTTGTTTGTAGTGATGCTTCCTAAGGCCCACTTGACTTCCCATTCCAGGATGTCTGGCCCTAGGTGAGTGATCACACCATTGTGATTATCTTGGTTGTGAAGATGTTTTTTGTATAGTTCTTCTGTGTCTTCTTGCCACCTCTTAATATCTTCTGCTTCTGTTAGGTCCATACCATTTCTGTCCTTTATTGAGCCCATCTTTGCATGAAATATTCCCTTGGTATCTCTAAATTTCTTGAAGAGATCTCTAGTCTTTCCCATTCTATTGTTTTCCTCTATTTCTTTGCATTGATCGCTGAGGAAGGCTTTCTTATCTCTCCTTGCTATTCTTTGGAACTCTGCATTCAAATGGGCATATCTTTCCTTTTCTCCTTTGCCTTTCACTTCTCTTCTTTTCACAGCTGTTTGTAAGGCCTCCTCAGATAACCATTTTGCCTTTTACCATTTCTTGGCCCCCAACCACTCATGTAGATTTCACCCAATGTTCAGTAAGGTGGGTTCAAGCCTTTTTATTTTATTTATTTAAAAAAAATTTTTAATTGAAGGATAATTGCTTTACAGAATTTTGTGGTTTTCTGTCATACATGAATAAGAATCAGCGATAGATACACCCATGACCCTCCATCCCGAACCTACTTCCCATCTCCCTCCCCATCCCACCCTTCAGCTTATCCCAGAGTCCTTGTTTGAATTTCCTGAGTCATACTGGGCCTGCTGTCTCTCTCTCTCTCTCTCTTTTTAAAATAATATTATTCCTTTTGGTGATCTGAAACCTTCCTCCTTATAACTCTCTGCTGTCTTCAGTTCTCTCTTGTTCTTAAAGAGAAATTCTTAGTTCAGCAGAGGTAAAGTGGTAGACTATTGGCAAATGAAAGTCCCTTGGACAGCAAGGAGACCAGACCAGTCAATCCTAAGGGAAATCAACCCTGAATACTCTTTGGAAGGACTGATGCTGAAGCTGAAGTTCCAATACTTTGGGCACTGATGTGATCAGCTGACTCATTGGAAAAGACCCTGATGCTGGAAAAGATTGAAGGCAAAAGGAGAAGAGGGCAGCAGAAGATGGGATGACTGGATGGCATCACCAATTCAATGAACATGAAGTTCGGTGAACTCTGGGAGATGATGAAGGACAGGGAGGACTGGAGTGCTGCAGTCCATGGGGTCGCAGAGAGTCAACAACAGCAATGGGCAAATCTGATCAGAGGTGAGATCACTGCTCAGCATACTACTTTGAGTACAGTTGGGTGCTCCAGGTGGGCAGGCAGGGTCTTTTCCCTGTGGTCTCCACAAATCCCTGTTATCATACTCCCTGAGGGTTTCAAATGTTTCTTTATACTTCCTGCCTAAACTTGGAAGGGATTTGATTTTGCAATTCCTGGTCTAATTCTTTCCTGTGGTACTTGATCAAGTACTTTGAAGACTGTAGTGTAACAGATTTAAAAAATAAGGAAGGAAAAAAAGAAAAGAAAAAGGATGAAACTTGAATTTATACTGCCCAGTGAATTCTTCTTCAAAGTGTCACCTTGAGAGTGATATACACTTTCTCTGATGATACTGCTTTTGCGCAAAAAGATTTTCAGACTCCTCTTGGAATTGTTTTTAGAGCCTGAAATAAATTCTTTGAATACCTCTACCTATGGCAAATCCTCAGTCTTTGAGAACATTTCTGACTTTTGGAAGAAGCCAGAGTCATTGAGAGCTAAGTGTTCATAAACAGCTTGGCAAGCATGGCTGCCTGCCTCATCCTTTTTTCTGTGTCTTGAGCAAAGCTGCAGTTATGCAATCAGGAGGCTGACAGGGTCCTGGGAGGCTCATTTAAAATTTTTTGTTTTATGTTTTACTTATTTATTTTAATTTTGTTAATTGAGTAACCAACCCATTCACATAGTTCAAATTTCAAAGGGCACAATAGGATGACTTTAAAAAGTCAGTTTCCTTCCTTGTCCCCTGGCCACCCAGTTTTCCTTCCAGGTTTTGTATGTATTCTTCCAGACAGTCTCTGTGTATTGCTTCAATGACTCAAAGAAGGCCCAGAGAGACATCTATAAATAATTGAAGCATTGCTTGAATGCCCTTTAGGATCACTTCACTACATTGTGTGTAAATTTCTGATACATCTATGCCAAACACAGGTCTGATGATTTTTAGCTATCTTACCTTAGGTATAAACTGCTGCCTTCCTTAGGGATAAATTGCGACCCTGAGAAGTCTCTGTAATGGGAGGTGGTCTCCTGGCTTAGCTACCTGAGCTATGTGAGAGACCTGGTAAATGACTTTATCTCTTTGAAATAAAGAGATGTCTCTTTGGTTTCCTCATCTGTAAAATGAAAAGCAGTCCCCTCATAGGTGATTGTGAAGATTAAGTGAAATGATGCATGAAAATGATCTAAGGAGGATGTGGTGGTGGATTTTATGTGGTAAATTTGGCTAGGCTATGGTGCCCAGATTTTGGTCAAACACTAGTCTAAATGTTGTTGCTGTGAAGGTATTTTGTAGATGTGATTATTTACAATCAGTTGACTTCAAAGAAAGCAGCCATGTCTGACTCTTTGTGACCCCCTGGACTGTAGCCTGCCAGGCTCCAATGACCGTGGAATTCTCTAGGCCAGAAAACTGGAGTGGGGAGCTCTTCCGTTCTCCAGGGCATCTTCCCAATCCAGGGATCAAACCTAGGTCTCCCGGATTGCAGTCAAATTCTTTACCATTCTTTACCATCTTACCATTGCATCACCAGGGAACCCCAAGGAAAGCAGACTACCCTCTGTAATGTGAGTGAGCCTCATTTATTCAGTTGAAGATTTTCAGAGAAGAAATTCTTTTTTAAAAAAAGAAATTTTAAATTGGACTACAATTGCTTTACAATGTTGTGTTAATTTTTGCTGAACAATATGAATCAGCTATGTGTATACATATATCCCCTCCCTCTTGAGCCTCCCTCCCCTCCCCCAACCCCCCACATCCTATCCTTCTAGGTCATCACAGAGCACCAAGCTGAGCTCTGTGCTATATACAACAGCTTCCTAGTAGCTATCTATTTTATACAAAGCTAGGGTATAAACTAGTGTATATATGTCCCTATGGTGGTGTATATATGTCAATGCTACTCTCTCAATTCATCCCACTTTCTCTTTCCCTCCACTGTGTCCACAAGCCCATTTTTTGCATCTCTATTCCTGCCTTGCAAATACCATCAGTACCATTTCTAGATTCCATACATATGCATTAATATATGATATTTGTTTTTCTGACTTATTTCACTCTGTATGACAGATTCTAGGTTCATCCATATCACTACAAATGACTCAGTTTTGTTTCTTTTTATGACTAATATTCCATTTTATATATGTACCACATCTTCAGAGAAGAAGGAATTCTGCCTCAAGACTGTAACGTAGAAATCCTTCCTGTTTCCAACCAGATAGCTTACCTTATGGATTTCAAAGCCAAGACTGTAACATCAGCCCTTACCTAAATTTCCAGCCTACTGGCTTGCCCTAGACATTTTGGATCTACTAGCCTCCACAATCATAGGAACTAATTTCTTGAGAACCCTGACTGATGCAGAGGGAGAAAACTCTGGTGTATATGTGTCTTGGGGAAGGGATTATTGAAAAAACAAAACAAAACAGGTTTTAGTCCTGGCTTTTCCATTGGCCAACTGAGCCGCCCTGAGCAAAATTCGGTACTATTAAGCTTCTTAAAGCCTGGGCTTAAAGCCTCTCAAGGTTGCTGGGAGAAAGATACTATGACAGTGATTTGTGAAGCATTATCCACACACAGGTGATTATTATCTGGTTATGCCTTCCTTTGAATGCACATGTATCTTTAGGGTCACTCTTCAGTGACCCCCAGGCTTATACCCCTCTATGTCCCTTTCATGGGCATAGATGCTTATCTGTATCTCTGGCTGTTGGGCCCATACATGGGAATGAAATCCAGTCCTGCAGCGAGTATTTGTCTAGGGGGCTGAAGAGCCCCACCCCTGGCTTCAGTGGGCTCTGTACTCACAGGCATGGGGAAGTGCAGGAGAGAGGAGAAAATGGAGAGAGGAACTTCCGGAGATGGGAGCAGGGAAGGGGGAGGGAGCATGAGAGAAGAAGGGGGTTGTGTGCCAGGACGGGTTCCCAGGGGTGTGGGGCTGATTTGCTGGGGTACCTGGGTCTGTGCTACAGATTGCAGGCTGATTGCAACAGATTAGCCAGGACTTAAAAGGGGCCTCGTCAAAGTACATGAATATAGCACTGAGTGTTCTATTTCTCTCATCCTGGGACTAGAGCCAATCAAACAGGAGAGGGTCAGGGGGGAGTGGCGCTCTGAATAATCTGCTTCCTTTACCATCACAGTGCTTCAAAACACCACTTGGTTCCATTTCCACTTGTTTTCTCCTCTGCCAGGGATTCAAGGGCTGGCACTTGAGAGGGATGAAACTTTCTGTAGTGTCTGAGACTCCCCCATGTTCCCACCCAGCCCATCCTGATGTTCTTTATCTCATCACTCAGCCCTATCTTTTATTCCATTTATCACAAGCTGAAATTATTTGATAAATAATTATTTACAAAAACCCCTGTTCTCTCCACTAGCATGTGACATGAGATCAATAACCTTTTCTAACTTGTTCATTCCTATAGTTCCAGCTGCTGGTGGAGCTGTACGTGGTAATGCTCAAACATGTTTGTTAAGGAATGGGATGGATATATACCATTTATTAAGGACCCTCTGTGTACCAGACAAGGGGCCTGGAGATGCACAGGCGTTTCTCATGTTCTCATAATGATAGTTCTCTCAAGGAAGTATGACAATCTTTATTTTACTGATAAGGCTCATTGGCAGTTGCTTCTAGAAGCCCTTAGCTAGAAGAATTTTGAAGCAGTTTCCTGACTTAGTAGGACGAGTGCTGAGATCAATTAGTACTGTCTGCAGGGGGTCAGATGGGATATCTAGTAGTACATATGTTGTCTATTTGCCATTCTTACAATGGATGATAGCACCTCCATAAAGATGTACAACGGAGGCAAAAACATGCAGAGAGAGAGAACAACTAGATTCTTTTCTAGCACTAGTTTTCATTCCTTCTGGAGTTTGTCTTTTCTATTGGGAATACTGGGAAGACAGCTACTTACAGGATTGTTTGGAGGAGAGGATGCAGTTGGAGGTGGGAACTAGCTTTGAAGAGTTTGGCAAGCAAAGGTTGAGATACTGCTTCATGAACTAACACCAGGATTGAGTGTGTGTGGGGTCTTCAGATCATGTGATATTTCCGCAGGACTCCAAGACCTCTGTGCAGATGTGCTGTTATTATTTCCCAAAGGCCCTTCAGTGAACAAAGGAGCAGGTAGTGTGGCGAGGCAGGTGACAGTCAGGCTGTTGAGCTGAGTTTGGTGATGGTGCCTGGTTTCAGGTAAGCCTTTGCAATCCACTTGTCATGAGATAATCATGTATTTATTCTTCCTAACAGAAACCTGGGAGGGGGCACATTATACTGGTTAAAATTGGGGTTTATAGATTTTAGGTCCCAATTTTGCCACTTACTGTGTAACCCTGGATAAATCATACAACCTCTTTGAGCCTTGGTGGCTTACTTAAAATAGCATCTATTTTAGGTTCCTGCTGTGAGAATGAGAAAAGTATGCAAGGAAACCATTTGGCTCTGGTATACAGCAAGCACTCAATACATATTTGTTAATGTCTGTGAAGAACCTATAAGCCTATGTAGAAACTGGAAAGTCATTGCAATTATCTGAATCTATCTGTGTTGCCCCAAGCCAGATGATTGTTGATTTTTCCTTTCTGTTTGTTCCCCCCCCCCACCCCTCGTTTACCCCTGGGTATTTTGAATACCCAACCTCAGTACTTTCAGTACTGGAAAAGGGAACAAGCAGGGTTGTTCAGAGCTGTTCATCTTGAAATACACAGTCTGAGGTCCTTGTTGCTGCTATCTGGCCTCTCCCTAACTAATCAAGGGGAAAATCCATTCTCCCACTATGCGCTAAAATTGTGTTTTGAGAATATAAAATTGGGCATTGCTCTGCTTGCATGCAGTGGAAACCCACTGGTCCAGGACAGCCCTTCTCCTCTCTTCCATTGGAAATGGTTTGAATCATGTTTACCTATGGTGATGACTGTCATTTATTGAACACTAAGTGTGCTGGAACTTTATGCTCTCAACAGTCCTTAAAGGCAGCCACTATCCCCATTCTGGATATGCAGGTAGGATGACTGCAGCACAGTATGTTTAAGTTACTTGTCCACAGCCAGTTAGTGCAGAGCTGGGATTCAAACCCAGGTCAGCTGGGCCTCAGGGGCTACCTGCTTAGCACCGAACAACACCGTCTCCTGGAAACTCTGGCTTGATGAAGATGTCTATTTGGCAAAGGAGGTAAAATGCCAGATGTGTAAGTCAGGGGCAGTGAGAGACCAGGGAGGAATGGGAGCCATGCTTTCTACTCCCTGCTGCACACCTGAATCACCTGGGCAGCATTCATGAAATAGAGGTGCCTGGTCAGACCCCCCAAAACTTTGATGCTCTTGATCTTGGATGGAGGTGGAGCTTCCCAGGTGGCTCTGATAGGGTTCCAGGCTTGAGGACCACTGGAGCAGCATAAGGTCAGGAAGGGTTTAGCAAATTCCTCGTGGTTGGGAACCTTTCTACTCCCTCCTTGGAAGGGATTGGTTCACGTTGCCCGTGGTGTACCTTTATCTCAGTATCCCCATTTGCAGTGTGTGGGCAATGGAGCTTGATAACACTGCAGGGAGTTGGGTAGATATACAGCCTGTAAAGTGCCATTTCAATGGAAAGTATTGGGCTGAAATGTCCCTGAGGCTGTGAAGTGACCCTGTTTCCATTTCAGTGGGATGGTGCTCTGGGCCATATCCCTAGCAGTTCCGGATCATCGATGACCGTTGGGAACCAGGGTTTGAGGTACCCACTTGCACAACCTGGGGTAACCGGGTAACTCTGATTGCCCCATCCTTTGGTTGAGGAACAGTGCGGGTGGATGCATAATTCGAACCATTAACTTGCTCTCAATATGGAGAATGAGATTTGTGGCTCCCTCTTACAAAGAAAGTATGAAACAGTAAACACACTTCCAGTTATGGATGGGGCTAAACACACCATTAAACTGAATGCTAATGACTGTTTTCTGCTTCCTGGGAACATTTCACCGTGGCAACCAGCAGGTGCCCTTTTCTTGCCTTCTCTCTCATCTTCCCATAATTCTCTTCTGCCATGGATTTTTAGATAATAATGGGAACAAGCCTGAAATAGTAGTTAAAAGACAGATTTTTTTT
>SJYA01001215.1:2554397-2636087 GCA_006410615.1 Neotragus moschatus | reverse complement strand
ATCACAGAGCACCAAGCTGAGCTCTGTGCTATATACAACAGCTTCCTAGTAGCTATCTATTTTATACAAAGCTAGGGTATAAACTAGTGTATATATGTCCCTATGGTGGTGTATATATGTCAATGCTACTCTCTCAATTCATCCCACTTTCTCTTTCCCTCCACTGTGTCCACAAGCCCATTTTTTGCATCTCTATTCCTGCCTTGCAAATACCATCAGTACCATTTCTAGATTCCATACATATGCATTAATATATGATATTTGTTTTTCTGACTTATTTCACTCTGTATGACAGATTCTAGGTTCATCCATATCACTACAAATGACTCAGTTTTGTTTCTTTTTATGACTAATATTCCATTTTATATATGTACCACATCTTCAGAGAAGAAGGAATTCTGCCTCAAGACTGTAACGTAGAAATCCTTCCTGTTTCCAACCAGATAGCTTACCTTATGGATTTCAAAGCCAAGACTGTAACATCAGCCCTTACCTAAATTTCCAGCCTACTGGCTTGCCCTAGACATTTTGGATCTACTAGCCTCCACAATCATAGGAACTAATTTCTTGAGAACCCTGACTGATGCAGAGGGAGAAAACTCTGGTGTATATGTGTCTTGGGGAAGGGATTATTGAAAAAACAAAACAAAACAGGTTTTAGTCCTGGCTTTTCCATTGGCCAACTGAGCCGCCCTGAGCAAAATTCGGTACTATTAAGCTTCTTAAAGCCTGGGCTTAAAGCCTCTCAAGGTTGCTGGGAGAAAGATACTATGACAGTGATTTGTGAAGCATTATCCACACACAGGTGATTATTATCTGGTTATGCCTTCCTTTGAATGCACATGTATCTTTAGGGTCACTCTTCAGTGACCCCCAGGCTTATACCCCTCTATGTCCCTTTCATGGGCATAGATGCTTATCTGTATCTCTGGCTGTTGGGCCCATACATGGGAATGAAATCCAGTCCTGCAGCGAGTATTTGTCTAGGGGGCTGAAGAGCCCCACCCCTGGCTTCAGTGGGCTCTGTACTCACAGGCATGGGGAAGTGCAGGAGAGAGGAGAAAATGGAGAGAGGAACTTCCGGAGATGGGAGCAGGGAAGGGGGAGGGAGCATGAGAGAAGAAGGGGGTTGTGTGCCAGGACGGGTTCCCAGGGGTGTGGGGCTGATTTGCTGGGGTACCTGGGTCTGTGCTACAGATTGCAGGCTGATTGCAACAGATTAGCCAGGACTTAAAAGGGGCCTCGTCAAAGTACATGAATATAGCACTGAGTGTTCTATTTCTCTCATCCTGGGACTAGAGCCAATCAAACAGGAGAGGGTCAGGGGGGAGTGGCGCTCTGAATAATCTGCTTCCTTTACCATCACAGTGCTTCAAAACACCACTTGGTTCCATTTCCACTTGTTTTCTCCTCTGCCAGGGATTCAAGGGCTGGCACTTGAGAGGGATGAAACTTTCTGTAGTGTCTGAGACTCCCCCATGTTCCCACCCAGCCCATCCTGATGTTCTTTATCTCATCACTCAGCCCTATCTTTTATTCCATTTATCACAAGCTGAAATTATTTGATAAATAATTATTTACAAAAACCCCTGTTCTCTCCACTAGCATGTGACATGAGATCAATAACCTTTTCTAACTTGTTCATTCCTATAGTTCCAGCTGCTGGTGGAGCTGTACGTGGTAATGCTCAAACATGTTTGTTAAGGAATGGGATGGATATATACCATTTATTAAGGACCCTCTGTGTACCAGACAAGGGGCCTGGAGATGCACAGGCGTTTCTCATGTTCTCATAATGATAGTTCTCTCAAGGAAGTATGACAATCTTTATTTTACTGATAAGGCTCATTGGCAGTTGCTTCTAGAAGCCCTTAGCTAGAAGAATTTTGAAGCAGTTTCCTGACTTAGTAGGACGAGTGCTGAGATCAATTAGTACTGTCTGCAGGGGGTCAGATGGGATATCTAGTAGTACATATGTTGTCTATTTGCCATTCTTACAATGGATGATAGCACCTCCATAAAGATGTACAACGGAGGCAAAAACATGCAGAGAGAGAGAACAACTAGATTCTTTTCTAGCACTAGTTTTCATTCCTTCTGGAGTTTGTCTTTTCTATTGGGAATACTGGGAAGACAGCTACTTACAGGATTGTTTGGAGGAGAGGATGCAGTTGGAGGTGGGAACTAGCTTTGAAGAGTTTGGCAAGCAAAGGTTGAGATACTGCTTCATGAACTAACACCAGGATTGAGTGTGTGTGGGGTCTTCAGATCATGTGATATTTCCGCAGGACTCCAAGACCTCTGTGCAGATGTGCTGTTATTATTTCCCAAAGGCCCTTCAGTGAACAAAGGAGCAGGTAGTGTGGCGAGGCAGGTGACAGTCAGGCTGTTGAGCTGAGTTTGGTGATGGTGCCTGGTTTCAGGTAAGCCTTTGCAATCCACTTGTCATGAGATAATCATGTATTTATTCTTCCTAACAGAAACCTGGGAGGGGGCACATTATACTGGTTAAAATTGGGGTTTATAGATTTTAGGTCCCAATTTTGCCACTTACTGTGTAACCCTGGATAAATCATACAACCTCTTTGAGCCTTGGTGGCTTACTTAAAATAGCATCTATTTTAGGTTCCTGCTGTGAGAATGAGAAAAGTATGCAAGGAAACCATTTGGCTCTGGTATACAGCAAGCACTCAATACATATTTGTTAATGTCTGTGAAGAACCTATAAGCCTATGTAGAAACTGGAAAGTCATTGCAATTATCTGAATCTATCTGTGTTGCCCCAAGCCAGATGATTGTTGATTTTTCCTTTCTGTTTGTTCCCCCCCCCCTCCCCTCGTTTACCCCTGGGTATTTTGAATACCCAACCTCAGTACTTTCAGTACTGGAAAAGGGAACAAGCAGGGTTGTTCAGAGCTGTTCATCTTGAAATACACAGTCTGAGGTCCTTGTTGCTGCTATCTGGCCTCTCCCTAACTAATCAAGGGGAAAATCCATTCTCCCACTATGCGCTAAAATTGTGTTTTGAGAATATAAAATTGGGCATTGCTCTGCTTGCATGCAGTGGAAACCCACTGGTCCAGGACAGCCCTTCTCCTCTCTTCCATTGGAAATGGTTTGAATCATGTTTACCTATGGTGATGACTGTCATTTATTGAACACTAAGTGTGCTGGAACTTTATGCTCTCAACAGTCCTTAAAGGCAGCCACTATCCCCATTCTGGATATGCAGGTAGGATGACTGCAGCACAGTATGTTTAAGTTACTTGTCCACAGCCAGTTAGTGCAGAGCTGGGATTCAAACCCAGGTCAGCTGGGCCTCAGGGGCTACCTGCTTAGCACCGAACAACACCGTCTCCTGGAAACTCTGGCTTGATGAAGATGTCTATTTGGCAAAGGAGGTAAAATGCCAGATGTGTAAGTCAGGGGCAGTGAGAGACCAGGGAGGAATGGGAGCCATGCTTTCTACTCCCTGCTGCACACCTGAATCACCTGGGCAGCATTCATGAAATAGAGGTGCCTGGTCAGACCCCCCAAAACTTTGATGCTCTTGATCTTGGATGGAGGTGGAGCTTCCCAGGTGGCTCTGATAGGGTTCCAGGCTTGAGGACCACTGGAGCAGCATAAGGTCAGGAAGGGTTTAGCAAATTCCTCGTGGTTGGGAACCTTTCTACTCCCTCCTTGGAAGGGATTGGTTCACGTTGCCCGTGGTGTACCTTTATCTCAGTATCCCCATTTGCAGTGTGTGGGCAATGGAGCTTGATAACACTGCAGGGAGTTGGGTAGATATACAGCCTGTAAAGTGCCATTTCAATGGAAAGTATTGGGCTGAAATGTCCCTGAGGCTGTGAAGTGACCCTGTTTCCATTTCAGTGGGATGGTGCTCTGGGCCATATCCCTAGCAGTTCCGGATCATCGATGACCGTTGGGAACCAGGGTTTGAGGTACCCACTTGCACAACCTGGGGTAACCGGGTAACTCTGATTGCCCCATCCTTTGGTTGAGGAACAGTGCGGGTGGATGCATAATTCGAACCATTAACTTGCTCTCAATATGGAGAATGAGATTTGTGGCTCCCTCTTACAAAGAAAGTATGAAACAGTAAACACACTTCCAGTTATGGATGGGGCTAAACACACCATTAAACTGAATGCTAATGACTGTTTTCTGCTTCCTGGGAACATTTCACCGTGGCAACCAGCAGGTGCCCTTTTCTTGCCTTCTCTCTCATCTTCCCATAATTCTCTTCTGCCATGGATTTTTAGATAATAATGGGAACAAGCCTGAAATAGTAGTTAAAAGACAGATTTTTTTTTAAGCAAATTAGATTAGAGTAGGTTTCCAGCTTATCACATTATTTACTTGTAGGATGTAGCAATCTCAGGTACTGAGAAACAGGCCAAGACAGATGAACATCTTTAATTGATGTGAGCATCTTTAATATATTGCCTATTTAGGGCATCAAGCCTGGTCTGACTTCTGAAGCTTGGTCACTAAATTGTGGGAGCAGCATAATTTAGGCTTAAGAATAAGAGCCAGGAGTTGGACACTTTTGGATAGAAATCCTTTACTGTTGTCTAAAAGCTGGAGAAATTTCCCTCTCTGTGCCTACTTTCCCCCTATGTAAATCAGAGATAATAATAACCACTATCTCATAGAGGAGTGGGGTGATTAACGAAGATGTATATAAAACTCTTAGTAAATAGTGCCTGGCTTCCCTGGTGGCTTAGATGTAAAGAATCTGTCTCTAGTGCAGGAGACCCGAGTCTCATCCCTGGTTGCAAAGATCCCCTAGAGAAGGAAATGGCAACCCGTTACTCCAGTATTCTTGCCTGGTGAACTCCATGTACAGAGGACCCTGGTGGGCTACAGTCCATGGGGTCTCAAAGAGTTGGACATGACTAAGAGACTAACACTTCACTTCATAGTGCTGGCACATAGTAGGTGCTCATACATGGTAGCCATCCATTCTGAGGATGTTGGTGATGAGTAACACTGGCTGGGTGATTCTGGGCCATTAATTTACTTGAAATTTAGATCCTTCATCTGTACAAGGCAAGCTAACCATAGTACCTGGGTCATTTGTTTAAAGGTCTAGGTAAGAATTAAATGATGAAAAGTACTTGGCATAGGGCTTGGCACATATTAAGAGTTCAATAAGGACTTGCTGAATGAATGAAAAAAAATATGCTATACTGGTTGAAGCAGCTCAATCATTAGACCCGAAGCATTTAATCTTAGACATGGAAGGATAAAAATACCAATAGCCCTGGGCTTTCTTGTCTGTTACATTTTTTAGCAGTTTTAGACCTTCCTTTGCTTCCTCTCTCCTCATTGTGCCTACTCCTCTCAGCCCTTATCCAGAGCGTGTGCTGTAAAAGAGAAAGCATGATGCTGACACACATAAATGAACTCCCAGTATCACAGTGGCCACTGAGCAAGGCCTCAGACCGAAGGGCCATAAATACAGAGCTGCGTGCGCACAGTCGCTCAGCTAGTGAAGCTGGCCATGGACTCTTGGTGGCCTGCCCCTGCCCCTCAGGTGTCTAGCCTCTTTCCCTGCAGCCCCACCCCCTCCTCTCTCCATCTAAAGCCCTCTCCCAGGTCTGCCCTCCAGGGCAGTGACTCACGCTCTGAATCTGCCTCCTCTCAGGCTTCTGCCAACTCTTGCTCCCCTGTCTTTCTTCCTCCAGCTCTCCCTGGAAGAAAGCGATCTGGTAAACCGGGCCTGGCACAGCTGCTTAGTCAGCTACTCACAGGAGTAATTGAAATGTCTTTTAGATAGCATTTGATGGTTTTAATTTCTAGTTTTAAAGGGAATTCATGTTTATTTTAGAAGATTTCAGGAGAAAAAATGGAGAAAGAAGCCAAGCGCATAAAGAAAATAAAAATCCTGAGACCCAGACAATATCCCAGACTGATTAAATCAGTATTATTATGGGTGGGGTCCTGTATCATCATTAATTTTTTTTTTAAAATTTCAGAGGTGATTCCAATGTGCAGGCAAGCCTGAACCATCAACTTTGAGATGCTTGCTGATAGCACTTTAAAGTATTTCCTTTATTTTCTATTTTTGTATTTGGATCATACTCTATATACTATTTGAAACCTGATTTTGTTTTCTTTGGCCTAACAATATGTGATGAACATCTTCCCAAATCTCTAAATATTCTTCTAAGACATAGTCTTTTTTAAAGTGGCTATGTGGCTTAATATCTTATGGTTGCACCATAAATATTTAGCCTGTTACCTGTTAATAAACATCTTTATAAAATTCTGCTGTTTGATCTAATACTGAGATGTAGTTCTACTCCTATCTCTGATCACTTACTTAGCTAACACATACAGTATGTAACCATATGCTGGATACTGCTCTAAGGCATTACATATATTTCATTTAATCCTTACAATGAGGTTTTCAGGTAGCTACTATTATCACCCTCATTTTAGAAATGAGGAAACTGAGGCTCCAAGAGGCTAAATCATGTGATTAATTAGTGGTGGAGGCAATCTGACTCCCGAGTCCATGCTTGGGAATTAAAACCACTGAATCAGAAAACATGTGGGATTAACATGTATGCACTACTATATTTAATTAGCAATAATCACACCTTGAATAAACCTCATTAGCTACGGTACTGCCACTGCACAAAGCTACACTACTATATTTAAAATGGATAACCAACAAGGACTTACTGTATAGCACAGGGAACTCTGCTCAATGTTATGTGGCAGCCTGGATAGGAGGGAAGTTTGGGGGAGAATGGATTCATGTATATGTCTGGCTGAGTCCCTTTGCTGTCCGCCTGAAACTATCACAACATTGTTAATAATCTACAATTCAGTATAAAATAAAAAAAATTAAAAAATAACATTTTCAAGGCTTTTGAAACACACTGCCAAACGGCCTACCAGAAAATTTTATCCTTATTATATGAGACAGAGCAGGAGTCTTTGAGTTTGAAAATCATTCTATAACCCAGTGAAATCTATCAGTTGAAAACCTCCCTTTATTGTAAGTCTTTTATGTGTTCAAAATATTTTTAGTAGGATTTTATAAATATTATCTATCAGGTATAAAATGTGGCCTTATCATTTGTCAATGATGTGCCAAGCCTAAGAGCTGGCATTGTTTTGTGGAGGCAGGGAGAAGGGCTGCCTAGAATTCACTTTGTGGTCTGCTTAGGGGGCTGACTTCTAATGACAGTCCTACATATTCATCCCTCTCCAAGTCTCTTCTTTGTTTCTAACTCTCTTCTTTGGGTAAAATAGAGCAATATTCGATTTTGGTAAAATGGAGTAATACTTCTTCCTAGAAGAGGTACTGTAAGAGGAAAGGTGACTTTATCAGGTAAAGAAAAACATGTTGGGTTTCTGATGAAGGGATCTAAAGTCCCTTCCTCAAGGGAATCTGATTCAGCCTCCTCTAGCTGCCCATGGAGATGAATGGAACTGGTTTTCTGGGAACTCAGGAAGGAGGGCAGAGGGGCCCTCACAGCCTCGAGGACTAGGGAGCCCCCAAAGAGGAGACGGGTGAGAAAGAGGAGACTTCTGGAAGCCCCAAGAGGGGCTCCGAGGGTGCTGCTGTGTCTCCCATACAAAGTTCTGTGCACCGCTCCTCTCGTTTCTCTGTATATTCGTCAAGTTCAGTCATTAGCTTGGCTTTTACTATTTTTGTTTTGGAAAAGGATTGCAACTACATACGATTTCCTCTCTTCCCCTCCTTGCTCCCCGCCCATACTTTAATAGTACACACATTTCTGAGCAGGTTGCTATTTATAGCAGGAAAGCAAAAGAACTTGCCACAACTGTGAACTCCTTGAGGACAGGGACCCTGTCTTTTTTTTTTTTTTTTAATTATATTCATTATCAGTGGCTCTGGCAGGTCATAATTTTCATTTCTATCCACAGAGCACCCCACCCTGTTAATTGCTGAGAGTTAATGTTAGTGAGGTTTACGGGTCTCCTGCATTGCAGATTCTTTACTGTCTAAGCCACCAGGGAAGCCCACTCTAATTGTTATAGAAGCCCGATTCAAATTCTCTTTTAAAAGTGGGGAGAGTCTAGGATCGAGTGGAAATATGGTTGTATTCAGAGTTTTGAAGGATATTGTCTGTCTGTCTCCTTCTCTGGGCTGGTCTCATTTTCCTTTACTTAAAAATGGGCTCCCTATGGCTGATTCATGTTGAGGTTTGACAGAAAACAACAAAATTCTGTAAAGCAATTATCCTTCAATTAAAAATAAATTAAAAAAAAATTTTAAAGGGCTCCCTTCACATGACCTATGCCTTCTCTTGGATTTGATGTGTGAATACTGAGAGAGAGCAGTTCTCTTTTGTCTTGGGCCTGCCTTATCTGGGTTGATGAGGCTGGAAGCTGCCTGAGCCTGTTTCTTGCTATATCATCTCAGCTNAAAAAAAATTTTAAAGGGCTCCCTTCACATGACCTATGCCTTCTCTTGGATTTGATGTGTGAATACTGAGAGAGAGCAGTTCTCTTTTGTCTTGGGCCTGCCTTATCTGGGTTGATGAGGCTGGAAGCTGCCTGAGCCTGTTTCTTGCTATATCATCTCAGCTTAACCTGGGGGAAAGAGAGGACTGCTCTCCATAACATCCACATGTCAGTCCAGAGAGGGACAGGCTGACTTGGCTTGAGTCGCACCAGATCAATCAACTATTGCATCCCATGGAATAAAGTGTTAACGAGAGGCTGGAGAGTTTATATGACACCTTATGTAGTAGAAGGCTGCACCTGGTACTCACAGGAAAGGACCGGAAAATAGTATCCGAAGACAAACCAACAAAGAACTGTGTTGCCAGGCTCACTGTGTTCTTGGTTTACTGTTTCAGCTGGTCAAGTTAATTCAGATTTTTATTTCTCTTGTTAATCGCCTGTCCTTTCTACTTTTCTGTCTGTAAGTAAGGTTCATGTGTGTATGCTAGGTTGTGTCCGATTCTGCGACCCCATGGACTGTAGCCCACTAGTCTGCCCTGTCCATGGAATTTCCCAGGCAAGGACACTGGAGTGGGTTGCCATTTCCTTCTCCAGGGGATCATCTTCCTGAACCAGGGATCATATCTATGTCTTCAGATTTTTTACCACTGTACCCTATCACAATCTGATTTTTCAAATCCTTATTCTTTAGTCATTGCTTCCTTGTAATTTTTATTTTATTTATTTATTTTTTAATTTATTTATTTATTTATTATTATTATTATTATTTCATCTCAAGTGTATGTAATTTTTAAACATGCAGAAATCTTCACATTTATTGGCAAATTTCTCAGATAAGGAGGTCAGCCTTTGAAGCCTCCATGTCTCAACCAGTTATGCCATAATTCCCTTTAAATAGGGGGTCCAGACACACTCCTCCACTGAGGTGGCTTTTTGCAGGTCAGAATTTCAGTTGAGCTATTTCAAATCCTGAAAGATGATGCTGTGAAAGTGCTGCACTCAATATGCCATCNTTTGGCCACCTCATGCGAAGAGTTGACCCATTGGAAAAGACTCTGATGCTGGGAGGGATTGTGGGCAGGAGGAGAAGGGGATGACAGAGGATGAGATGGCTGGATGGCATCACTGACTCGATGGACGTGAGTCTGAGTGAACTCCGCGAGTTGGTGATGGACAGGGAGGTCTGGTGTGCTGTGATTCATGGCATAGCAAAGAGTCGGACACGACTGAGCGAATGAACTGAACTGAACTGAACTGATCACCCCTGAGTCACTGAAATGATTGTTTTTTCTTGGCCACATTCTCCTACCCATTGCAACACTTCATAATGTGTAATCTTACTTCTGAGTGCCATCTCCATTTTGGGAGCAAAAAATGTCCTCACGAAGGACCTGGAAAAGTTGTTTCTCTTCTTGGCACTTCTGCCTTTTGTGGCTGTCTGGCTTTGTTCTCTGTCTATATATAGAGGAGGGACTCATTGTTTGCCCCTCCACCCTTGCCTCTGGCTATATTTTGCCTTTGGCTGGCAGAACTGACTTGTGGAAAGAGCACAAGCAATGGACTTAGATAAACTTGAGTTCACATCCCAGCTCTACTGCTTGCTTGCTGTGGAGCCTTCAGTGAGATGATTTTTTTTTTTTTAAAGATTTCTTTGAGCATCAGTTCCCTCTCCTGTAATTGCAGGGAAAAAATAGCACCTGCCTCATAGGATGACCCTATAGCTTTATGAGTAATGTGGAGGTACAATGCCCAGCATCCCAGTAGATATTCAATGAATGTGAGTCTCCTCCTTCCCCCAAAAGATATTTATTTGGTTTGTCCTTGGTCACTTTGGGAATTAGCTATGTGATGAATCACCATAGTTATACATCCTATAAAAGTTGCCAATCCATTATATATTGTAAAATATATTCATGCTTGCCATATTCTAAAATAACTGGCCATTACAAACAAACTTAAAGCTAACTACTCTTTGGTGAAGCCTTCCCTGCTTTTTCTTCTATACAACACAACCTTTCTTTTTATTCTTTCTGGTATACAGACATGTTACCATGTCTCCCCTGCCTGCTCCTCTCCAACCTGTTCAGCATCTGCTCCATCTCCCATGGAAAGAGCTTACTCCCTTCTTTCAAGAACTGTTCCTCTTTCTCAGCATCTGGTTTTAGGAGGGGCTAAGGAGAATCATGTGACCAAAGCTTAACCAATCATCATAGCTCATTCCCTTCATATAGCAGCTGACTCAGTAGTGGCCCCGTGGTCGAAGTTTGGTTTAGTATTGCTGTCCTCCTGAATTTTACATGTGGGTTCTGGAAGAGAGAAATGTTTCTCTTTGGGTATTGCTAATCTGGATTGATGTCTGCAGTTGTCTATGCCATGTCTCCTGCTGTGTGGATAAATGTCTTACATCTTAGGAGAGAATGAACCCAACATATGGAGAGAAGCAGGAAGCTGAGATATGGGGTGAAGGAGAATGGAGGGAGAGAGAAATGATCTCATTTGATTGACTGAGGACACTCTAGTCCTGACCTTCTAAGATATGAGCCAGATAATTCTGATTTTTCCTCAAGCCAGATTGGGTTCAGTTTCTGTTCCTTGAAATCAAGGCTCCTGATAAATTTATTTGTCTGTTTAAAGTAGTGGCTACCGTATAAATGAGACTTATGTGTATGTCACCATAAAATCTGACAGCCAGTCAAAGTTGCTGATAAGGAATAGAGTTATAAATTGAATTCCTGTTAAGGGCAAAATTATCTAGGGCTACAAAGCCACTTCTCCATTGTATCACTGGAAACTACTGTAGTTCCTGGAACGCAGAAGGTCCCCGTATGTATGTAGGAATAAAGTAGGGCACGAAGGAGGATCTGACTGACTTGGTCGCTCAGTCACTGTTCAGTGCAGGAGAGTCCTACCGGCTAGTCCACTGGCTCTGACCTGGGCTGTGGCCAGGTTATAGCCTTGCTATTGGTTACATCAGGCCAGTTGTGGATGAGTGAGTGAAAGTGGGTCAGTCGTGTCTGACTCTTTGCGACCCCATTGACCGCAGCCCACCAGGCTCCTCTGTCCGTGACATTCTCCAGGCAAGAATCTGGGAGGGGGTGGCCTTTCCCTTCTCCAGGGGATCTTCCCAACCCACCCAGGGATTAAATCAGTGTCCCCTGTGTTGCAGCCAGAGTCTTCACTGACTGAGCCATCAGGCTAGGGAACTGCAATGTAGAAAATAACCTCTTTTGCACAAGGAGTTGTATTTATCCTGTGGAATAACAAGCTCATGAGTCTCACAAAAGGGACAGAATAGCAGCCTGGCACTTCACTTGGCTGGTCCAGACCATTTGAGCCCTCAGTGAAGGGTTTGGAGAGCTGGGGCAGTTCCAGAAAAAGCTGGACTTTTTCTGTCCTGCTGAGGGTCTCCTCTCGGGCTTCTCTTCCAGAGGAGAGTGGTGACCGTAGACAAAGTGGAGAGTTCCGTGAAGCCATAGGAGCCTGAGCACCTGCCAGGGGATGGCTGACTCCAGAGCAGCCGCGGAGGCCTGTGGGGAGAAACAAGCCTGTCTGGTGGGGAGGCTGAACTGCCAGCCACCTCTGCTGGAGTGAGAGCCTGGGGAAGCAGTAACACTGTTGGTGTCAGCCTGTCTCTGGCCGTGTCCCCAGGCCTTTTCCCCACTGTAAGCTGACACTGGTAGAGAGAGGCCTCTCACCTCCTCCTGTGGGGTCAGCAGGGCTCAGGAGCAGAGTCTGTTCTCAGACACCCCACAGATGCCTGTAGGGGCTGCAGAGAAAGTGTCGGAAAAACAGCCCCCCACAGAGAGGGCTTGGTGAGGAGGACTTGGCTCTGCAGGGCTAGCATTTGAAGCTGATTTTAATCTTGGCCTTGTATACACAGCAACAGAGTTAACTTGGAGGAAGTCAACTGCACCCAGAGGATAGAGGTCTGGGATTCGCCCAGTTCTCTCTAGGCAGTTGTGGGACTAGGGCCAAGCCTCAGTCTCCTTATGGTAAATTGAGGGAACTTGGGTCACATGGGCTTGGAGGCCTTTTCTTGGTGAGTAATCACACCTCCCATCAAATGATTAATCTAAATTCACTTGCTCAACTGAGATGATCAGTCTGGAAAAGGTGGGCCTCAGTTAACTTTCTTTGTAGGTAGTAGAGCATGAATGAGAAGCAACATTATTTCCAAACAGAATGACAATAGTAATAATTGTTATAGTAGTGATGACGACAAAACAACCACTTAGAAAGTACTGACTCTGAGCCAGGTACTCTTTTATGGTACATTACCTTATTGATCTTTTAGAGCATTGCTCTGGGGCGGGGTTGTTGTGATTCTTGTTTTGGAGATGAAATTATTGAAGTTCAGAGGGGTCAAGTTGCTTGCCTAGCATATTGCTATGAAAAAGGTGGCAGAGCTGAAATTTGAAGCCAGCCAGGTCTGCTTGCTTCTAATCCCCCTGTTCTTGTCTATTCTGTTATCTAGTGGATGAGTGGTGCCTTCCACTTTATACTGTAAAAACAGGTACATAGAGGCAGCAATTACTCCCAGCTTGGCCTAAAAGACAGGACTGATTGTTTCTCAATTGTTAAGATGTCATACAAAGTCATCAGCAACATAGCCCCAGACTTTTTTTTCAAATTCATCTCCCCATCGCCCCCACCAAACTTCATGCTCCTCTCAACACAGTTCCTGCCCAAGCAAGATTCAGGTGCCATTATATTTTTTAAGGTGTGCTCTGATTTCCAAGCTATTAGCCACATTACCCTTTGGTTTCTGTTATAGCATATATCACATTCTGTAACTTTTTAGTTAACATTCACTTAATGAGTATTTACTGAGTGATTCTGCGTGCTTGACATTGTGTTAGATGTTTGTGAATTTTTTCCTGCCACTTTCCCTGTCCTCCAGGCACCCAACACATAAGCAAACTCACAGATTTTTTTTTTTTTTTTAGAGATATGTCTTATTTCCCTTGAATCTCAAGTAATTGACAAAGCCTGGCACATCAAAAATGCTCAACAGCTATTACCCAGAACTTACCCTACTTTTGAATAACTGCCTGTTTCTTCCCTATGGATCTCCTAATAGAGTCTTAGACTCTTGTGGACAAGGATTTGGTCTTATTTTGTGTTTGTGCCTATTGCTGGGTACAGAGAAGGAATTTAATATGTGTTTATTGAATGAATGATAATTGAGAAGGAAGAGTTCTAGAGAATGATTGTGCTAATTCTGTACATAATCAAGCCCCCATGTGTCCCAGCTTTATTGCTTACAAAGTAACGTGGGAAAGATTCATCAGAGGGAGAAGGCAGGCACCAGCCAGACACCTACCCTGTCCGGAATCTCTGCTGGCCCCTGGCCACATCCTCAACCCACCTGGGGCTCCCATTCCCACAGCTTCCCTCTCTTACAGGGCCCTCTGCCTCTGGGGAGAAATGATTGTGGCCTTTGAAAGAGCCCTGAGTTCTTACAGAGATGATTGCCCCATCTAATTCAACATGAAATAAAGTAGAAAGAAGGATTGTGACCCTTCCTGAGCCCAGACTCATTGCTCTTATGACTGGAAGGAGACAGAACAGGTCATTTGGTCTGATTCTAATATTCTGTCAGCAGAAATCATTGTAGCAGGGTGGACCTATGTTAATACCTGGCCCCGGAATTCCCTTTTGGAGGAAAACCATCTTGAGACCCTGAGGACAAAGTTGGTGGGAGATAAAGTGGTGAAGAGAGAACTGATTTTTTTTTTCCATAAAAATAAATAGGCAGTTTGCATGAGGGAATTTGAAGGGAGATAGGAAATAGAAGGGAGAGAACTCTAGCCAGGGAATATTGGAGCTTGAAATGTGCATTAGTACAATTTTAAGAATAGGGATATATGATTTTTGATTGCATGTTTTTTTTTTGGTGTGTGTATTAGTGCTATAAAACTTCTTTGTCTTCAGTAAACACACACACACACACACACACACACACACACACATCCCTGTATAAGTGGGTCTCGATAGGGGGAAAAAGGAAAGAAATTACAAGGAAAGTGCTGAGTTTCTTGTTTGTAGTGGTACAAACAGCCCATACAGAATGCTGATATTGTCCATAAACTAAAAGAATTCAATAGAAACAGATGATCAAGACAAGAGGCAATAGGGTATCCTCAGAATGGTGGGCAAGGATAAGGATCCTGCATCACATGTAGGCTGGAATCTCATAATTTTTATTTGACATTCAAAAAGCAAAGGCATTTTCCATGGTTTTAAGAAACAGAAATGGATTTTGGCTAAAAAGCAATTAAAGGACATTTTTAAGTGCATCCTGGACAGCTCACACAACTGAAGAGAAGGTTGAATAGTCAGGTCACATTGAGTAGGAACCGGAGGGCACTTCTTCAGGGCATCTCCATGTGGGTGAATCAGCCCAGCCTTTTGCCAGGCTAAAGAGGTTCCCACCAAGATCAGACCTCAGGGAGAAGAAATCCTGTGGAGGAATCTGCGTCCCGTGGGCCGCTACCCTTCCCCCTGCTTGGCTGAAGTAATGTGGAGTCACTGATTGTCATCACTGACCATCTTCTCAGGACCATGAGTGAGTAAGAGGAAACTTTTCAAAGAAGAGAGAGTTGGAGGGCTTCTCTGGTGGTCCAGTGGTTTAGACTTTGCCTTCCAGTGCAGAGGATGCAGGGTTGATCTTGGCTGGGGAGCTAAGATTCCACATGCCTTATGGCCAAAAAACGAAAACATGAAAAAGGAAGCAATGTTGCAACAAATTCAATGAAAACTCTAAAAAATGGTCCACATGAAAAATTTTTTTAAAAAGGAAAGCGGGTACTTTAGCCAAAACTCAGAAGGGATGCTGGGCAAGCAGAAGTAGCAAATGTCCACAGTCACAGGGTATCTTAGCTAGGAGATGTTGCTGCTGTATGTATCATTTGTAAAAATAATGAACATAAGCACAGGGTACAAAGTGCAACCCTGCAAGAAGGAATAAAGTTAGAAGTTGAGCTTCCCTTTACCTCTGAGCTCAGTTTGTCCCATAAAGCCTGCCACTCTTTCCTCTATCTCCTTCCACAATGCACATGCTTGCTCTCTCGCTCTCTCTCTCTCTCTCTCTCTCTCTCACACACACACACACACACACACACACACACACACTAATGCTGTCACTGTGAGGTCCTGGCATTCGGACTCAGAGCCCTCTGAGGGCAGAGCCTCCTTTGCCTCTGGGGTACTGACAACTGGAACAGTTTGGCTCGCTGCAGAAGTTCAGGAGCCAACTGCTAAGAGCCAGCTCCTCATAGGAGGGACAAGAGGGAGGGAAGGGAGACAGATTTTGTCTGAGATCACTTGGTGCCTTGCTTTATGATCTATGAGTTGCTTTTAATTTCCTGTGCTCGGCTGCCCAGCAGCCTGATGAAATGAAGGAGATAGCAGGGCTTCAGATCTGGCCCTGCCTGGCCCAGGGCTTGCCTGCTCACTGCAGGGCCATGATCTCCAGACCCTGAAGAGAGAAGAGCTGAGAGAGCCCTGCCTCCCTCAGCCCCTCACCCTCCTCTGTATTAACAGGGTGCAGAATGGGCTGCTCAAAACCAGTGTTCCTCCCAGGGGGCAATGCAGAGTTCCTGACTTGGACTTTGGTTTGGCCCACAGACTGGGCTGGTTTGGCTCTTGGCTCTGCTGCTTCCTGGTTGGTTGCCTCATTCTCTAAGCTTCAGTTTCCTTAATCATATATGGAGAATATTAGTACAACCTACTTCACTGAGTTCTATGAGGATCCAAAAACATATGAATTCAGTGTGAGGAGCAAGGTGCCTGGAACCTGGCATATATTGAGTTGGTGGTTGGTATCATTATCATTCTATTTACCACATTGTCACCAGGATCAGCTCTCATCAAAATGGCCTCATTGATGACTTTGCCTTCTACTTTTCCTCTGAACATACCTTTCCCTTTAAGGTACAATATGGTCTGATCTTTCCTCATCTCTTCCCATATAGACAATAGTAACTCCTACTGCTGCTCCTGGCATTCCTATTACCATCGCCACCTGCCACTGATTCAGTGACTTTGTACCAGGCATGGTGCCCTGAACGTAGGGTGTGCCATCCAGCCTTTGTAACAGTTGTTATTCCTACTTCCAGGCTGAGAACATGGAGTCACAAAGACTCAAGGTGATTTCCTCCTGATTGAGTGAATAATTAAATGATCAGTCTGATGATGGATGTTGATAGTAGGAGATAGAGATTTAATGGAATATCTCCATCAGTGGGTTTGTATATTCAAAGAGGTCAGAGCTTATTCTAAAGGATTGAATTGATAATAGGAGCAAGTCAGACTTCTTTGATGGACTTGGGGGAAAAAGAACTGTTTGGAGGAATAAGGAATGCCTTCCTATTACCCTTGAAATAAAACAGGAACCGTTGCCTGCTTTATCGGAAATTAAGATCAATCCTAAATGTATCTTTGAGAAAACAGTGCAAAATTCCTGGCCAGTTTTTATAGAACAGGTAACAGAGAACAGTAATTCTCATTCCCCAGAATTCTACTCTCTGATGCATGGGATTGGTTAACAAACACAGACTCTTTCCCCAGACTCGAGATCTAAAGAAAACCAAAGCTCTTGCCCCAGCTTCAGTGAAGTTCTGCTGCTGGGTGCTGAGCCTTCACCCTGAGCAGCCACAGGGCTTCCTGCTTGTAGATGTTGCTGCAGCAACCTGCCCACCTGGTGGCTGGCAAGCGACAGGGACAGGACAAAGGAAAGGGAAGTCAGGAGAGTGGGAGCTGGATGCTGACCCCAAATATGACACATTCTCTAGTTCTTAAGGGATGGCCAGTGTCATTCTTCTTACGAAGACTTCCAAGGAGTGGAAAGTGGTCAGGGTTAGGTTGACACCCACAGCCAGTGACTGCCTTGCCCAGAATTCACTTGACGAAATACCTTTAGTGAGAATCATCAGAGCATGGAACATTTGCACAGCTCATTGTTAATCAGGAGTTTCAGCCTCTTTCCTCTTTTGCTTTCCCCTTCGTCTCTCCCACTTCCCTCTCCCAACCAAGTGACTTTGCAACCTTTTAAAGATGAGTAGAAAGGACGTTTCATGCCTCAGTGACAGGAGGGGGACTGAGGCTCTAAGTGCTGTCACCAGCCTCAGCAGTGGGGAAACGCTGCTTCAGTTATTCCTCACAATTAACCCTCTGTGTTAACTGTTAAGTCCAGGAGCAAGCTTCTCCATATCTCTAATCATCTGCTTCCTTGTCTGAAAACAAGACAGTAACAACAGCTACCACAGAGGGTTAATTGTGAGGACTAATTGAGGTATATAAACTGCTTATCAGAGTATGTAGATGTGCAGGATGTATAGTACTCTATGAAAGTGAAAAGAGAAGGTGTTAGTCACTCAGTCATGCCTGACTCTTTGTGACCCCACGGACTGTAACCTGCCAGACTCCTCCATCCATGGGATTCTTCAGGAAAGAATGCTGGAGTGTGTAGGCATTCCCTTCTCCAGGGGATCCTCCTGACCCAGGGATCGAACCTGAGTCTCCTACATTACAGGCAGATTCTTTATCTTCTGAGCCAATATAATAACACTCCATACTCTGCACCATTTTTTTTAATCTCTTAAAACTATTGGTATTTTCATTATCCTTTGAAAACAAAATAACATTTCCCTCACTCTTACCAAAACTCTTGCTTCGATGCCTATTGTAACTGCATTCAGATTTAACTACTCTATTAGAGGTAAAACACCTGAAATTGGAAAACCAAATTGTCATTCTCTTCTAAATCTAATTCCAACCTTATTCCTCAACTGCTCCAGCTACTGAAGTGGTACACAAGCTGAACAAATCTCTCATTGTTTACTGTGTATGCAACATGTTCTTCCGTGGGAATGATTAGTTCAATGCAGGAAATGTCCCCACTTCCCACCTCAACAGTCTTGAGCCCGCATTCAGATTTCCGTCTAGAGTTACTGTGCTCTAAAACAAACTTAATTTCCCAAGCTCTGGAATCTGGTTTTCCCCTTAGAGGGTATTTTTAAACTTTCCCACATGTCTGATTTCTGTTCACCTCTTGAAGGACCTCCAGGATTAAGAGCATCAACAGGCTTTTGGATTAATACAGCTGACTAAAACCACACCTCATAAACAAAGGGGCTTCCCAGGTGGTGCTAGTGGGAAAGAATCTGCCTGCCAGTGCAGGTAGAAGCAAGAGAGGTGGGTCCAGTCTCTGGGTCGGGAAGATTCCCCTGGAGAAGGAGATGGCAACCCACTTCAGTACTGTTGCCTGGAGAATCCCATGGACAGAGGAGTCTGGCAGGCTGCAGTACAGAGGATTGCACAGAGTCAGACACGACTGAAGCGACTTAGCACACATGCACGCACACACCAGGGGAACACGCCCATGCTAGTAAGGGTGGGACTGAAAGTTCAATCCTTCTACATGATATGAGGAAGCTTCTCAGTATACGTCATTTGTTAATAACAAAGGTAAAAGGTGTTATAGATTTACTGCCTCAAAGACAGCAAAAGGCTAAATTACAGAGATGGCACCAGCTTAATATCAGAATTACTATATCCTTGAGTTATGAGAGATTTAGCAAGTACTTAGCAAGTGCCCAGTGAATGCCACTTTATCCCTGTAATCCTCAACATCCTCATCATGCAGACTGTGTGCAAATTAGCTGACTTCATGTGCTGGACTTGAGTTTATACTGTGCTTTGCACTATAAAAGATTTATTTTGTAATGCCAATTAAAATATAATTCACTTTTCACTTGGCAATAGTGTTAATACCCAGTGCTGGTGAGCTTGTGGGAAATGGGAAGTGGGCCCTGTCACCAGGGCATGCTGCATTTACGCAATGGGAGAGGCACCACTATACCTTATAGAGTCATATGCGAAGGTGAGCCTGGTTCTCAGGCACCAATGATTGGATGCACCATGCCATCAACTCTGGGAAGGCCAGCTTTGATATTGTATGTTGAATTCTGTAGGAAGTTCCACTGGCAAAGCAGTGTAAACTGACGTCTAAAGATGATGAGAAGTGACCTGTGGGGATTTGGGTAAGTTAGTAAGCATTCTTCAGAGAGTGGCATTAAAACAAGGGAAAGAAATAGAAAATGACTCATCTACATGTGTGTGATAAAGTCGAGGAGGAATGTTTCAGACTATTCTTCACTGAAATGGAAGAGTGACTCCTAAAACCTGTCTACCTTAAAAAACCTCCTGTAAACCCATCTGGATGACTCACAGACCTCTTGCCCTTACCTGTCCATACCTGCATTCTTGACTCCATCCCACTGGTTGAACTCACTGCAGTTGACTCCACATGTGCTTGGTTCAAAAACCCAGAAAACATCCTCAGTGTCTTTGTTGTTTCTAACCCCCATCCAAGTGATCAGAAATCCTGTGTTTTCCAGCTCTACCATGCATCTCTCATCAGTCTCGTCAGCTCCCTGCTACTAATACCTCATCACCTGTATGATTATAAACCCTGTAACTGCTTTCTTTCCATGCTTTTACTTTTGCCTCCATGTACCACACAGCAGGAAGTGACTTTAGGAATCGGGCAAAGAGCTGAAGGGATCTTTGACAATACAAATTAGGTCACATCATTTCCTGTTTAAAATCTTTTATCAGTAAGATGATGACGGTGAGCACATCTTCCTCCTAGGGTTAATGTGAACAATAGAGGAGAGACCTCATCTTGAGTGGTCCACACACATGTACTCAGGAAAGGTAGCTGTTCTTGTTGGAGGCATGATGGTCCCTGTCCTCTTGGGCTGGATGCCTTTGATAAGAGACAAGGGCCTGTCCTTATTTTCTTTAGTAACCTGACTTCATTAGCCCTGTGGTCTTAAATAAGCCACTTAACATTCTCTGAGCCTCAGTTTTGTCATCTGTGAAATGGGAGTGCGTGCATGCTCAATCATTCAGTCATGTCTGACTCTTTGTAACCATAGCCCACCATGCTTCTCTGTCCATGGGATTTTCTAGGCAAAAATACTGGAGTGGGTTGAAATGGGAGTTCCTGTCTCATAAGGTTGTTTTGAATATTCATTAAGATAGTGCATAAAGTGCTTGGCCTGACGCCTATTGCATAGTAAGTGCTGAAATAATGGTATTAATAGTTGTGAGTTCCTGTTATGATTATTACCTCTTACATCTATCTGGGAAGTGGTTGGTTTTCACCAACCAGCATCTATGGTGCCCCCACCCGGGCATGATTGCTACAGTTTGCCCATCTCTGGGGTAAGGGCTAGACTCCAGTACTCAGTATCTGGCAAATAATATAAGGATGGACACACTGGGATCTTTTCCTCTTGTGTCTGCCTTGGCTCCTTGCTGTTCTGTTCTTTATTTCTTTTTGGCTGTGCAGTGTGGCTTGTGTGGAGCCCAAACCACCGGCCTGCCAGAGAATTCCCAGCTCCTTACTATTTGGGAACTGTAGGCTGTGCACCTTTTGCGGGTAAGGCTTCTGCCATAGCAGGACAAGGATGTCATATTCAGGGTGACTGGCTCTGGGTTCTCCACCTGACTGTTGACTTTGGCATTCGGGACTTTGGGGGAAGGCTGCCATGGCTACATTCTTCAGAGCAGCAAAGAGAAAACAGTGTAACTCTTGCCAATTTCCTTGAGCGCCAAGGGAAAGAAACAAGTAACGTGAGTAACAGCATGAAAATGAGATTGGGGTGTGCTAGAACGAGATGGAAGCCTCAGGGGCATGCTTCAGGGACATCGCTGTTCCTATTTAGGGATTTTTATTCTGCTGGGTGTAAGACACTAACAGAAGGGAGGTAGAATTTCAATGATGGAGGTGGGGGTGGAGATGGAGACAAGAGTCTTGGTGACATGGCACCTGGGCAGAGGGAATAGATTGCAGGAAGACTGGAGAGAGGAACTAGTGATGTCTGTGGAAGACTAACAGGTGTCCTGTGCAGTGTGTGATATAAACCCCTCTCCATCCTCCAATTCAACTTAACCTTCATTCATTTCCAAATGTATGGAGAACTGGGTTTGTTTTGGGGGATGTGGCAGAGTACTGAATGTAAACTCAAGGCTGGCATCAATCAAGAGCAGAAGCAGCCAGAGGGAACCCTGTATGTATTGATCACCATTGTATTAATATAAGATGAAATAACTTGCTTACTTATGCAGATCTAACCCTCCACATGAAATTGAAAAAGTGACATACGGAGAGTATTCATATTGCTGTATTAATGTGAATTAATAAGAAAAGCTGGTTGGCATAATGCTCTCCTCTTCCCATCCTTACTCCTTGGAAAGAGAAGCAACATTGTTTTGCTAAAGTCAAATTGAGGATTATACAGGATCTTTGGAAATGGGGAGGAGGAGACAGGAAGTATTCCTTCAGACTAGAGAGGCAGAAGATGCTGATATCTCAAGACGGTTTTGTTTGTTTTTAATCTACTGCTGCTTAAAGAAACATCCCCAAACTTGGTGACTTAGGACAACAGTAACATTTATTTTGCTCATGAATTGGCAGTTTGGCCACAGTTGGGTGCGAACAGTGGCTTGTTCTCTCCACTCTGCTGGGGCGGCTGGAATCCTCTTATGGTTTGTTCACTCGCATGCCTGGCTGCCAGCTGGGGCCTTGGCTGGGGCTTCCAGCCAGCACACCTACACCTCTTCCTGTGGCCTGGGCCTCTTCTTCACCACGTGGCGTTTCTTCGGGCGAGCATGGTGGGAGGGAGAGCCAGGCAGAGCTGTGCCACCTTTCCTAACCCAGCCTCGGAAGTCCTGCTGTGCTACTTTAACTGCGTTCTCACTCACTCATTAGAAGTGGGTCAGCAAGTGTGGTAATTCTCTAAGGCTGTCATAACAAAGGACCGCAGGGTGGGAGTCTTAAACCACAGAAATTTATTTCTCATACTTCTGGAAGCTTGAAGTCCAAGATCAAGGTGTCGCAGGGTGGGTTTCTTCTGAGGACTCTCTTCTTGGTTCATAGATGGCTGTCTTCTCCCTGCGTCTTCCATGGTCTTCTGTGTGTGTGTGTGTCCTGATCTCCACTTCTTAGAAGAGTACCAGTCAGATTGGATAAGGTCCCAGCCTAATGGTCTTATTTTATTTATCTCTTCAAGGGTGCTATTTACCAGCACAACTGGGTAAGTGTTAGGGGGTTTGCCAAGTCCCATAGTTGACAAGGCTGTTTGCTTTGCCTCTGCCCAGTGCCCTGAAGAGGTTATGGAATCTCCAAGAACACTTGGATCATGGCTTTCAAAAGAAAGCCCAGAGATTTGAGCATGGATGCACTGCTTGTCTTCAAAAAGGACACAGGTTTAAACAGTCACTTCAGCAAGAATTTAGGATTTTATTTGGAGGTTGGGTATGAATCTAGGGAGTGGAAGGACTCTCAGAATCACTCAGATTGAATTTCCCATCAACATGGTGCCCAAGGGCTTAAGGGCTAGATTTTATTTGACTTGAAGTAATGTGATGTTTCTTCTAATGGGGCTGTGAAGAAAAATTCCTACCCATTCCTTGGTGTTAGGCACATATAGGTTACAGTGGATATGAGTTATGTAAGCTTTTCACTGTAGGTGGCTCTGTGTTGCTCCCCCTCCATTCAACCAGAAACAGTATGGTAGAGAGGGTTCTCAACTCAACCATCTCCATTCTGATGTGTGATTCCAGTCACCTGTTGTGGCAACTGGTATGATCAGCAGCTGCCATGTTGCTGCTAAGTCACTTCAGTCGTGTCCGACTCTGTGCGACCCCACAGATGGCAGCCCACCAGGCTCCCCCATCTCTGGGATTCTCCAGGCAAGAATACTGGAGCAGGTTGCCATTTCCTTCTCCAGTGCATGAAAGTGAAAAGTGAAAGTGAAGTCGCTCAGTCGTGTCCGACTCTGTGCGACCCCATAGATGGCAGCCCACCAGGCTCCCCATCCCTGGGATTCGGCTGCCATAGGTGTGGTTAAAAAAGTAAAATTAAAATGACATGTTTTGAGTCAGGTGAGATGGTTTGGGAAGTGGAGGATGATTGAGGGAGCTGACTCTGGGGAAGGCCACTGTGTCATCAACCCTCCCAAGTGGGTCTCCAACAAGGATCCTCCTGCCCAGTGTCGTGCTTGCTCCAGCAGAACAAGAACAAGTTTGGTTCAGAAGCAAAGGAAGGCTTTATTCTTTGATTTAAAGGTGGAGGACTGTGAGCTTGCACTCTAGAGCACACATTCTCCTCCGCAGGCTGTGGGTGGGGCTGCTTTAAAGGGTTCTATCGGTGGGGTGGGGAGGCGGTGCAGTTCTCTTGGGGTGGGCACAGCTGTGCCACTCATGCTCCAGTCTGTAGTCCCGAGTGCAACATCTCTGCACACAGCCCAGTGCTGCCACCATCTTGGTTTAAGGGATTGAGTGCAACCGTTTAGCACTAGGAACTCAGGTCTGAAGTGCTGGGTCAAGGCCTCTGCATACAGACCCCCATGAGCAAGTGAAACCAGACTAAGACCAAAGAAAAAAAAGGAAAGAACAGAAAGGTTAGATTTTAGTTTTTACCAAGATTCTGTTTTTATTCTGCAGGAATTGATAGTGGGCTTTGTTGGTGACAGATCCCTCTTCTGTCTTGCTCCTATTCTTGAGGGGCGCTGAGGGGTGAAGGTCCACTTTCTGCTGCTTGGTGGTGTCCTAATAGCCCCGGGTAGAGGAGCACAGCCTCTCCCCAGCTGCCTTTAGATGTGTTTGATTGTCACCAGGCCTGAGCCCTGAGTGATGACTACTTGAAGTTTTATAGGTTCTGACCTTTGGAGACAAAGTATAACAGACAGTTTAGGATGCATGGCCCAAATATTAGCGAGAGAATAGTGGTCATTTTGGGGGCCCAGGAAAGGTAAAAACCAAGCGACTCTAGGGAGGACCTGTTTTACCACACTCCAGATTTTTTTGGTCAAATTATGCTGAATAGTTTGGAGGGGAAGCTGCTCTCATTTGCCACCATGGCAGTTACCATTTTTATGGTGATAGTGTTATATATGGCTCCCTGGCCAAGGCCATTAGCACCCCTATGAGTACAGTGATTCCTGCAGTTAGTGGCCCTTTCCTAGTTCAGTTTGGGCATGATATATATATATATATATATCCAACTGTCAGTGAAGTTCTGTCCTTTCTGAAAATCCCTGGTCACACTTTTGTTGTTGTTTGGAAGAGAAGCTTCAGGTCAGAGAGAAGTTCACATGAGTAGTCAAGGGAGTCCATTGCCCCAGTTTGTCTTTCTGGAGTTTGGGGCTTGGAGGTCTCTTCACTTGAGTGTGATGATCCCACAGAGTAACCCCCCGCAAGTTCAGAGCAGAATGAGTGGTCAGGATCACCAAGTGAGCTCTGTTCCATTTAAGAGTGAGTTGGTCTTATGGAATACTGGTTTTCCAGGTTTTTAGCTTCACCCAATCTCCTGACCAGTAGGAGTGGACAGCCAATGGGTGTGGGCAGCACCCGGTTACCATATTCCATAAGGGTTTCTCATGGAATATGAAACATGGAAACCATATTCCTGGTTTCTCCTACCTAGAAACCAGTGTTTCTTTTGTTCCATTTCTTTTGTTCATGGTGCAGATGGTGTGTTGTTCCATTTCAACAGGGCTAAGATGTTCTTTCTCTCATCAGGCTTGGGAATGGTTCTACCATACATAAGTTCAGATGCACCACTTACCTTTAACATATCTCTCGGAGGTAACCTCATGTGAAACAGGGCAATTGGGAGTAACTTAATCCAATTTTCTTGAGTCTCCTGGTATATCTGGGCTAAGGTTCATTTTAAGGTCTAATTGAATCTCTCTACTTTCCCTGATTATTGAGGTCTAGGGGCCGGATGTAAGGTACAGGGCACTCATATCCTTTCTGTCATTTGAGACATAAATGCTGTGCAATTATCTCTTTGTCCAAATCCTGGGAGCCCAAACCTGGACATTATCTCTTTTAGTAATACTTTAGCCACTTTGGCTGCCATTTCAGTTCTCACAAGGTGATGCTTCTACCCACCCTGAAAACATGTCCACTAGCACCAAGAGATATCTGAAGCTGCCCGACGCTCTCAGTGTGACAGTGAAATTGATCTGCCTGTCTTCCCCAGGATAGGTCCATCTGATCTGAATGGACCTTATCTGGGGGTTTCTGTCGAGAGAGTCTAGTGCTGAGGTTGTTCATGGTGAAGGTCAACTATCTAATTATACTTTCATGTCAGGAGTTACCATGACCTCAGCTAACCAATTATATAGGACTTTCCACTTACAGTGAGTTCCTTGATGAACCTCCTTAATGGCTTGATAACTGGCGGTTTGGGGAAAGAAATGTTGCCTTTGTTTACTAACTAGCCACACTTCCTAGATCTCTACTGAAGCCCATTTCTGGACTTGGTTTAATTCTCTTTGTGTATAGACTGGAGAGTAATTGGATGGGTCTGGCCTCTTGGATATGAGGGATAATTGCCAAGTTCCTGGTTCTGTGGTGGCCCTTTTGGCAGTTTTGTCCACTTTGGTGTTGCCCTTTTATTAGTTCTGCATTCCCTTTATGGTGACCCCTACAGTGAATCACTGCTATTTTTCTTGGACACTGCACTGCTTCTAGGGGTCTCAGTACCCTCCCATAGCAAGGTTGTGGTACCTGCTACTGCCCATAGGCAAGGAGGCCATCTTTGGTGGGTTGATCTAGTTGTTTAGAGAAATAAACAATGAGCTAATCAAAGGGTCCCAGTTTTTGAGGGACCAAATATGATTCCTCTTCTTTCATGAATGTAAAGGTCAAAGGGTTTAACTTAAATCTAAGATGGCAGATTTAGGGCAAGGGCCTTCTTCTAAAAGTAATTGCTTTTTGAGTTCTTGAGAGATTCTGAATTCCATTCAAAAGGATCATCATCCTTTCCTTTCAACATTTCATATAGAGACCTAGCTATTAGACCATAGTTAGGAACTTAGATGAGGCAGAACCCATCTACCCCCAAGAAAACCCCTCTAAGCTGTCTTCTAGTCTTAGGAGGGGAAAGGCTGAAAATGGCTGCTTTCCTTTCTTTGAGTAGGCCTCTCTGACCTTCTTTGAGAATGAAGCCTAGGTAGGTCACCCTTAGTTCAGTTCAGTTCAGTCACTCAGTCATGCCCAACTCTTTGTGACCCCATGAATCGCAGCACGCCAGGCCTCCCTGTCCATCACCAACTCCTGGAGTTTACTCAGACTCATGCCTATCGAGTCAGTGATGCCATCCAGCCATCTCATCCTCTGTTGTCCCCTTCTCCTCCTGACCCCAATCCCTCCCAGCATCAGAGTCTTTTCCAATGATCAACTCTTTGTATGAGGTGGCCAAAATACTGGAGTTTCAGCTTCAGCATCATTCCTTCCAAAGAAATCCCAGGGCTGATCTCCTTCAGAATGGACTGGTTGGATCTCCTTGCTGTCCAAGGGACTCTCGAGAGTCTTTTCCAATACCACAGTTCAAAAGCATCAATTCTTCGGTGCTCAGCCTTCTTCACCTTGGAAGAAAAGTTATGACCAACTTAGATAGCATATTCAAAAGCAGATATTACTTTGCCGACTAAGGTCTGTCTAGTCAAGGCTATGGTTTTTCCAGTAGTCATGTATGGATGTGAGAGTTGGACTGTGAAGGTTACCCTAGTTTGTGGTATTTGAGCCTTTTTTCTTGGACACCTTGCATCCTTTATCAGGGGGTGGGTATGGGGGAGTCCCCATTGCCATCTTGAATTGAAGTGTCATGGGCTGTGCTGCTGTGGGTTTCAGGAGCGGTCACTGACACCAGGAACTCTGGTCTGAAGTGCTGAATGCAAGGCCTCTGCATGCAGTACCCTATGAGCAACTGCACCTAGATTAAGCACACACACACACAAACACACACACATACATGTACACACTATTACATGGATTTTGTTTTTATTCCTTTGGGAATTGTTAATGGGCTTTTCCAGTGACACCTGGACAAAGGTACCCATGCCTCCCTCTACCCTGCCTACAAGTGTCTTTTCCAATAGAACGTGTTATGTTTTCACTTCCCTTTTTATGTTTCTTCAAATGCCACCAATAAAAGATTCAATTATGTTGACATATTCCTCTGGAATACTTGAAGGGTGATCAGTTGGTTCATTAGTTTTGTAACAGGACATTTTGGTTGAATCTGGGACTCATTACCCACACCTCCATTAGTATGAAGAGGCCTTGATTTGTTCTGGAATGAGATGGCTGAGCTATTTGCCCTTATAGTTGGGAGCACAGTGGCTCCCTGAGAGGAAAGAGATAGGAACTCCAGCTTAATTTCTTGGAGGCTCAGAGTTTAAAGTTTGCCCAATGGCCTTTAGTGAGCTCAGCATGGTCAGATTGCAGAGGATCATGAGGCACCAGAAAAAAAATTCTCTGTGAGTGTAAAGGAGAATCAAATGGGCTATCTTTTTCACCAAAGGTGAGACACGAAAGGGGTATCATTCTGGGTCTGTTGGAAAGACTGACTCAGCATCATTCCTGACACTTACAACAGGTGGACACACAGTCCATAATCTTCCATCCACCCTTCTTTCAGCCTCAAATAAACTTCAAGACTCTGGCACCAGAAAGGACAAACTGGCCAAGCAAATGCCTATTCATTGCCTATTTTTTCCTAATCACAACTGTCTTCATAGAGCAAAAAGTTAATAAATTCAACCACATAAAAATTCAGATGCCTTTATGGAAGCAAATTCTACAAAGTCAGAGATAACAATAAAATGGTACACACTATTTGCAACACATACAACAGACTAAAAAGTAATTTCCGTATTTTATAAAAAGCTCATACAAATCAATAAGAGTAAATATGAACAAACCAACCAAGAAATGGGCAAAGGATATGAAAGACAGTTCACATAAAAACAAATGCAAATAGCCATAAATGTATAAAGAGATTTTCAACTTTCTCCTAATTAAAGACATGCAAATCTAAACAATAATATNAGATGAGGCAGAACCCATCTACCCCCAAGAAAACCCCTCTAAGCTGTCTTCTAGTCTTAGGAGGGGAAAGGCTGAAAATGGCTGCTTTCCTTTCTTTGAGTAGGCCTCTCTGACCTTCTTTGAGAATGAAGCCTAGGTAGGTCACCCTTAGTTCAGTTCAGTTCAGTCACTCAGTCATGCCCAACTCTTTGTGACCCCATGAATCGCAGCACGCCAGGCCTCCCTGTCCATCACCAACTCCTGGAGTTTACTCAGACTCATGCCTATCGAGTCAGTGATGCCATCCAGCCATCTCATCCTCTGTTGTCCCCTTCTCCTCCTGACCCCAATCCCTCCCAGCATCAGAGTCTTTTCCAATGATCAACTCTTTGTATGAGGTGGCCAAAATACTGGAGTTTCAGCTTCAGCATCATTCCTTCCAAAGAAATCCCAGGGCTGATCTCCTTCAGAATGGACTGGTTGGATCTCCTTGCTGTCCAAGGGACTCTCGAGAGTCTTTTCCAATACCACAGTTCAAAAGCATCAATTCTTCGGTGCTCAGCCTTCTTCACCTTGGAAGAAAAGTTATGACCAACTTAGATAGCATATTCAAAAGCAGATATTACTTTGCCGACTAAGGTCTGTCTAGTCAAGGCTATGGTTTTTCCAGTAGTCATGTATGGATGTGAGAGTTGGACTGTGAAGGTTACCCTAGTTTGTGGTATTTGAGCCTTTTTTCTTGGACACCTTGCATCCTTTATCAGGGGGTGGGTATGGGGGAGTCCCCATTGCCATCTTGAATTGAAGTGTCATGGGCTGTGCTGCTGTGGGTTTCAGGAGCGGTCACTGACACCAGGAACTCTGGTCTGAAGTGCTGAATGCAAGGCCTCTGCATGCAGTACCCTATGAGCAACTGCACCTAGATTAAGCACACACACACACAAACACACACACATACATGTACACACTATTACATGGATTTTGTTTTTATTCCTTTGGGAATTGTTAATGGGCTTTTCCAGTGACACCTGGACAAAGGTACCCATGCCTCCCTCTACCCTGCCTACAAGTGTCTTTTCCAATAGAACGTGTTATGTTTTCACTTCCCTTTTTATGTTTCTTCAAATGCCACCAATAAAAGATTCAATTATGTTGACATATTCCTCTGGAATACTTGAAGGGTGATCAGTTGGTTCATTAGTTTTGTAACAGGACATTTTGGTTGAATCTGGGACTCATTACCCACACCTCCATTAGTATGAAGAGGCCTTGATTTGTTCTGGAATGAGATGGCTGAGCTATTTGCCCTTATAGTTGGGAGCACAGTGGCTCCCTGAGAGGAAAGAGATAGGAACTCCAGCTTAATTTCTTGGAGGCTCAGAGTTTAAAGTTTGCCCAATGGCCTTTAGTGAGCTCAGCATGGTCAGATTGCAGAGGATCATGAGGCACCAGAAAAAAAATTCTCTGTGAGTGTAAAGGAGAATCAAATGGGCTATCTTTTTCACCAAAGGTGAGACACGAAAGGGGTATCATTCTGGGTCTGTTGGAAAGACTGACTCAGCATCATTCCTGACACTTACAACAGGTGGACACACAGTCCATAATCTTCCATCCACCCTTCTTTCAGCCTCAAATAAACTTCAAGACTCTGGCACCAGAAAGGACAAACTGGCCAAGCAAATGCCTATTCATTGCCTATTCTTTCCTAATCACAACTGTCTTCATAGAGCAAAAAGTTAATAAATTCAACCACATAAAAATTCAGATGCCTTTATGGAAGCAAATTCTACAAAGTCAGAGATAACAATAAAATGGTACACACTATTTGCAACACATACAACAGACTAAAAAGTAATTTCCGTATTTTATAAAAAGCTCATACAAATCAATAAGAGTAAATATGAACAAACCAACCAAGAAATGGGCAAAGGATATGAAAGACAGTTCACATAAAAACAAATGCAAATAGCCATAAATGTATAAAGAGATTTTCAACTTTCTCCTAATTAAAGACATGCAAATCTAAACAATAATATGCCATTTTTCATGTATCAGATGGGCAAAAATCTAAAAAGTTTGGTAATATCCAGTGTTGTTGAGTGAATAAAGGAACAGATTCATTCACAGTCAGTGAGCATGTTACTGAATATTATGTTTTAGTTGGGCATTGGACAATATCAATGGTAATTGTAAACATGTATACCCTTTGATCCATGGGTAAGGGTTCAATTCACATATACACTCACAAAAGTATACCAGATTATAGCTACAAAAATATCCCTTGCAACATTGTATATAAAAGGGGAAATTGGAAAGGGAGATAAACAGGATTGGTTATTCCAGTTATGGCATGTTCATATGACAGAATATTATGCAGCCATTAAAAAGGATGTGCTAAATCATTTCCAATCTATTAGAAAAGCAAAGTATATAACAGTATGCACAAAATGGTCCTATTTGTGTGAATAAAAAAGAATATATATGCTAATTAATGCATGAAACATTTCTAAAAAGATTCACACAAAAAATTTTGAGAGTGGGATAGTCAGGAGTGAGAGAAAGCAATTTTACTTTTTTTCCCCATACGATGCTGCTGCTGCTGCTAAGTCACTTCAGTCGTGTCTGACTGTGCAACCCCAGAGACAGCAGCCCACCAGGTTCCCCCATCCCTGGGATTCTCCAGGCAAGAACACTGGAGTGGGTTGCCATTGCCTTCTCCAGTGTATGAAAGTGAAAAGTGAAAGTGAAGTCACTCAGTCGTGTCTGATTTTCCCATATACTTCTACTATATTCATGTTTTTTCAGACATGGTTTGCATGTCTTGGTTTTATTTTTTTTGAAAAGGTTTGCAGAAATCTACCTAGAATGTAATATTCTATTTACAAGTCTGTGTTCCTTATGAGTGTAAATTTGCTGGATACGGTGGGCCCAGCAGAGGGTGTTTCTGTGTGGGATAGATGCCATGTGGTAATGCCAGACTAGTTTATTACATCACACGAGATGCTGGTGGTAGGCTCTGGGAAGCTGAGGTCTTCTGTGAACAAAGTAGAACAGAAACAGTGAAATATCTGAGTTAGTGTTTAAATTCCTCTGTACTTACAGACTGGTGGGAGATAGGAAAACTTGGATCACAGGGATATATATATATATATATATATATATATACACTTTCTCTCCAGCCCCCTAACTTCTAGTTCCAGTTAAAGTTTTAGGTCAGATTGCATTTGTAGAAGTTAAATGTGTCATCCATTATTGAATGAAAAGAGGGTGTTGTAGATGTCAGCTCTTGAGCACAATACCCCAAGCATGGAAGTGCATTCCTTTGACTTTGAATACATCCTGTGACTTGTTTCCCAAGTAGGAGTACTGGCCCATGCAGGGACAAAATAGAAATCTGGTAATTGTAAGTGATTCTGCATAAGAATGGAATGAAGATGCGTGGCATCAGACCACTCTTTCCTGCAGTAAGTTTCAGGAGGAAGAGTGTAACCCATCGTGTCAGGGATCCACATCTTTCGGTCTTACAGCCAAAGAGTGAATGTCAAAATTTCGAATGAAATAAAATTTTTTACTTCCAATTCTCATTCACTATGGCAGTAGTACACAATTTGTGACAGTTCTTGAACTTAAACAGGCATCAGAGTCACTTGGAGAACATTTTATAAAGATTGCTGGACCCTCTCCCCAGAGCATCTGATTCAGTAGGTCTGAGCATTTGCATTTCTAGAAAGTTCCTAAGTGATGTTATTAGTCCTAGGACCACAGTTTGAGACTCACTGGTTTAAAGGACACTTCATCAATTTTTTCTCTCCCATCAACAGCCCTTACGTTCCTTCCCTGTTCTCAGGATTTCTCTCTAAAACTTACCTAAACAGGATGTGGGAGGGAGGCTCAGGAGGGAGGGGATATATGTATGCCTATGGTTGATCCATGTTGATGTATGGCAGAAACCAACACAATATTGTAATTATCCTTCAATTGAAAATAAATAAATTTTAAAACTCACCCAAAAACCTGTCTAAACCTAAACCTTGTTCATCCCTAAACCTTGTACCTCTTCCCCTCTTTCCATTTTTTCTGCCATGTGCATGTGCCAAAGAACACATCTGGCCTCCCTGAAAGGGTGAGGAGAAGAACAAACTAAACAGGCAAAGCCAGACTCCACTTTCACAGATAGGGAGTGGACTGTGAACCCTCACGTGCTCATTTTCAGCTTCTCCTCAGACAAATGGACATTCCCCTTCTATTGGGGGCTGCATACCCACAGTATGTAGCAGCGGGTAGCTTTAGTCTCTGAGTCTGCCCTGAGGCTGCCTAAACGTGGTGCCCACAGAGAGCCCTTATGGCCTTATTCCCAGAAGGGAAATTTTGGCCAGAGTAGAGAAAAGCCATCCAGAATGTTTGTTTTTAGTTTACTCCGGGGGGCCTGGCTCCCTGCAGAATCCTCTCTGTGGCCTTCCCTGCTTCTCATTCTCTCACTACCAGGATCTCTCTTCTGCTTCCTCAGCTGGAGGCTCCAGGGGGCTGCCTTCTAGGGCAGGTATCAGGCCACACTGGCAGGGATTATCCCAGAGGCGACAGGGGCTCCTGGGAAGATGGAAGTTGGATAATTCTTTTATTGCAAGACAATAAGATCTTTCTTCTCTCCATTTTCCTGATAGGAAGGAAAGAAAGAAGGAAGGAGAGAAGGGAAGAAGTGAAGGAAGAGAAGAAGGAAGGAGGGAGAGAAATAATCCAGTTTATTTAGGCAATATGATCTAACAAACCCTATGCAAAATGCCATCTTTCCACCTCCTCTGAGTGACATTAATCGCCTATGCAGATATAGCTCTTGTGAAAATTCATAAGTACTTTTCTAGAAAGAGGGGAGACTCAAACCTGCAGTTAAAAGTGTGGTCTCTTAGAGCAATGCTTCCTAAATATGGAGTGTATAGGAATCCCTTCCTATTCCTTTGGTCTTGGTAAAATGCAGATGCTAGTTCAGGAGGTTCTGGGTGGGGCCTGAAGCTCTGCATTTCTAACAAGCTCCTAGGGGATGTTGATGCTTCTGGTCTGTGGACAGCACAATGTAGCAAGGTGGTATAGTGCTTAAAATTAGAAGTAACCTTAGAGATAAACTTGAACCCAGTCTTTTTACAAATAGGACACCTGGAGCCCTGAGTGGTCGTATGACTTCCCCAAGGCCACACAGCAGGTTAGTGGCAGAACCACTGTCCCCAGTTCAGCACTCTTTCCACTTCCCCAGGAAGGAAGCAAGGCAGGAATATGAAACAGGTGCCAGGCATGCTAGAAAGTAAACATTTAAAAGAAGTGTCTGGACCTGGGGAAGCCAATATCCAAGTCCACTTTGCCAGTGGTCCCCAAGTTGGGACCCTGGACTGTGACCCTCTTCACTAAGGAGCTGTTTGCTACTGACCAGACACCTAACATTCACAGATTTGAGAAAAACAAAACTGCTGGTGTTTTCCTGAGTCTTGGTTGGGTCTGTTAATTTATGGTGGTGGTCACATTAGGATCTTAAGCGCCTTTATGGTCCATCAGGGACTTCCTGGGGAGACAAAATTGCCTGGAATAATGGGGCTGTGTTAGGAAAGCTGCAGTTCTCACCAGGGCAAACCCTTTGGAGAAAATCTAAGAAGAACTGAATGGTATACTAGAAACCCAGTGGAAGCTTGATTCCTGAGAGACTTTGCACCTCCTGAGCCCTTTCATTTTCCTATTGCTCCTCTTCATTGTTTTGAAAATTGTCTGAGACACCTGGGAATTCTGGAATTGGAAATAAAATTTCCCAGGAGGGAAAACATTTGTTCTGTAGTGTTGATCAGGCCAAACCACTGTGGCAAGCTGGATTACTACCAGAAGAAACCCTAGATTAGATGTCTGAAAACCTACACTTCAGGCCTGATTCTACTACTCATCAGCCCTCGAGAGGATTTCTAGGAAATTCATTTATTCATTCAGTCAATCCACCAACATTTATTGAGAACCAACTCATGTGCCAAAATTAAAACACACACACACACACACACACACAAATCCTCTAGCTCTCAAGAGATTCATAGTCTAATATGAGAGATGGGTAAACCAACAATTATTTATAGCTATGAGAGGTACAGGAATCATGGTGTTTAGAGCATAAAGGAGAAATAGTGACATTAGACTGGTTGGTGGGTGAAGGCTTCCTTGAAGAGATGATAGTTGAATTGAGTCTTGAGGGAAGAGTGGAAAGGATGAGGTCATAGAAAGAAACTTCTAGGCAGAAAGATTACAAGTTTTTATGTGCAGTTGGATCACAGGGTTTGTGGTGGTGTGATGTGGGCAGAGCCAGGTCGTGAAGACCTTGTGTACTAAGCTGAGGCCCAGGTTCAATTAGATAAAGCTGTGACAAGAAATTTTATGTGGTTCAGTTCAGTTCAGTCACTCAGTCATGTCCTACCCTTTGCGACCCCATGAATTGCACCATGCCAGGCCTCCTGGTCCATCACCAACTCCTGGAGTTCACTCAGACTCACATCCATCAAGTCAGTGATGCTATCCAGCCATCTCATCCTCTGTCATCCCCTTCTCCTCCTGCCCCCAATCCCTCCCAGCATCAGGGTCCTTTCCAGTGAGTCCACTCTTCTCATGAGGTGGCCAAAGTATTGGAGTTTCAGCTTTAGCATCAGTCCTTCCAATGAACACCCAGGACAAATCTCCTTTAGGAAGAACTAGTTGGACCTCCTTGCAGTCCAAGGGACTTTCAAGAGTCTTCTCCAACATCACAGTTCAAAAGCATCAATTCTTCGGCGCTCAGCTTTCTTCACAGTCCAACTCTCATATCCATACACGACCACTGGAAAAATCATAGCCTTGACTAGATGGATCTTTGTTGGCAAAGTAATGTCTCTGTTTTTGGATATGCTATCTAGGTTGGTTATAACTTTCCTTCCAAGAAGTAAGCGTCTTTTAATTTCATGGCTGCCATCACCATCTGCAGTGATTTTGGAGCCCCCCCTCCTCCCCCGAAAATAAAGTCTGACACTGTTTCCACTGTTTCCCTATCTATTTCCCATGAAGTGATGGGACCAGATGCCATGATCTTTGTTTTCTGAATGTTGAGCTTTAAGCCAACTTTTTCACTCTCCTCTTTCACTTTCATCAAGAGGCTTTTTAGTTCCTCTTCCCTTTCTTCCATAAGGGTGGTATCATTTGCATATCTGAGGTTATTAATATTTCTCCCGGCAATCTTGATTCCAGCTTGTGTTTCTTCCAGTCCAGCGTTTCCCATGATGTACTCTGCATATAAGTTAAATAAGCAGGGTGACAATATACAGTCTTGACATACTCCTTTTCCTATTTGGAACCAGTCTGTTGTTCCATGTCCAGTTCTAACTGTTGCTTCTTGACCTGCATACAGCTTTTTCAAGAGGCAGGTCAGGTGGTCTGGTATGCCCATCTCTTTCAGAATTTTCCACAGTTTATTGTGATCCACACAGTCAAAGGCTTTGGCATAGTCAATAAAGCAGAAATAGATGTTTTTATGGAACTCTCTTGCTTTTTTCATGATCCAGCAGATGTTGGCAATTTGATCTCTAGTTCCTCTGCCTTTTCTAAAAACCAGCTTGAACATCTGGAAGTTCACGGTTCACATATTGTTGAAGCCTGGCTTGGAGAATTTTGCGCATTACTTTACTTGCATGTGAGATGAGTGCAATTGTGCAGTAGTTTGAGCATTCTTTGGCATTGCCTTTCTTTGTGATTGGAATGAAAACTGACCTTTTCCAGTCCTGTGGCCACTGCTGAGTTTTCCAGATTTGCTGGCATATTGAGTGCAGCACTTTCACAGCATCATCTTCTAGGATTTGAGATAGCTCAACTGGAATTCCATCAGTGATTAGTTAATAATAATTATTACAATCATAATTATATATATATATATTAAACCTATTGCTATTATTTCATTCTCAGAAAACTAAGATTATGGTATCTTGTCCCATCACTTCATGGGAGATAGATGGGGAAACAGTGGAAACAGTGTCAGACTTTATTTTGGGGGGCTGTAAAATCATGCAGATGGTGATTGCAGCCATGAAATTAAAAGATATTTACTCCGTGGAAGGAAAGTTACGACCAACCTAGAGAGCATATTCAAAAGCAGAGATATTTCTTTGCCAAAAATGGTCTATCTAGTCAAGGCTATGATTTTCCAGTGGTCATGTATGGATGTGAGAGTTGGACTGTGAAGAATGCTGGGCACCAAAGAATTGATGCTTCTGAACTGTGGTGTTGGAGAAGACTCTTGAGTATCCCTTGAACTGCAAGGAGGTTCAACCAGTCCATCCTAAAGGAGATCAGTCCTGAGTGTTCATTGGAAGGACTGATGCTAAGGCTGAAACTCCAATACTTTGGTCACCTCACGTGAAGAGTTGACTCATTGGAAAGGACCCTCATGATAGGAGGGACTGGGTGCAGAAGGAGAAGAAGATGACCGAGGATGAGATGGCTGGATGGCATCACTGACTCAATGGACATGAGTCTGGGTGAACTCCGGGAGTTGGGGATGGACAGGGAGGCCTGGTGTGCTGCCATTCATGGGGTCACAAAGAATCGGAAGCGATTGAGTGACTGACTTGATCTGAACAGTAAATCTAAGAGAGGTAGGTATTGATATTGTAACTATTGTGCAGATATAAAATCTGAGGCTCAGGGAGGGCATGTAACTCAAAGCCATGCAGCTGGATGTCTGATACAGAGTGCTTGCTCTGAGCTTCATCAGATCCAGTGCATCTTTTCATAACAAATATTTTTAACCTTCTTTTATTAGTATGAAATGAAGTTTAAACATAATACTCATTTAAAAGCATATTTAAAAATTATTTATTTTAATTGAAGGATAATTGCTTTACCACATTGTTTTGTTTTCTACCATATGTCAGAATGAATCAGCCAGAGGTATATGTATGTCCCTTCCCTCCTGAACCTCCTTCTCACATCCCACCCCATCCCACTCCTCTAGGTTGTTACAGAGCCCTGGTTTGAGTCCTACAGCAAATTCCCATTGGTTATATATTTTACATATGGTAGTGTATATGTTTCCATGTTACTCTCTCCATCTGTCCCACTCTCTCTTTCCTCTCCCTACCCCTGTGTTGATAAGTCTGTTGTCTGGGTCTGAATCTCCATTGCTGCTTTGCAAATAGGTTCATCAGTATTATCTTTCTAGATTCCATATACATGCATTAATATGCTGTATTTGATTTTCTCTTTCTCACTTACTTCACTCTGTGTAATAGACTCTAGGTTCATCACCTCATTAGAACTGACTCATATGTGGTCTGTTTTATGGCTGAGTAACTGTGTGGATCACAATAAACTGTGGAAAATTCTGAAAGAGATGGGAATACCAGACCACCTGACTTGNGACTCATTGGAAAAGATTCTGATGCTGGGAGGGATTGTGGGCAGGAGGAGAAGGGGACAACAGAGGATGAGATAGCTGGGTGGCATCACTGACTCAGTGGATGTGAGTCTGAGTGAACTCCGGGAGTTGGTGATGGACAGGGAGGCCTGGTGTACTGTGATTCATGGGGACGCAGGGAATGAGACATGACTGAGTGACTGAACTGAAATGAACTGAATACATATTTCAATGTGGAAATGCTCTAACTTGGGGGTTATAGAAGCATTATGAAGTAGTTGATGGTTGTATTATAGGCAGAATCACCTTGAATGCAATAGCTATGGATGCAGACTGATATCTCTGTGTTGAAGGAGTGAAGTAAAAATACTGTGACCTTTGATGATTAGAGGGAACTAATATCCCATAATGGAGAAACATCCTTGGTAAAGTGCTAACAAAAAGTGAAGTATTCTCTCAAAGACTGGTGTCAGAACTGCGATATGCACCCTGATCAGCTAATTCCAGAGTCTGAGCAAATAATCCCTACATGAGGATGATTGCTTCATCATGGAGGTTATTTCATGTCTCATGGGTGTCCAGGGTGGCTGGGAGGGGCCTGAAGAGACCCTTGGAAGACAAGATTTGGTGCTGTTGAGCCCAGGGTTCCCACTGGAACTTGGGATAACAAATTGGGCTGCCTTGGCTCTTTGACCTTTGCCACGATTTTCCCAGTGGTTGGGATCTCTTCAGTTCTGGGTTATTGACTGAGAAGTTTTCCCAGTTCTTCAGGAGAGACTTCCTTTTTTTTTCAACTAAGCTACAGCAGGACTCTAACCTCATCTAGCAACAGATGGAATGTGTTCAGTTCAGTTCAGTCACTCAGTTGTGTCTGACTCTTTGCGACCTCATGTATCGCAGCATGCCAGGCCTCCCTGTCCATCACCAACTTGGACTTAAAGAATTAAAACTTGAGAACAAGAGACTCTTCAGTTATTTTTACAAGTATTTGCCTACCCCCTATTTTTGTTGTTGTTGGTGTTATATATCTTTGTTGACAAGCCATGCCGAACCTTAGTGGCCTAAGACAACAATAACTGAGTATTTTTCAAGATCTTATGGGAGGTTATTCTGCTTCACATGATGTTGGCTAGGGCACTCAGATGCTAGTAAGTCATAAGGGACTGTTTATCCTTTTATGTGTGCCCTTCTACATGGCTTCTTGGGCACCCTCACAGTATGACTGCTAGATTCCTAAAAGGTCTCTAAGTGGCCAAGGTAGAAGTTGTAGGTCCTTTTAAAAGCACAGCATCAGGGGTTACACAGTCTTATTTTAGCAGTATTCTTGTGGTCAAAACAAGTCATGGGGCTAGTCCAGATTTAAGGGGAAGCTAAAGTGAGTTCATTTTTTTGATGATAAATTGCGGAGAATTTATGGCCATCCTTACTCTAAAACCTATTGTGTTCAAGGCACAGTGCTAGGTTCTTTGGGTTATTAATGGTGAGCAAAATCAGACATAATCTTTGCTCTCCTGAGTTTGTAGTCTAGTATCAGGAGAAAGAAATCAAATAACCACATACACACTTGCAAAAATCAAAGGGCTATGGTACGGATGTATCTGACACTGTAAGAGCATAAAAACAGAACAAAGTCATAACTAAGAAAGTCAGAGAAGACTTATATGATAAATTAATACTCAAGCTGGGATCTGAAGAATCAGTGAAGGAATAACATTTGTTTATATGCCTAGCATATGGTGGAGAAGGCAATGGCAANATGGTACGGATGTATCTGACACTGTAAGAGCATAAAAACAGAACAAAGTCATAACTAAGAAAGTCAGAGAAGACTTATATGATAAATTAATACTCAAGCTGGGATCTGAAGAATCAGTGAAGGAATAACATTTGTTTATATGCCTAGCATATGGTGGAGAAGGCAATGGCAACCCACTCCAGTACTCTTGCCTGGGAAATCCCATGGGCGGAGGAGCCTGGTAGGCTGCAGTCCATGGGGTCACAAAGAATCAGACATGGCTGAGTGACTTCACTTTCACTTTTCACTTTCATGCATTGGAGAAGGAAACGGCAACCCACTCCAGTATTCTTGCCTGGAGAATCCCAGGGATGGGAGCCTGGTGGGCTGCCACCTATGGGGTCACACAGAGTTGGACACGGCTGACGTGACTTAGCAGCAGCAGAATATGATAATTTCTCAACTAATATTTGCTGAATGGATGAGTGAAGGACAAGCGCAAAGTCTCTGTGTCGGGATAACCAATGTGGCTATAGAATGGAGAAGATGGAAGGTGTGGTACGTGAGAAGGCCTCAGGAGGGTAGACTGTTGTAGACCCTTGAAGCTGTGTTGAGGACTTGGGTCTTCACCTTAGACTCATGGATTTTCAGCTGGGACAAGTTGACCTAATACGGGCTTTGGGCTTTGAGAAGGTCATTTTGACTGTAATACGGAGGATCAATAGTTTGGAGGGGTAGGTGGTAAGTGGGAGGAGCGGAGAAGAGGAATAAAGGGAGGATGGTTAGAATGTAGAGTTAGAGAAAACTGAGGAGCTCTGTCAAGACTGTGGGAAGAAAATGGTTCTGAACTGGTGGCCAGTTCCTCGTCCATCAGCTCCTACTGCCCTGGGAGCCTATGGTAGGCTCCATGGGAACATATAGGTAGTCTGGACCAACCAAAAAGCTCTGAGCCCTGGCAAGCAGTTTGTGGTAGACTCAGAGAGAGTCACAAAAGAGGCCAACACAACTTGTTTTCACCCCCAGAGCTGCAGTTCAGGCTGGGGTGCCATCTCTTACCTCAGGCTCCAAAGGAGGAATATTGATTTCTGCAGCTGAGACCGTAACTGGGCATTTGCTTCCACTTGCAAGTCTCTCCTCTAATGCTGCTCTTACCCTGGGTGCAATGAATCCATGGGTGTGGAGATCGATGGCTGTGAACAGGACGAGGTTGAGGAGAGCAGGGTTCTTTACTCAAGTGCGTGCTGTTCCAAAGTGGTGTGTGAATCACTGTCAACTCCCTGGGATACAGGAGCCACAGAAACAGGGGCCACACATCTAGCATTTTCCATCAGCGGCATGGTGAGAGTATTGCTACTGACTGTTTTATTGTGGAAAATTTCAAATTTGTTAAAGAATAAGAACAGTATCATGAAGCCCGCCATCAGCGCCATCAGTTCACATGGACACACAAATGTCTCCCCTGTATCATTTGGAAGCAATCCTAGGCAGCATTTAACTTCATCTATAAATATCTTATATATTTTTTAAAAATATAAGGGGTGTTTAATCTAAAAAGTAAGTTTAGAAATATTAACAGTTAGAAATATCATATTTGTAATTATATATTATGAAGCATTAAAGTGGCTGACATCATCAAATAATTGATGTTTGTGCAGTTTTCCACGTTTTATTTTAAAAGTTTCTGTTGTTTAGTTTGTTCACTGAATCAGAATCCAAATAAAGTTCACACACTGTGATTGGTTATTATGCCTTTTAGGTCCCTTGTAATCTATAAGCTTTTCCCTTTATTGTTCTCTTTTAAAAAATTTTTTTCTTGCAAACATTTTGTAGAAGAAAATGAGTGGGTGTCATGTAGAGTTTCTCCCACCTTGATCTTACTGATGACATCTCTGTGGTGGCCTTTGACAGGTTCCTTGTCCCTTGTGCCCACTGTAATGGGTAGTTGGACACTGAAGTTTGATTGCATTCGTAGTTTTTTGGGGGGACTGTGGCTTCACGGGTGGTGCTCTCTTCTTCTGTCAGTGTCTCTCTGTCAGATTGTCTCTCTGCAATATGAGTAATCATCGATCATTGCTCAGACCCTTTAATTTGTATTGCACAGTGGCATGGACTAATTCCATATTTCATCGTTTAATTTTTTTTATTCGCTAGAACACCTCTCTGCAGAGAAAATTTCCCTTGTTAACTGTTTGGCTATGCTGGGGCATAGTTCTTAGAGAAAACTATAATTAATATTCAATTATTTTCCTTTATTTACCAGTTTTCTAAATAATATGTTGGTACCACAGCAACCACTATGCGTGATTAATGAGTGTTTTAAAGATCATAAATTTAAATATATTAGATTATTCCATCTTGGCTGATGGGAGTCTCTTCAAGTCGGCTCTTAAATCCTTTTGGTATAATCATCATAATCTTTGGTAGCTTCTTTGCTTTCTGGTATGACAAATTTTCCAGGCTCATTTTGTACATTTCCTGCCGCAGACATGAAATCCGTCATTTCCCCAAGGAGCCCTGATTTCTTTTTGTGAGAAATGGTGTTTAGCGATAGCAATCTAGGCACAAGAAGTGCTCAGTACTTCTGCATTGTTTTTAGGCCTTTTCTGTGGCTAGAATGAGGAAATATGTATCATACTGATACATATCATACAGCTAGCTTTTATTCAAATTCAGCATTACAGGGCTTTTATTCACTACCATCTATCTTCCACCCGTCTTACCTTTCTCCCATGTTGAAAATCTTGATTTTCTATATTAATACAAAATTATTCTTTGATTCATCTCACAATAGTCTGGAAATTACAATACCAACACTACCACCATCAATACAATTACTAAACACACCTTTCCCCCCCCAGTTTCCTTTGTCCTTAGAATATGTCCTAGTGAAGATGTGCATTCAATTAACTGTGCTTTGAATAGTTCTTTCTGTGATCACACCAACAAATGGTTACATATTTAAATATCTTTGCTTCATTTACCTTGAATTTTCTACTTTGTACAAGATATATTGTTTTTGAAAGCCCCTGCCACTTATTTCCTTCCTTCGTGCTATAAGTAACAACTTAAAAATTTTATGATTTATCTTTATGTTACATAGATATTGATACAGAGACACGCAATGTTTCATGTGTCCAAGTTGTACTTGCATTTCTCCTTTCTCAGATTAATTTTATTAATATACATTAATGTGTACGATTACACATTATTTATCACTTTTTAAGTTTCATAATATGTCCTGAATCACAAAAAAAAACTGGTTCATATCCCATCTATGCCTCCTATGTGAACTTGAGCATGTATCTTAAGCTGTCTGAGCCTAATTTTTCTCATCTGTAAGATCAGAGCAATAATGCAGGAGTGTCTGACTCTTTTGCGACCCCATGGACTGTAGCCTTCCAGGCTTCTCTGTCTATGGAATTTTCCAGGCAAGAATACTGGAGTGGGTTGCCATTTCCTTCTCCAGGGGATCTTCCCTATCCAGGGATCGAACTCAAGTCTCATACATTGCTGGCAGTCTTTACTGACTGAGCCACCAGGGAAGCAAGAACAATAATACCTGCCTTCAAGTTGCTGTGAAAGTTACATATATAAGTATCAGCACAGCATGTGACACATAGTAGGTGCTCAATGTAGTCCCTCTAGTGGTTTTAGAGATGTTATATTTAGCAGTTCTTACACACCGCCCATTTCCTGAGATCATGTCATTCCCCATCAGTATCCCACAGTGAAGCTTAAGAGGGGTGGATGGGCAATTTTAGAGTCATTGAATAAAGATTCAAGGAATTAGAATGTTAGTACTGGCAAGAGCCCTGAGAGAGCTCAGCCTCTATCCTGCTTATTTTTCAGAGGGATAGATCTAGAGACCTTGAGAGGGCAAATGATTTGCCTAAGGCTACAAACCAGAATGGTAAAAGTCTTCTGGTGATGCCCAGCCCAACTCTTTTTCAAGGTAACTTTTCTCTAAAACAAAGTCCATCTTTTGCAGTTGGTAGAAGTTTCTCCGCACATTCCTGCATTCTCTCTGCAAAGGGAGAAGCCGGGTGAGGGATGGGTCAGGGAAACTATGCCCTGAAGAGAGTCTCCTCCCTCCCTTGGTATGTAAACACAGTAACAGGACTGAGCTGATTCCTATCACAGACCAGCAGCTCATGAGTACATCCAGTTGGGGACTGTGGTAATGATAAGGAAGTTCAAGGAACTGTCCCTTATCCTCAGGAGGCTTTAAAGCAATTAAAACAACTCTAAGTTCACTTAAAAACCAAACATGGGCTGTATGTAGCCATATGTGTCAGTGCTTAAAACAAGAGTGCATTTTAATAGCATTGTCTTATTTTCATTACCTCAACCTTTGGGGATTATAACTGTTATTACTTCTGTTGCATATACATGGAAACTAAGGTCTAAGTAAGTAGCTTTTGTGACTTTCCCAAAGTTACGCAGCTAATGAGCAGAAAAGCTGGGTTTGGATTCAGGTCTGTGACTCCCACCCCCAGGCTCTTCATCAGATGCTCACAAGGTGTTGCTGTTCCACTCTAATCTGTTCCTGAGCTTACTTGTTTAGGGGCAAAGAAAGACGAAACAGAAGGGATATACTCTGGGACAATTTGAAGGCACTTGATAATTAATTAGCTCAGCCATTCATTCATTCATCTCTGTTTCTTCACTGTCTTAAGAGTTTGGACTCTAAGGCCAGACTGCCTGGTTTTGAATCCTGCCTTTATCACTTCCAAGCTAAGTGGGTGGCTTACCTTCTCTGTGCCTCAGTTTTTTCATCAATGTACTGGGGATAATAGTGCCTACTTTATGAGCTGTTGAGTTCATTTGTAAAAGCATTTAGAACTACTGCTCTAAGAGCCCTCCATGCTGCTGCTGCTGCTGCTAAATTGCTTCAGTCGTGTCCGACTCTGTGTGACCCCATAGGTGGCAGCCCACCAGGCTCCCCTGTCCCTGGGATTCTCCAGGCAAGAACACTGGAGTGGGTTGCCATTTCCTTCTCCAATGCATGAAAGTGAAAAGTGAAAGTGAAGTTGCTCAGTCGTGTCCGACTCTTAGCGACCCCATGGACTGCAGCCTTCCAGGCTCCTCCATCCATGGGAGTTTCCAGGCAAGAGTACTGGAGTGGGCTGCCATTGCCTTCTCTGAGAACCCTCCATAATGCCCTCCAAATCATCCTTATGTTGTTCCTGCTGCCAAGCGATGTGTTTGGTGGTCTGTGTTTCAACAAAAAATCAGGAGTCCTGGGGTCTGGTTTAGCTCTGCTCCCAAGAGCCATGTGACCATGGGCAGGTTATTTGTCACCTGAGAACCTCAATTTTTTTACCTGCAAAAGGAAGGGCTTTGACTCTATGATCTCTCAAGTCTTTCTACCTTCAAGTTTCAAGTTCTGAGGGGTCCTCTCTCTCTTTTCATCACAAATATGGGAACCTATCTTAATAGCATAGACTTTAGAGCTGGAAGCTCATTTAAAAAATGATCTTTTTTCACTCTCAACAAATCAGGAAAGAGAGGCTGACGCCTTTTTTTCCTAGTCTTTCCTTTTCCTTTTTAAAAATTGAACTATAGTTGCTGTTGACTATATTCCCTGTGTTGTACAATATAGCCTTGTAGCTTATCTTACACCTAATAGTTTATGCCTCTTACTCTCCAAGCTGTGTGCTGGCCCTCCGCTGCCTCCCTCTCCCCCTTGATAACCACTAGCATGTTCTCTGCATCTGTGAATCTGCTTCTTTTTTGTTATTTTCACTAGTTTGTTGTGTTTTTTAAATTCCACATGTAAGTGATATCATATATTTGTCTTTGTCTGTCTGACTTACTGCACTTCACATAATGCCTTCCAAATCCATCCATGATGCTGCACGTGGTAAAATTTTATTCTTTTTTAAGGCTGAATAGAAGAAAAGGAAGTTTGTACCATTTCTACATGTGTGTCTCTAAGTGGGATCCTTAGACCATCCACTTTAGAACCACCTGGGTTGCTGTTAGAAATACAGATGCCTGGGCGTCAACATACCCACTGAGGCAGAACTTCTGGAGGTGGAGCCTGGATAATTGCCTGTTTAATAAGGATTCCAAGTGACTCCTATGGCAACTCATGTTTGAGAACTACTGAAGAAGGGGAGAGATGAAAAAGAGTCCCAGCTTTGCATCAGATAAACTATAGTAAGGTTCTCAAACTTGAATGTGCACTTAGGTTAGTTGAGGATCTAATTTAAAAGTGCAGATTCAGATTCAGAAAGACTGAAGTGGGGCCCAAGAGTCCGCATTTCTTACAAACTTCCAAGTGAGGCTGAAGCTGCTGGTGCACAGACCAATTTTAGTAGTTAGACTTCCTAGCTCCATTCATGAGTTGTGTGACTTAGGGAAAGTACCTAATTTCTCTCAGGTCCAGATTCTTTATAAAGGGGGAGAAAGAAGTGCTTACATCAGAGGTTTGTTAGCTGGATTATATAGATTATATATATATAATACATATATGTTATATATGTATATATGTACATATGTATATATGTACATATACATATTATATATATATATATAGCTGTTTATCACAGCACCGAGCGTGTCAGCAGTTATAAAGGTATATCTCTGGCTCTATCTGTATATCTATGTATTTGAATACTATAATAACAGAAGTTCCATTGATTTAGTCTCTTTAGGGAATGAGATGCCTGAGACGTGTGTTTTAAATAGATCTGTAGGTAACCCTTATGTACAAGAAAGTTGATAAATCCTTTGTCTCTGTCAAGGACAGGAAAATCGCTCACCTAATTCTGAGCTCTCCAAATTCCATGGGCATTGGTTTGAAAATGTTTTATTTAGGAAGCCATGTGGTAAAGTTTTCAATAAAACTGTTGCTCCCCAAACAGCACAAGTAATGAGAGTTTTTTGAGTCAACTTTGATTGCTTTCTGATCAAATGTACATTGGAAGACTCCTGCTTCTCCTTAGGATGCACAAATGGACACAACTCATCAAATGCATGAATGGGACAATCTAACTCTTACTAGATAGGTATGGATGACAAGAGATAAATGGTATGGGGCGCTGGGGATGGGATGCCAAATCATAGGCTCAGAGCTCTTGACGGTGACCAAAGTTCCTCTGGGAGAGAGATCTATTTGCACAACAAACCATTTCCCTTTGCACATGGAGCCTCTGGCTGTATCCTGACCTGGATTTAGAATCTGAAGTTTTCATTTATTGAGTTTGGGAAATGAAATTCAACACATCTTTATTGAGCATCCATCATGCCAGGAGCTGTGCTATGTGCAAGGACACAACTTTGGTGAGACAGTTAACACCTTTGTGAGGGTAAGTGGCAGGAAATAAGTACATAATGAAACAGACGAATAAATATGACCGTTTTAGAGTCCAATGAGGGCTCTGAAGGAAATAAGCAGAGAAATATAAAAGACAGAGAGACATGGTTGTTTGAAGAAGTTAGGAAAGACTTCTTTGAGGAGGTGATAATTTATTAAGGCTCATAGCATTAGCATGAACTGGCGCTTCAAAGAGGAGAGGAACGTCCAGGAAGAAGGAACAGTGTGTGTGAAGACTTAAAGAAGTCAAAGAACTTGGGTTGTTGGAATAACTGGAAAAAAACAACATGGCTAGGGAATGTGTGTGTGTGTGCGTGCGTGTGCCTGTGTGTGCTTGTGTGTGTGTGTGTGTGTGTGTGTCTGTGGTGGAGAAGTGGCCCCAAATGAGACTGAGGAGATGCCTAAGAAGAATAGATAATACTTTTTGAGGACTTATACTGTGCCAGGCCCTGAGTGCTTTACCTGTAATAATTCCTTGATGCTCACAACAATAACACTTTTCATGTCCATTTCACAGATGGTGAAACTGAGGCACAGAATAATTAATTAGGGTCAAAGTCAAGCAGGACCTAATCTACTGACAGTTTGCAGTGTCTGTTCCCTGAAAAATGCAAGATCAGAAAGCCTAATTTGGGAACCTTGCTCTCATGCCTTGTTTTTTCTAGACACCTCTCCTCACCCTTTAATTATTACCTTCTCACTCTCTATTTTTACCTCCCCATTTCCACCCCCCGCCACTAGTTACACAGAATATTAGAAAGGAGGAGTTGAAAGCCTGGAAACTGTGGAAGTGGGGATTCTTTTACTTTTGGGACTACCATGCATAACCAGTTAAGTGTTTTTAATAATTTTCTCTTCACTTATAATGATATTAAATAAATAATCATTAAGTGCAGTGTTGCACAGTGGTTAGGGTTAGGAATCAGGTGGAACAGATTTGAATGTCAGCTCCTCTATTCATTATATATCCGGGAGCCTAAGAACCTATCAGTAATAAGAAACATCATTAAGGTAATAAAGATGGGTCGCAGAAAATGTACTACATTAAAAATATACATCCATTACAAGATTATCTTTATTCCAGAGATGCTAAAATCAAGGAGATAGGATGGGACAGTGGGGTGATTTCTCCAAACTTCAGATGTTTTATTTACAGAGAGGGTGCAAGGACTCCTACCTTGCTGGGTTGTTGTGGACAGGTCTAGATTTGTGAGCACAGGCAGACTGAATATGTTTTCAAGGTACCAGCGAAGAAGGAAAAGAAATGTGAAAAGTTCAGCTTTGATTAATGAATTCTGAATTTTGCAATGACACATCAAGAAAGAAGCTATTTTAATTTCAAAATGCTTGCAGGCTTTTAAATTTTGTTTTGCCACGTGTAGTTATTTTTATGTTGAATATAGTTGAGGAAGTGCACTGTCATCTTTCCTGTGACCAAGTCTTTTGAAAGTCTTATCTGAACTCAGCTGGGGGTAGTGAATGAGAGAATGCATAGTGAGTGATCAGCATAGGGCCCAGCACATAGCAAGGGCTTTGCATATGCAGTTTTCTCATCATTATTCCTCCACATTAGACAGAGGGTTCTCCACTAGGGTGTCATGAAGAACCACGACTGGGGTGACCATATAATTGTTACCCAAACTGAAACAATTTTGAGAGTGCAGAAAAGTACTATTATTCAGTTTAGTTCAGTCACTCAGTCGTGTCCAACTCTTTGCGACCCCATGAACCACAGCACACCAGGCCTCCCTGTCCATCACCAACTTCTGGAGTTCACCAAAACCCATGTCCATTGAGTCGGTGATGCTATCCAACCATCTCATCCTCTGTCGTCCCCGTCTCCTCCTGCCCTCAATCTTTCCCAGCATCAGGGTCTTTTCAAATGAGTCAGTTCTTCACAGCAGGTGGCCAAAGTATTGGAGTTAATTAAATAGTAATGATGGGTATAAACTGAAACTATCCCTAGTAAACCAGGATATATGGTTTCTGTAGCCACAAAGCCCAGATGCTATTTTCCAGATATTTACTGGCTACTGGAGAGATATTAACAAATTCCATTGCCCTACATTTTGTGAGGTTCAAAGCCTATCAAAGGCATGGACAATAATCTACCTATATAACAGTTCTTTTTTGTTTTGTAACTGACATCAAAGTTTCACATAACAGCAGATTTTCGTTTGTGCATGTGGTTTTATTATAATAAAATTTTTCTTTGCAGAAGCTTCAGCAAGCCATGGGGGTACCATTCTGTGTGACGTAACAAATTCCTCTCCCATCTAGGGAGAAAAGACTTTCATTCTAAATACAATGTCACAAGAAGAAAGTCAATTAATTTCAGACGCTGATAACCTGGGATTTGTACTAACTTGGGCAAAGGCTGCCGTCTCTCGGGTCGCACAGAGTCGGACACGACTGAAGTGACTTAGTAGCAGCAGCAGCAGGGCAAAGGCTGGGACTTGTCTTTTCTTTTGCTTTAGCTGCTGGTAAGTGAATTTCTCAAAACACATTTTTCTTCCATGTGCATGAAGTAGAAGCCTGGATGTGAGGTTTAGAGGGAGTTAAAACTACATGACAATACTAGCTGATATATTTTGAGTGCTTACTATGTCTCAAGTACTGGCTTAAGCTTTTCATGTATATTGATTCATCTTAATTCTCACCTCAGCCCTATAAAGTTGGTACATGATGAAACTGAGGCTTTGAGAGGTTCGCTTAATTGTGTACAGTTAGGAAAATGATGGAGCCATGAAACAAATTACTTTTCTTTACCGTATCTCAAGAAAACGAAAATATTTTACCTACATTTAATCTCTATGAGAGGTTATCCAGGGAATGCTGAAGAAATAAAACGTTGTGTAGCTCAAAATTTATCTTCACTATGAAGCCCACAGCACCTTGTAGATATAGTATATAATTATAAATGTTCTTTTTTTTTGCCTTTGCTCTAGACTTTGAGCACCTTGTAATTATACGCAAATCTGTAAACATGGAACTCTCTCAATTTCCTCATGTACCAACTTTATATATTTGGTGTCTAGCACATTGCCTGGAACTCATATTAGTGCTCATCACTTTGTTTACTGGCTGATATTTATTATTGAATATTTACTGTAGGCCCTGTGTCCACCTGCAATGTGGGAGACCTGGGTTTAATCCTGGGTTGGGAAGATTTCTTGGGGAAGTGTATAGCTACCCACTCCAGTATTCTGGCCTGGAGAATTCCATGGACTATATCATCCATGGGTTCGCAAAGAGTCAGACACAACTGAGCAACTTTCACTTCACTGTGTGTGTCAGACTCTGATAAGTGTGGGGATAAGCAGTGAAGAAGACCTGCCCGGCTCTTGTTTGAATCAAGCTTGTTAGCCCACACCCCTAATGTATCATTGTTCAATGAATAGTCACAGGAAGAACAAATTGAGCCACAAACCTGAAGAGTCTTAAATTCTAATGTGCCTCAGAGTCCCAGGCAAGACAGAGCCTTCAGGTTGAGCAAAAGTGGGGAAGGTGAGCTGTTGACTAGGTGGGTAAGAGTAATGCAATTTTTTTTCTAACTCCAGGGTATATACAAATCATCTGAGGTACATGCGGAAAATGCTGATTCCAGGCACTGCTTTTAGAGGATGTGATTTAGAGAGTCTGGAGGAAACAAGATTGTTTATTCATTTACTCAACATATGTTTCTTGAGATCCTACTATGTTCCAGTCACTGTCTTGGACCCTGGAGTTCTGCAGTTAACAAGATAGATATGTTCTTACCTGTAAGGAGCTAACATCTCAGTGTAATCTTTACTAGAGAAGATAAAGGTGAATAAATAAGACCATTCCAAATTGAGAAGAATCCTATGAAGTAGACAATGGGTTGAAGAATGGCCTGCAAGGAGGGTAACGGGTTACTTTATGCTTAGGGGTCAGAGGAGGCCTCTGTGAAGGACTGACATTGGAGTTGATTCTTGAAGCATGAGAATGAACCAGCTATGCAGAGCTGGGAAAGGAGATTATAGGTAAAGGTTCTGTGGGATTACCATGTTCAAGGAACAAAAAGGAGACCAATATTGGACTAATGAACTATAAGATGAGGTCAGAGAGTCAGGCAGGAGCCAGATCATATAACACCTTGTAGGCCATGATCGTGAGTTTGGATTTTATCCTAAGAGCAGTGTGAAGCTTTAGAAAGTATTAAAGCAGCAGAAAGCCGTCATCCTTAGAGCATACTTTGAGAAGCACTGTGTGTGGCTTGGCTTTGGGGAAACTCACTTGACCACCTCCCCATCATTCGCTGTTCCCAGGGTAGCTCTCATGTGCAGTGCTGGCCATGTTTCTCTGCCACTGTTATTACCTTGGGGCCATGTGAGCACATTTGGCTGGGGCACCGTGACAGACAGTTGACACAGTCACCTCATAAAATGTTCATAGCTGATTAAGGGCCTCCTTCAGAGGCCTGGGTGTCCTAAAGAGAGAAAGAACAGCTGTTTCCTCTGCTCTCATTAAGGACTTAAGCCTTCTTCATATAAAAGAGCTTCCATAAACAAAATCAGAGATTACTGGATGTTCCCACAAAAATGGCGTAGCTGAGAGGCGTCTCTATAAAGGGGACTCTTGATGTTGGCAAATGGCATGATCCAGAGGCCTGGGGGGTAGGGGTGGGGGTGCCAGGGCAGAGGGCCATGGAAAATTCCCAAGCTTCATGGGATTGTCCTTTCTGGATTAATTTTGTTCTTGAAGATGAATCCTGAACCTAAGGAAGTGGTCATAATAATGTATGTTTCCCAGCCTCCGCCTCTGACTTCTAATCCAGCAGTCTGAGTCTATTATCATGAGAGTTCCTTGGTGGCTCAGACAGTAAAGAATCTGCCTGCAATGCAGGAGACCCAGGTTCAATCCCTAGGTAGGGAAGATCCCCTGGAGAAGAAAATGGCTACCCACTCCAGTATTCTTGTCTGGGAAATCCTGTGGACAGAGGAGCCTGGCGGACTGCAGTCTCTGGGGTCTCAAAGATTCGGACATGACTGAGTGGCTAACACTTATTCTATGGTCATGTCTTCTCTCTGGGCAGCTCTGAGTCATTTTTTTAAATATAAATTTATTTCTTTTAATTGGAGGCTAATTACTTTATAATATTGTATTGGTTTTGCCATACATCAACATGAATCTGCCACGGGTGTACACGTGTTCCCCCTCCTGAACCCCCCTCCCACCTCCCTCCCCATATCATCCCTCTGGATGATCCCAGTGCACCACCCCTGAGCATCCTGCATCAAACCTGGACTGGCAATTCATTTCATATATGATATTATACATGTTTCAATGCAATTCTCCCAAATCATGCCATCCTCACCCTCTCCCACAGATTCCTAATGACTGTTCTATACATCTGTGTCTCTTTTGCTGTCCTGCATACAGGGTTATCGTTATTATCTTTCTAAATTCCATGTATATGCATTAGTATACTGTATTGGTATTTTTCTTTCTGGCTTACTTCACTCTGCATAATAGGCTCCAATTTCATCCACCTCATTAGAATTGATTCAAATGTATTTTTTTTAATGGCTGAGTAATATTTCATTGTACATATGTACCACAGCTTTCTTATCCATTCATCTGCCGATGGACATCTAGGTTGCTTCCATGTCCTGGCTATTATAAACAGTGCTGTGATGAACATTGGGGTACACATGTCTCTTTCAATTCTGGTTTCCTCAGTGTGTATGCCCAGCAATGGGATTGCTGGGTCATATGGCAGTTCTATTTCCAGTTTTTTGAGAAATTCCCACACTGTTCTCCATAGTGGCTGTACTAGTCTTAATTCCCATGAACAGTGTAAGAGGGTTCCCTTTTCTCCACACCCTCGCCAGCATTTATTGCTTGTAGACTTTTGGATCGCAGCCATTCTGACTGATGTGAAATGGTACCTCATTGTGGTTTTGATCTGCATTTCTCTGATAATGAGTGATGTTGAGCATCTTTTCATGTGTTTGTTAGCCATCTGTAAGTCTGAGTCATTCTTGAATTAGGGATGCACCTTGACTTATCTCCCCCAGGTGGCAGCACACTTTTCTTTTTGGGTTTTTCTTGCCTTGGGGAGCATCTTAATCTTATGTCTCACAAATGCAAGATTACTGAGAAATTTTGGAATTTTCTAGAGAACTCAGTGATACTAGATGTTACTTCCTAACAAGTCCTCTGTAAATGTTGCATTATATATCCTTGAGACCCAGGCTAGCCCTCCATCCTCTTCTCTGAGAACTGCTTTCTCCTTTGGCCTCCATGCTTATAGGATGTGATCCTTGTCTTCCTGGCCAAGGCTGACAGGAGGAGATATGAACACCCAAGTCAATGTGGGCCAGACAGGTTCTCTATCCTAAAAGGTTAAAGTGAAGATACAGAGATGCCATCCATTCCTAGCTGGTTTCTAGAATCAAAGATAAGAAACTCTAGATCTGTGCTGTCTAGTTTCTGCCACTAAGCAACGGTCATTTGAAAGTGGCCGGTCCAAATCGAGATACTGTGTAAGTGTAAATTAACTACACATTAGAATTCAAAGACTTGATATGAAGAAAAAGTTTATCTTGTTAAAAACTTTTATGTTGATCAAATTAAATTGTATTTTGAATATATTGATGAAAAGTGTATGTAAAAAGGATTTTACCTTTTGAGCTTATTTTTAATATATCTGCTAAAATTTTTTAAATTACATTTGTGATGCACATTGTATTCCTATTGGAAAGTGCTGTTCTTGGTCTTGTCATCTGTGTCTAGAGAAAAAGAAAACTGATCCGTAGGGAAAGAGATTGAAGCAGATGCTCGAGAGATGCAAATACAAATAAACACGTGGTTCTAGGAGGATAGAGAAATATTGAGGGAGAGAGAAGGAAGGAGGAAGGGAAGGAGAAGGAGAGGTGGGGCTGGAGGTGGACTAGAAAGGGTCAGAGATGGAGAATCAGACGAAGGCAAAGAAAAGAACAGGGAAAGTCTGCCTGGGTTCCTGCTGATAGTTCAGTTCTTGGTTTCAGCTCATAGAGAGGCTGTCGGCATTTCCATTCATTTGGTTCTAAGATACATCTCCATGTTCTTTTAATAAAATGACCTTTTTGGCTTAAGTCTATTTGAGCTTAATTGCAATGAGAAGACATACTTCTGAAATATAGCGATCTGTCTTNGATAGTTCAGTTCTTGGTTTCAGCTCATAGAGAGGCTGTCGGCATTTCCATTCATTTGGTTCTAAGATACATCTCCATGTTCTTTTAATAAAATGACCTTTTTGGCTTAAGTCTATTTGAGCTTAATTGCAATGAGAAGACATACTTCTGAAATATAGCGATCTGTCTTATTGATTGCTGAAACACAGGGATAAGGTGTGAGTATAGATGACTCATTGGAAAAGACTGATGTTAGGAGGGATTGGGGGCAGGAGGAGAAGGGGATGACAGAGGATGAGATGGCTGGATGGCATCACTGACTCGATGGACGTGAGTCTGAGTGAACTCCGAGAGTTGGTGATGGACAGGGAGGCCTGGCGTGCTGCGATTTATGGGGTTGTAGAGTCGGACATGACTGAGCGACTGAACTGACTGACTTATAGATACCATGATATAGTATAAGATGGTAAACAGCTGGCACATTTGCTCCCAATGTCTTATCCATGCCACGCTAGACATTGTTCCTCAATCACAACCCCAGGCATAACTTTAGAATCCTTTCCAGTGATAAGTATCTGGTTGTACTATGCTGTGCTTTGCTTAATCGTGTCCAACTGTTTGTGAGCCCATGGACTCTAGCCCACCAGGCACCTCTGAAGAATTCCTCATGGGAATTCTTCAGACCAGAATACTGGAGTGGATGCCATACCATCCTCCAGGGGATCTTCCCAACTCAGGGATCAAATGGTCTCTTACATTGCAGGTGGATTCTTTACCATCTGAGCCACCAGGGAAGCCCAAGAATACCGGAGTGGGTAGCCTATCCCTTCTCCAGGGGATCTTCCTGATCCAGGAATTGAACCAAGTTCTCCTGCATTGCAGGAGGATTCTTTACTAGCTGAGCTACCAGCGAAGCCGAGGTATCCGGTTAGCCACCCTCAATAGACTAAAAATGACACATGAGGATAATCCTATTTGTTATTCTTTAGAAAAATCACTGAAGTAAAAGCCTGAGGAGACACAGATTTTTGGGCCAGCTGAAACATAAAAAAAATTTTTTTAAGTCATTTCCTTTACCTAAGCCTCAGTTGCTGTGTCTATAAAATGACCATAATGGTAGTATGTACCCACAGAGTTGTGAGAAATGGGTATAATAATAGACATTGTAGCCCTTGGGCTTTCCTGATAGCTGAGCTGGTAAAAAATCCACTTGCAATGCGGGAGACCTGGGTTCGATCCCTGGGTTGGGCAGATCCCCTGGAGAAGGGCATGGCAACCCAGTCCGTTATTCTTGCCTGGAGAATCCCTATGGACAGAGGAGCCTGGCGGATGACAGGGGTCGCAAAGAGTTGGACGTGACTGAACGACTAGGCACACAGCACAGCTCTGAGAAGTAAAAACACAAATGTGAATTGGTGTTCTGACCAAGGCCCTCAGTATTCAGAGCCAGTCAGAGTCTCTCCTTCTCTGCTCTCAGCCTCAAGCCATCTTTGTAGTAGAGGGGCACAGGGCTTTGAAAACAATTCCTAGTAACTGTCATAAATGAAATGGAGTTGTTTTTCAGAAGCCAGCCAAAGCCCATCAATTTCAGGTCTTCTTATTTTATTGTGTTTTATCTTTATTTTCTGCACAGAAGAAGTTGACACTAAGAGGCAGTACTGACAAGAGAGAGTTTGGAAAATGACTCATCTGGAGTTTGCTAGAGTTGCCTGAAATTGGTAGAACTTCAGCCTTTGGGAGAAAAAAAAAGGAGGTGTGTGTGTGTTTGTGTGTGTGTGAGAGAGAGAGAGAGAGGGAGAGAGAGGGGAGAGAGAGAGAGAGAGAGAGAGAGAGAGAGAGAGAGAGAGAGAGAGAGAAATTGACTTCTCTTCCCCAGTGCTGTTCTGTCCCTGAAGCATCTAGAAAGCAGTTCTCAGGGAGCAAGAGCATAGTGTGCCTGAGTCTGGGCCTAATGAATGCGGTGCTTCTTCTCGTGCTGTTAAAGTTGTTGAAGAGACAGAACTGTGGATTCAGGCTAGTGAGATCTCCTCATAACTATGCCACAAATGCAGAACAGAATTCATACTTTGTGACTCTGTGGAGACCTGGGCCATGAGGCAGGGAGAAGTGAACGCCAGAGCTGTTACGAGGAAGGAGGAGCTCTTCTCATCTCCAGAAATAACAGCGCAGAATGTCAGAACGGAAGAGGGAGTCAGTGACCATGCAGCCCTCCTGGCTTATTTTAGAAATGAGGAAACTGAGGTCCAGAAAGGTTAAGCGGTTTGCCTAAGATCACGCAGAGAGTCAGTGGCAGAGCCAGGGAGATCACTTGAGTGTCCTAATTCCTGTTCTATTGTTGATCCGTGATTCCCTCACTGCTGTGTGGCCCTGATGACAAGTCCCGCCCACCTGCTGCCCGTGGCTTTCAGGTGAGGTCTCACAGGATGCGGATCTTGCCTGCAAAGAGAGCATTAAGGTCCCAGTTCAAGTGTCCTTTCTGACTCCTCTCTTTCGTCAGTCGTTGCCGTCAGTCCACTCTTCAATTTTCCATCAGACTGTTTTTCTCACAGCTCTGCTTGACAGTTCGTCCCTCCTCCTCTCCAGAGCCTCGGCAGTCCTCCAGCTCTCCTAGAATGGGTGGTGCAGAGGAGCACATCCCTGGGCCACAGTGACGTCTCCAGGGTTGTGCATGTGACCTCAGCTGAGTCAATGACACTCACTCCTGGCCTGGTGGGCAACTTGAGATCCTGCTGGAGAACAAAGCAGTGTAGTGACAATTCACGGACTTAATTACCTCAGCCAATGCTTTCACTTTTTGCTTAAGCCAATTTGAGTTGGATTTCTGAGAATTTATAACCAAATAATTCTGCAATACTCCTAATATACCAATAGATCAGTATTTTCTCAAGTTTGTTCCTAGACTATCCATTACTTAGATAAATATTGAGTATCTATCATTAAGTATAGGTAACAAAGATCAATAAAGATGAGTAGGACATAGTCCTTCAATTCAGCTGCTCATTATTCTAGCAGGGGAGTGAAGACGCCCTGCTGGAATACTTAAGTGTTAGATGGACAGGGGGGCCTGGTGTGCTGCTATTCATGGGGTCGCAGAGAGTCGGACACAACTGAGCAACTGAGCTGAACTGGACTGAACTGAGGACACTTAAGTACTTGTGTCTAACATACAAAGTAGTAGGTAAAAGTGGCCTGAGGGAAATGCATACAGTATGCTGTGGAGGTGTGAAGGAGAAGAGTTCACACAAATGGAGAGCAGAATAAGACATTTCTTATAGTGTATAGAATTTGAGATAAAACTTGAAGATTGGGGAGGAACAATAAGAATCCAAGACAAAGAGACCAACAAAAACTAAAATATAGAAATGGAAACTTTCTGGACACAAAAAGGGAATAAATACAAAATCTAGATTGTTCAGAGTAGGTATTTCAAAAGGTCAAGTGTCTGAAAATTCAATCTGTTGTGTCAAATATGACAAAATGTTGTCATATTAATATTATATTAATGCCATTCCACCTAGGAAAGATTAGGACATATCTATCTGGTAAACAGATACATCTTCAAAACATTAAAATTTCTAAATGAGTGTTTACCCCTTTCTTCCACTACACAGAAACCCCATGAAGGCAGGGAACATATTCGTGGTCTCCATTTTATCCTCACCTCCTAGGGCAGTGTCTGGCAGAATGAATGCTCAGTGAATATTGTTGAAAAGATTAATGAATATTATGGAAGGCTTTCAATGTCAGACCAAGGGCTTTTCATACCTAAAAATTTTAAGGAAAACCCAATGTTTAATGACCACCAACTATGTGTTATCCACTCTACAGATGTGTGACATGATCAGGGCTGTGTTTCAGGAAGAGAGATTGGATAGAGTGAAGACAACGAAGAGACACTGGAGTAACATCACTGTTTACTCATATTGAAACTTATCTGAGTCTGATCATGAAGATAGTGGTGTTAGAGCAGAAAGCAGAGGACAATGTAAAAGTAAAATGGCAGATTTTTTACAGTCTTGGAAAAGTTGGGAAGAGGATCTGAGGGTTGGTGGGGCAAAATGTATTTTCCTAAGATGATCACAACAGTATCTTCTATCCAACCACATCAAAATAAAGTCTAATTCCCCTACTCTTGATATGGAGTGGGCTTATCATTCAGTTGGAACCAAAAGAATATGGTAGAAGTGACACATATAACTTCTCATGGGCAACCATAAAAAGTGACTCAACTTCTGCCATGCCGTCTGGAATGATTTCACCCTTGACATCTTCAGTCACCATGTAAAGAGCCTGACTGTCCAGAGGTTGCCATTCTCTAAGAAAGCCCAAACTTGTCGCTATGGAAAGATCACAAAGAGACCCTAAGACCACACTCAGAGAGAGAGATATGCTGGAACAGAGGTGCAGCCCCTCACTTACTGTTTCAGCACTATCAAGATACACCAGAGAAGAACCACTCAGCTAAGCCCTACCTGAATTCCTGACCCACAGAAACTGTGACAAATAATAGGTATATTTGGTTCTAGTCATTCTGAGTATACAAAAGTATCCTGTGTCACTTGGAGAGATGTGAAGCTATGAAAAGTAGGAATAGGTAAGTTGTCAAAGGAGATAATGTGGCCAGGATAGAGGACTCACATCACCTTTTATGAAATGCGGAAGAGCAGTTGGGGTAGAATAAAGAGATGTTATTAGATTGTGACATAATTATTAATTGGTTCATGCACTTGTTTTCTGACTTCTCTGCCTAGACTATTAGATCTATAAGATCAATGATCAAGTCTGGTTTTGTTGCATTAATAAGGTCATTAGTTTAGTTTGCGACAGTAGCAAACTACCCCATAATCTCAGTGTTTTTCGGCAACAAACACTTCCTTTTTACCCTTGTAATACTCATGTTCTACTGTAGGTCAACAGTGGCTGTGTTCCAGGGAGCCATCTGCTCCGTGTACTTTGTCATTCCAGGATTCAGTGGAGAGAACAGTCTTTATCTGGGACATGCTGTTATTAGGATGTGCAAGAGGTCTGCAGAAACTGGCGACAATTATGAAAGCTTCTGCCTGAATGTGGTGTGTGTCACGCCTGCTCCCATTCCTTTGGCTCAGGCTTGACACATGGCCAACCTGAAAGCAGCCTCCAGGAAGCACAGCAAATTATACTGTGCTGAGTGAATGTGCAACCCTCTTACAGAGATTTGGGTCAGAGATGAAAGACTGTAAACCATAACCTACCCCTCCCACCAAGGTAACCCTCATGCTTAGCACAATCCCTGGCACTTAATAGGTGCTCGCAAATGTTTGTTGAATGAACAAATGGTTGGACATGATCAGGGAGCCAAGAGAAGATGAAAAAAATAGGCAGTGTTCAGAAACTCAAGGAAGATTTGACCTCACAATTTCAGAAAGAATTTGAGAGCAGAAAACAATAGACTTTATGAATCCAGTGAGCTCATATTAATGGACTGCACATAAAAGTGGACAATCTTTTTTCATGTAAAATTTCATAGATACCTGACGCACGTGTGGATCCTGCAAGAGAATTCATTTGCCCAAAGTTCCGGACACTTCTACTCTGCATCCTTGCTGCCCACCCTTCCTTGATTGCTAATTCATTTGAGATGAATGCTAGTTCTCTTTGAAATGGGAGCTTTGTGAGCTTAAGATGCAAATGCTCAGTGCACCTAGAATTATGTGATAGGAAAGAAGTCATTGTCTTCGTCTTTTGCTTGGAACAAGATTGGGTCATGCTCTATGAGAGCACAGCGAGGTCATTGCAAAACTGACTGTGGATAAAAAGGGGTTTCAGACTGAGGGAGAAAAGGAAGTGGGAGTCATTTCTGTAAACAACAAAATGAATGAGAATGCTGCTGTGTTTTAATTTAGAAATATCAATGCAAGCCATGCTTGTTAGCTTTTAAAAAATTTTTAATTCAAACTAATGAAAAATTGAAAGGAAATGAGATGTTCCATAAGATTTAGCCAAACTGAATAGGTCTTGTGGCATCTGACTGCAAAATTAGTTACGGATGGCTTTTGGCAAAAGCAACTACTGAGATTAAAACTCTGCCTGCCTATTCCTAAAAGTTGGTAGTGCACACAATGAGGCCCCTGGTGGGCTGTTGCAAGGTTCCCTGTTGTTGGCCTGTTTATAATTAACATAGAAGATTAAAAAAAATTAAATAAAACTGTAGCATATGAGTGGAGAAGGCAATGGCAACCCACTCCAGTACTCTTGCCTGGCAAATCCCATGGACGGAGGAGCCTGGTAGGCTGCAGTCCATGGGGTCGCGAAAAGTTGGACACGACTGAGCAACTTCACTTTCACTTTTCACTTTCATGCATTGGAGAAGGCAATGGCAACCCACTCCAGTGTTCTTGTCTGGAGAATCCCAGGGATGGGGGAGGCTGGTGGGCTACCGTCTATGGGGTCACACAGAGTCGGACACGACTGAAGCGACTTAGCAGCAGCAGCAGTAGTATATATGTATGCATGGGTGTTGGTGTGTGTATGTATATATGGAAATGGCATAGAGATACAACAATATATGATTTAGAAACCACGAGAAAAGCAAAAGCAACTACTGAATCCTTATAGTACTTTTTTTGCATCAGTATCACCCGTGAATTTGTCTATTGTCGATATCTGAAACTGTTTTAGGTAATGAATTCTGATCCCCTAAGTGTCTGGGCTTAACATTATTTTGAAGCCTCAGTGTGAGTAGAAGGGAGAAATTGGAGCTTACTTTTCTTTTCCTTCTAGCCAATGTGTAGTTTGATAGAATTTTGTGTTAATGCAGCAAGAGCCTGTGGATTAAATCCAGTTAGTTTTGTTCTGTCATTTAGATTCCATGCATCATTCTGGCTTGCCAGCCATCTTGAAAATTGAGTAGAAGATTGAACACAGATTATTCCTCATTGCTAGCAAGCCTTCAAGTGTTACCGTTCCATGTTTCTCCCATACTGAACATCTGAGCGTCTAAGTTCTTTCCAAGCTCGGGGCCTTCACAGGCTGTTCCCTTTGCTCTCTTGTCCTGTATAACTTCTCAAGTCTCAATTTTAGTATCTTTTCCATGGAGAAGACAAGGGCTTTTCAGATGGTTCAGTGGTAAAGAATCTGCCTGCAATGCAGGAGATGCAGGAGACATGGGTTCGAACCCTGGTTTGGAGAGATCCCCTGGAGTAAGAAATGGTAACCCACTCCAGTATTCTTGCCTGGAAAACCCTATGGACAGAGGAGCCTGGCGGTCTATAGTCCATAGGGTTGCAAAGAGTCAGACATGACTGAGCTACTGAGCATGCACAGGGATGATGTCCCTAACTCTCTGTATTCCTCCCCACTCTATCTGTGCAGTGTTCTTCCTCCATTGAGCTTTCTCATGGCACCCTACTTTTCCACCAATTCTCTGTTTGCTTGTTTAGTTATTTACAGTTGTCTCCAATCACACTGTGAGGGCAGGGACATTATCTGTTTGGTTCACAACTGCTTTCCCAGTACCCAGCAGAGTACAAGGCATGTGATGCTTATAGCTTCTGGATGAGTAAAAGTTCCACTAGCAGTAGGTTAGTAATATCCAGGAATGTTTCACTTTAGAGAGGGAAAGACCTTGGAGGTCGTGCGAATCTAATACCAGATCTGGGTTAATTGGTAGCACTTTTGTTCTTTACAGTCTATTCTATGAGTGTGCACAACTTATTCTCCTGGTAATTGACATTTGGTTTCTTTCTGGAATAAACAATGTGGTTATCAACATTCTTATGTATGTTTCTTTGTGCACGTCTGCAACGATTTCCCTAGAGCATATGCCCAGCAGTTGAACTACTAAGTAATAGGATATGCATATCTTAATCTTTACAAGATAACACCATTTATTTTCCAGAATGGCTGTTCCAATCAGCACTCCCAGTAGCTGTGTCTGAGTGTTCCTGTTACTCCACTTCCTTGGCAACATTTGATTTGAACAGATTTCTTAACATTTACTAATCTTGTAGGTGCAAAATGGTGGTTTCAATTTTTGTAAATCCCATCTGTTTAGGCCAGAGGTTGCAAACCAGCTGTGCATGAGCTGAATGAGACCTGAAGTCTGGATGCTATCCATGGATGTGTTGTGTTTGATTGAAGGGTGTTTTTGAACCAAAAAAAAAAAAAAAAAAAAGAATTAGTTGCTAATATTTGAAAATTGGAAGATTTCACTTAAGAACCTGGATTTCTGTTGTTTTTTTTTCCCTTGGGGGAGAAACGGGGTGACATCAGTACACAGAGCCCTTATTCACACTTGACAATGACTAGCAGTAGTTGAGAAGCAGCTGCCTCTGCTTGTCAGGCAGGGGATGTGCTTTGAAAACAGGCCAGAGTTTTATAGCCAACCTATATCTTTTGGTTATCTTGGCTTCCTGGGCCCTGTAGGTTTTAAAACTGTCTAGCCTGCTTTGAGTCTTCATAAAGAAAATCCTCAGAAGTGGGATAGCAGTAGGGGGTACCCCCTTCGCCCAAGTTAGATCTGGAAGAGCCCTCCATAATAGAACCCTGGATACATGGTCACTGATAAAAACTAGAACAATCACTGAGCTGAGGGCCACTTCTCCCCTAAAGCCTCTCCATTCATCCTCCTGTCTGTACTCCCCCTTCTCCTACCCCTTTCTCCCATGTTATCTTTCTTGGCTCTGAATTTCCTGAGCCTTTTGGTCTGCACTCCTTTTGAGCTACCTATTTCTTTTCACCATACATTATGGTTATTTGCATACTTGCCCTCTTTCCCTCTCTTTGGCTGAAAGCTCCTTAAGGTTTGGGACCATGTATTTATAGGTCTGTCATTTTAAGTTTTGTTGTTGTTTTGTTTTCCATAGTACTTTATAGTGGTGGCTTGCACATGGAAGTTTCACTCATTTCAACAGGCATTTACTAAGTGCTTGTATGCCAGACCTTGTGCTGGGCACTAGGACCTTGAAATGCCATCACTGCCTTCGAGGGTGTGATAGCTCTCTGGGAGAAAGGACCATGTTTGTTCATGCGTTAATTCTCTCAAACAGTAGACTTATATGTAATGCTTAACAATGGGCCAGGCACTGTGCTAGGTGATGAGGAGCAAAAACAGACAAGATCTTTGCATCACGAAGCTTACACACTAGTAAGGAAAAAGATATTCAGTTGCCTGTAACTCAAGAAGCTGACTTGGTCTGAGAGTTGTAAGGGGAAGACAAAGTGAGACTTGAACTAAGAATGTCATGATAAGTATATGTGAAAGTCTTATGGTGGGAAAGAAGAGGCCCAGCTCACAGACCAGAAAGCAGAGTCCTCGTGGGTGGGGCCTAGAGTTTTAGACACAGGGTAGTGAAAGATGAGACTAGAAATGGAGATAAGGGCTATACTCCAAGAGAAAAGGAGTGCGGTCTAGTGTCTAGATGCTAAAATGGTGGTGCGTAGAATGGAGACATTCAGTTTTTAATTGAATTAATGCACAGGTAAGTGAATATATGGAAGACTATTCTAGAAACTTACTGTCTAGTACAGAGGATAGATAGGATGTCTAATAAACAGTTTATGGTTATTCTTTAATCAGGAAGGGACAGAATGGACGATGAACATTTCAGGGACCTACAAATTCTGCACTAGCTACAATAAGAAGAATGCCATGATCCTGGAGATTTATTAAAAATGGATGGCTCTTTGCCCTCACCCCTGACTAAAAAAAGGAATCACCTTCCCCAGACTTCTGTCGTCCCTGAAAAGAGGAGAACAGTTGCCTGTAGAGGATTAGCAGAAAATGAGCCCACCCTAAGTTATTGACAGCACCTGGCCCTTGACTGTAAGGAGCAAGTCTTGTTTCTTAACTCTTACCTTGCCAGTGTACCTCGAGGCTTCGAGATGAACAATCCTAATAAGTAGGCATTTCCCCTCCTTCTGCAGCGTGCAGGCTGACTGAATGCTTCCTGCCCCTGAGTTGATACTCTAGGGCATGCAGACCTTTGTCAGGAATACAACTGAAGTCTAAATCAGCCTTGGGGAAACCTCCTCCTAGATCCAATGCCACTCTTAAGAGTGGAGAAAATTTTTTCTCAGAGAATTTATTAAAGTTGATTCCTGAAAGCTTTAGCTAATAAGTATAAACCCCTGCTGCCATGTGGCTGGATTGTTTCTTTGTTCTGTTGTTAGTTTATCAGACGTTAACAAAAGGAAGGTCCAATCACCCTGATGCTTGGTGCCATGTCTGTCTCTTTGTTCACTGTGTCCTTTTGCCTGGAATGCCCTCCCTCCTTTCAACAGTCCTGTCTTCCAAGAAACTTTCCCCAATAATGCCAGACTGCAATGCTATATCTGTTTCCTGACTTGCCTATAAATCTTTTTAACAATTATCCTGTATATTTTGGTATTTGATCCCTGGTGGCTCAGACAGTAAAGAATCTGCCTGCAATGAGGGAGACCTGGGTTCAGTCTCTGGGTTGGGAAGATCCCCTGAAGGAGGGCATGGGAACCCACTCCACTGTTCTTGCCTGGAGAATCCTCATGTACAGAGGAGACTGGTGGGCTACAATCCATGGGGTCGCAAAGAGAAGGACATGACTGAGCAACTAAGCACAGCACAACATTTATTTATGCATGTTTTAATGACTGTATGTCTTGGCTCTTCAACAAGATTACAGCTTGAAAATAGGCCAGCAAGTACTTGCTGAAAGTATTGAATAACAGTAAAGCTTAAGGACAAAGACTAAATTATAGCCTTCCTTGCTAACCTGTATTATATTGAGTTCATTTATGGAATCATAAAAAGTATTAAAAAATATTTTTGAAACAGATTAAATGAACAGAAGTTAAGCTGAAAAGTGGTAAAGAACATGTCCCAGTAAAGTTCAGAAATGGTGTGAACCTAACAGAAGCAGAAGATATTAAGAACATAGACTAAGGAATCATGTAGTTATAAGTTGCCTCAATTTTCCCATTTGTAAAATGGGAATTTTAGTAGAACCCACTTAAAAAGGTAATGATGAAGATTGAATGAGATAATATGTATACACAAGATTGTCCCATAGCCAAGATTATCTGCAAATGAGCACATGAAAAACTTAAGTGTGCAGGGTTTGACTAGGGCTTCCCATTGTAAAAGGAGGCAAAGAAGTTGACAACTTTATTGGAGCTTAGGATCAATCTCAAAATAGAAAAGGCCTTCAGGGACCATTCCCAAGTGAGTGACCAGTGAAGGATAGTATAAGGGGACATAAGAAAGTAAAGTAAAGCAGAATGGAGCAGGCTAGTATTTCCCAAATTCACAGCCCTCATGCCAAGCCAGTGTAGTCATTCCCTTTACACTCTTTTTCCATCCTCAAAGAGAAAAGTTTGATGAAGCTTCCGTTTGATAGAATCAGTTTGGTTGTCCTTGTTCAGCTCCACTTGAACTCCTTCAAATCTCCTTTATATATAAAAGAAGAGCATTTACCTCAGGCTGTAATCCTTTGATAGAATATAGTGTATTTTTAACTGGAATTCAGTATCATTGTTGTATTATTAAGTTTTATGACTATCTTTTATTTAAGTAATACTGTCTTTCCCATTAATAGTACACACAAAGTTTCTTTTTATATTTTTAGCAAAAAGAGATAATTAAAAGTTAAGTAAATATTAGGATAGGAGGTCCACAGTAAAATAAAATACCATGAAAGTGAAACACAAATGACTGACTGGAAGACCTTGGGCTGATGGTTTGGGATTGAATTCTGTACCTGTTTTGCCCTTCAGGAGTTACACAACCTTGAAAATTCATTTCCCTTGCCCAAGCCTCCCATTTTCTGATCTGTTACATGAGTGAGTTGGGCAAGAGAGAATTGCTATGGTTCTGTCTAGCTTGCATATTCTGGCATTTGGTCAGGGAAGAGTCAGAAGACACTCCTTGATGGTGGAGGGCTGCCTTAACTTGGGAGGATTTGCTTTGCAGGGAGGTGGGGAACAGTGGGGCTGAACAGATGCACTGTGCCAGGGACACAAAGGGTATATTTATTCTCTGGCTATATTTATTCATGCTTACCAGCCCCAAGTTGCCATCCTTATTTTAGGACTGAAAATGTTCATTTCAGACACTCAAACTTGGAACTGGCCAATAAATCTATACCAACATGTGGCCAATTGATATCTTATTTCCCCAGATTTCCTTTCCTTATGACCTTGGAAAAATATGTCTTCACCTCTCCTAAAGAAAATGCTCTAGGTGGATCCTGTTCTCTATTTTCTATTATGCCTATAGCTATCACTTACCAAGCTTTGAGCATGTACCAGCCACTCTGCAAAGCACTTTAAGCATATTATATAGCTTGATCTTGCAACAATTTTGAAGAGGGAGATATTGTCATTATCCCCATATTACAATGAGGAAACTGGGACTCAGAGATAATAAGTGACTTGCTCAAAGTCACACAGTTTGTAAGAGTCATAAATGGGATTTAAATACAGGCTAGTTGTATTCCAAAGCCCGTGATATCAGGGTGTTTTAAAAGTGAAAATTGAGAAATTGTAAATCTAAAATTGAGGGGTTTTTTTCTGTTTAAAATTTAAATACTTTCAAGATATTAAAAAATTTTTTTCAAGATATGTTAAATAGAGTGGACTTTATCAGGTTATTAAAATCACAAGTATATGGGCTCTGCCAGTACTGGAAAATGTTTATGTGAACTAGAACTCATAAAAACCTAGTACAAAAGAGAGTGTGTGATTGCTGATCTGCTAAAGCAATCCTAATATACAATGGTACAGACTGTGCAGAATTTTGAAGGATTCAGATAGTTCAGAGTTTAACATATTTTACACTCTTTTTCTCGCAGAGTTATGTGACTCCTAAATATACAAAGTTATATAGAAAAGAAACTACTTTTTTTTTGGGAAACTGAGTAAATAGGAGTAATGTTTAAAGGAGCCCCACTGTGGCTAGATCTCTGGGTTCATACATTATAGGCCCACCTGAAGTATTTAGTGAGCAGGTCATTCCAAGAGAGAATTAAAAGTCTCTCCTGAATTCCCAGCCCCTTATTGTCCTGAACCAACTTCACTGAATCAGAATTTAGTGAGAAAGTTCCTCTTCCCAGAAGTTCCTAAACATTTTGGGTAACCAACCATATGAAAAATGTACATGTCAATCTGCATGTAATACTTTGCAAACAATTTTAGTGGATCCATGGGTCCCTGGGCTCAGTCAGGTAAAGCACCCTGCTAAGAAAAAGACTTCTGAAATCCCAGCCTAGACAACTAGAATTAAATTGGAGTGAATCTGAAAGGGTCTGAGTTTCATGGCAGGAGAGCAGATATGTTCATCCTATCAGTCTTTTACCTTGGTGTGGAGGTCTTGTGGGTGGTTTGTTTATTTGTTTTTACAAAGGATGTTCATGATTGTTTCATCTTCACAACCACCTTCCAGACTAGACAGAGCAAATGATTTCTACTGTGGCTTTAAGAGTGCAGATTTGGGAGCTAGTTGCCAGGATTAAAATGCGTACTTTATTGCTTACTACCTATGTAAAACTGGGCCTGCTACTAAATTTTTCTAAACTTGTCTCTTCTTCTGTAAAGGGCAGATGATGATGATGATAAGGATGAGGAGGAGGACATTGGGTAGCTTCCTGGGTTGTTGTGAAGATTCAATGATACATATCACACAAGCACTTGGCACACTGTCTGGCACAGAGAAAACCCTGAGTAGAGTTACCCTCTATATCCACAGGTTCTGAATCCTCAGATACAAGCAAATACAGATCAAAAATATTTGAAAAAAAAGCTCCAGAAATTTCCAGAAAGCGAAACTTGAATTCACATAGCATTTGCATTTTGTTTACACTTATTTACCTAGCATTTACATTGTACTAGGTATTGCCATGAGAAATATTCATAACCTCAGATATGCAGATGATACCACCCTTATGGTAGAAAGTGAAGAAGAACTAAAGAGCCTCTTGATGAAAGTGAAAGAGGAGAGTGAAAAAGTTGGCTTAAAGCTCAACATTCAGAAAACTAAGATCATGGTATCCGGTCCCATCACTTCATGGCAAATAGATGGGGAAACAGTGGAAACAATGGCTGACTTTATTTTTCTGGGCTCCAAAAATTGCAGCCATGAAATTAAAAGACGCTTACTCCTTGGAAGGAAAGTTATGACCAACCTAGACAGCATATTAAAAAGCTGAGACATTACTTTGCCAACCAAAAGTCTGTCTAGTCAAGTCTATGGTTTTTCCAGTGGTCATGTATGGATGTGAGAGTTGGACTTTAAAGAAAGCTGAGCACCAAAGAATTGACGCTTTTGAACTGTGGTATTGGAGAAGACTCTTGAGAGTCCCTTGGACTGCAAGGAGATCCAACCAGTCCATCCTAAAGGATATCAGTTCTTTGGAAGGACTGATGTTGAAGTTGAAACTCCAATACTTTGGCCACCTGATGCGAGGAGCTGACTCATTTTAAAAGACCCTGATGCTGGGAAAGATTGAGGGTAGGAGGAGAAGGGGACGACAGAGGATGAGGTGGTTGGATGGTATCACCATCTCGATGGACATGAGTTTGGGTAGACTTCAGGAGTTGGTGATGGACAAGAGAGGCCTGGCATGCTGTGGTTCATGGAGTCGCAAAGAGTTGGACATGACTGAGCAACTGAACTGAACTGAGGTATTATAAGTAATTTAGAGATAATTTAAAGCATATGGGAGGATATGTATAGGTTATAAGCAAATACTATGCCATTTTATATAAAGGATTGCACATCTTTGAATTTAATATGGGAATTAGGGAGGTCCTGGAACCAGTCTCTTACTGATACCAGGGGACAGCTGTAAATGACTTGCTTAGGCTAACACAACCAGCCTGTGTCTCAGATCATTCCTCAACTCCAAGTCTACTCCTTATAGTTTATGATAAATTACAATGGTTTCATTCTGCACTATCTTAGCTAGTTAACTGTGTATCTTTCCTGACCCCCCTTTTTTCCTCTTTCACATAAATTAGTTTTTCAGAGAAATTAGTAAAATGGATCATGAAATGTTCCTGTCAATAAGTCTTATTCCATAACCAGGTTAAAGGTTTGTTTCTAAGACATACTTGTAAAATTTTGATATCCAAATCAAACACTGCACTGAAGAAAGCTTGCTAATAATTTATGTGAAATTGCTGGTGATTAATTCAGCCCCATCTCTGTTGTCTTTCCTCCTTGTTTTCTCTGAGGTCCTTCTTTCCTGATTCTGCCCCCAATGGGCTCCCTCTCAGTACCCCCATCTTTTATATCTTGGTTCTAGTGTTACTTTCTCAACCTTCCCTAATCTCTGCCCTGACCCTGTCCCCTGGCCCTATCTCCACCTCTGCTTTAAATTTTGCTTTTCATGTCCATTGAGTCAGTAAAGCCATCCAACCATCTCATCCTCTGTCATCCCCTTCTCCTCCAGCCTTCAATCTTTCCCAGCAGCAGAGTCTTTTCATTAACTCAGGTTAATGAGTCAGTTCTTCGTATCAGGTGGCCAAAGTATTGAAGTTTCAGCCTCAGGATCAGTCCTTCCAATGAATATTGAGTACTGATTTCCTTTAGGATTGACTGGTTGGATCTCCTTGCAGTCCAAGGGACTCTCAAGAGTCTTCTCCAACACCACAGTTCAAAAGCATCGATTCTTTGGCACTCAGCTTTCTTTATAGTCAAACTCTCAGAAAACATGACTAATGGAAAAACCATAGCTTTGGCTGGGTGGACCATTGTTGCCAAAGTAATGTCTCTGCTTTTTAATACTCTGTCTAGGTTTGTCATAGCTTTTCTTCCAAGGAGCAAGCATCTTTTAATTTTGTGGCTGAGGTCCTGCAGTCATCATCTGCAGTGATTTTGGAGCCCCCCAAAATAAAATCTCTCACTGTTTCCATTGTTTTGCCATCTATTTGTCATGAAGTGATGGAACCAGATGCCATGATCTTAGTTTTCTGAATTTTGAGTTTCAAGCAAGCTTTTTCACTCTCCTCTTTCATTTTCATCAAGAGGCTCTTTAGTTTTTCTTCACTTTCTACCATAAGGGTGGTGTCATCTGCATATCTGAGGTTATTGATATTTCTCCTGGCAATCTTGATTCCAGCTTGTTCTTCATCCAGCCTGGCATTTTGCATGATGTATTCTGCATAGAAGTTAAATAAGCAGGGTGACATTATACAGCCGTGACACACTTCTTTCCCAATTTGGAACCAGTCTGTTGTTCCATGTCTGGTTCTAACTGTTGCTTCTTGACCTGCCTCACATCAAATTTTCAGACGGATAGTTTTTTATTCATTTTATACCCTGAGAGATTGGAAGGTATAAGGGGATAAATAACTCACTTCAGCTAACAGGGTAGTACAATGGCAGAGGCCCTCTGCTGCTCATGATTTCTTGAGGCCCAAGGATAGCACAGGCAGTGAAAGGCTGCAGTCTATTTAAATCCCCGGGGGGCTGGGAGCAGGATTCATGGAATCTTACAACACCCCAGAGAGCAACAGTCCACCACTGGTCAATTAGAAGAGCAGTGATCAGAAACCCAATCCCACTGACTAATGAGATGTCACTTATAATCTCTTTCTTCCTAGATTATCTTGACCAAAACTATAAGGCATTAAAGAATCATTTCCATCTTTCAAAAAGAAATCTAAACACTTGAATGTTTAAAAACAACTTGTCATTGGAGAGAAAGTTACAGTGGGTTTCAGTATTAACTTCTTAATGATTTTTGAAATATGCAGATCTTATTGGAGCAGATGTGCCACAAATGGATGGTTTCCAACGTCCTGTTAAAATCTGGAATGCCTCAGAGGCTGTAAAAATAAAATTCTGAACACAATTTCGTTCTGGCAAAGGCTGGGCAACTGTTCTGGGTTGGACCAAAATATCTAATTGGCTCAGGCAGAGAGGATCAGTGGCATTCTCCATTTGGTGAACTTCTTATATGGAGATTAAATGGAATCATGCGATTGTAATTAGTCATAATTATAGCAATAGTTTCTTCTGTTTTTGTCTCTTTGCTGAGGCAGTCGCCTGTGATGGCTTTGGAATAACTTGTTCCTAAGGCTGGGAAGGGCTGTAAAAAGGAAGTTTCCCATTCAACTCTCAAAATCCTATGCATGCATTAGGACAAAAATGAGTTACTTTTAGAGTTACTCATTTCAAAAGCTTTTTATTTTTTCTCCCTCAAATGGAAGCATTGGGTTGGGGAGCACTGAGGCCACTTACAGGGTGCAATCAACTTCATCACTGATGGAGAAACACCAGGCCTAAGTTGCGAAGATCAGTAATAAGGAATGAGACCAAGCAGAAGTTCACTCCCCTCAGAAGGCCATGAGTCAGAAGCACTACTATCATATTAGGCCCTTTGCACAATTGTGTTTTTAGTTTTTTCCCAGCTGTGGGGAGTTAATGAGAGATAAATTACTACTAGGATGTCTAGAACACATCTCCTGTGGGGTACTGGTTCTACTCTTCCATCTCCCATCTGATTGCTGAGTTCTGTTCTTTTTCCTCTACTCAATAAGAAAGCCCTTCAGTGAGAAACTATATTGTATAGCACAAGGAACTCTACTCAATGCTTTGTAGTGACCTAAATGGGAAGGAAATTTTAAAAAGAGGGAATATATATATATTGCTGATTCACTTTACAGTAGAAACTAACACAACTAAAAATAGTTATAAAACAAATTACTCCAATAAAATTTTTTTTAATGAAGAAAACTAGAGAAGAAAAAAATTCTTTGGTTAAAATATCACTTTATTCCTTTTGTGAGCCCATTCTTTAAAGAGATGGAGAGTGACACAATCCTGTAAAATTCTAGAAACCCTCTCTCCTAAGTAAATGCACCTTCTTTGACTCTAGGCCCTACTGAATCTGGAACCATATAAGACAAGGTTAGAATGCATTTTATAGATTCTTTAGAAGGAAGGTCTATCTTGTGAGATTTTTATTCCTCAGAAGTAATAAGAATAATGAGCAACAATTATATAGCAATTAGTGTGTGCCAGTCAATCAACAGCTCTTTGTTGCAAGCACACTAAGTTGCCAGCACTGTTAGAGTCACTGGGAGTAAGCAAGGACAATGCTGTAGACCCAGTGTGTACTTTTGTATTTATGTTGTTGTGGGAAGAGGCATGTTTGAAGTCCCATGTTTGAAGTTTTTGACAGTGAAAAGGGAATTAGACTTGTTTGATCATCCTGGGAATCAGAGTTAGGGAAGAGAAAGTAGAAATTTTGAGGTGGATGGGGTTAGGTCAATTGTTCTCAACTGTGGCCCTGGACAGGTAGCATGGGAACTTGTCTCAGGCACACACTCCCAGCCCTACTCCAGACCTACTGAGACAGAAGCCTGTTTTTCACAAACCTACCACTGATTGTGATGTTTAGACATGTAAGGGATAGTGCTCCACCCAGTGAAGTTTTCTGACAGCAAACTGAGCTGTCACTGCTTGTGGAATAGTATTTCCCATGACAGGATGTGTGCAAACAAGAGGGTTGGAAGAAGTGAAGAGCTTGGACTTCAGAAGTTCCCAAGGTTATTTAATAAAATAATTTTATAATTGTGAGGTACTGACAGGACACCAATGGGAGCTTGTAAAACATAACGCACAGTTGCATTAAATAGATTGTACAAAGTCTTTCCACATGAAATGACTGCTGCCAGAAATTGTCAAAACCTGTTCTTTATACTTTATAATGTACAAACAAAATGAATTATGGTAATAAGATAATTTTAATTTATTAATTTATTCATATGAATATTGCTAATGTTGACTTCCACTCACCCCTCCCAAATACCTGGTACTATATCAAGAATGTGAAAACTAAATGCTCTGGTGTTTCTTCTGTTCTGAAAAATGTACTCTAGATAAAACTGGAGGTTAGCAAGAATTATGTTTGTGATCTCTCCATCCTTTTCCATGACTTCTCCAGATCTCCATTACTCTCCTTTTTTTCTTTTCCTGGCAGAGCTCCACCCTTGCCTCCAAATCCCTTGGGATGTAGTGTCTTCATCTCCCTTCTTCCACCCCCACCTTCCCATTCTTCTCCTATGTTTTTGCTCCTAGGAAGCCCATGGTTAGGCCTTTGTAGTTTATCAGTCCTAGTCACCCCTGTGTTTGTCCCTCTGAGTGCAGGGCATCTATCTGTCCCTTGAATCTGTGCTATTGGGATAGCAGTTGCTAATGAGTTAACAGTTTATCTCTTGGGGAACCTGTTTCCTTTTAAACTGGAGCCTTCCAGAGCCAATGCCTATCAGGGAGTGAGTTTTGGAATGAGTTTTGTGGGAGGTGCACAAAACATGGAGAGAATTTCTAAAGGTCAGCCCTGGGAATAATTCCTTGCATCAAAATTATTGAAGGGTTTTGTTAAAAGTAAATTCATTGCTTCCACTCAACTCCCTTAAATTGTGTCTCTGGAAATGGGTTTTTGGAGCTGCCTTTTTATCACTGTCCAAGAGGAATCATGTGCTGATTTGGAAACCATGGAAGCCCAGTCCCTTCCCTGATTCATATGGATTCATCTTTCTTTCCTCAGTCAAGTCCAGACTTGATCTGTCTAGTATTTTCTGGAGAGATTCTTCTTTGGGGTTCTGACTGCCTCCGGAACTGAGATGGAAGGTGAAATATAACCACAGACTTGGCTTGAATTTGATACCGGCTATGGAAGAGACGAGATGTTCTAGCTGCACTCTTGTTACTTGCATGGAGTCTCAGTTGGCTACTTCCTTGGAGTTTACAAGTCTATATGCTTTATCTCCAGAGGGTCTAGGGGTGGGGTGAGTGGTGGGAGGATGAGAGGATGAAGACAGGGAGACAGGAACACTTCACTTTGCTTTTCACATAGTTATAGCATGAAGATAGAGATGTTCACTGTCACTTGCCCTCCGTGATACTTTGGCCTCATTTACAGTGGGAATTAACATGATCAAGAGGCAGTACTCTAGGATCCTTTGCAGTAATCTAAAAATAATACTACAAAGATCCATTCCTTCTTCCCACTAGTTTGAAGGAAGGCAATATTGATGCCCAATAATCTGATTTGAATTCCCATGTAAAACTTGTCATCATTTTGCTAAGCACTTGTTAAATTTTAACAGGCTGTGTCAGTTGGTGCAGAATGAGTTCTGAGAAAGCTTACTCTGGGCCTGTGGGAAGGGAAAGCAGAGAAAGGGAGTGAGTCTGTCTCCACACAACCTCCCTGAGAAGGAGGGGATTTAGGGGGATGAGAAAAACTGGGGAAGAGGCTCTGTACTGTTAAGACTTAAGGGAAAAGTATGGCAGAAAAGGGTAAGTTGGCAGGAAAGTAGCATTTTCCAAGAAACTTGAGGACATACAAGTTGTAAATTTGAGACCACCAACTTTATCTCACTTACTGTTGCCTTCCCATCATCCTTACATGTTTGGTGGGCAATCAGTAAATGCTGGCTCATCAGTAAATGAGCAATGAAAATCATTGTTTGGTAGAAGTATAACCAGAATAAAGAAGAAAGAAAATAGGACCAAGATAGGGAAAGAATATGCTCCTGCAAAGAATTGCAGTGATGGAAGAAAGTGTCCTTGGCTGGAAGACTTGGGCTCTAGTCCTGACTCTGATATTTTATCACTGAGGAAATTCTCATAAATCATCCAATGAAAGAAAGTGGGGACTATGTTGCTTTACTGACCTGCCTCCTTTTTCTGGGACTAGAACTCAGAACTCCAAGCCTCCCAGTGCTGTTTCCATAGATGGCAATAAATTTGCAGGCTTAATGAATGGTTTATTGATTTTTCTAACTCAAAACAGTTGATTTTTAAAAAAATGTCAAAATGAAGTGGATGGACTGGAAGATCAATAAGATCCTTTCAGCACGACAGTTCTGTCGTGTATTCTATTATGCTCGTCAAGGACCAAGTTTGTTTTGTTTTCTTACTACCCAAATGTTAGGGTCCCCAAACCTACCTAACTCGGTTATGGGTATGGGGAAACCCTGAAGGGTTATCTTCCCTAGTTCTCTACAGTTGTCTATGGCTATCAACTTTTGAGGCAAGCCAATACCTAAGAATGAGGCCAACCCAAAGGAAAATAAAACTTGAACAGTGGAGAGATAAATTTCTGATGACCATTCTGTATGACCATTTAGGTTAAGTCATACCTGAAGATAGTTTTACCTCTGGACTCATTTGTTCAATGAGCCGATGAAGTCCCCCTTCTGGTAAACTTTATTTTAGTTGGGTTTTGTTACTTGCACTGATGAATGTCCCAACTAACACAGTTACTTTGGTACTCAAGGTGATATGCAGGGAGCAGAAAAAAGGATTTCTGCAATGAATAAGCAAGTACAGTGAGCATTAAGTGCTATTGGGTTTGGATAATCCCAACCAGACTTTAGCAATATTAACTTGTTATTTTATGGCTGAAATGCAGCTGACCAGTTTATGCCTGACCTATTATAGTCATAGAAGTAGTATGGCATAGTGAGTGTTTGGCAAAGTAGAGTCCTCAAGTTCTGGGATATATGTTGAGAATCAAGATTTCTGGGCTTAACTCAGAACTACTGATTCAGAACTGGGGAGTAGAGGACTGGAATTTGCTTTCTTAAAAGATTCTCAGAGTATGCATTAAATTTTGAGATCCAGGGTCACAGTAATGAATGAATGCTCTGATTTTAAAGTTAGTCTGGATTTGAATGTGGCCTCCACTTGTGTGACCTTGAGCTAGTAACTTAGCTTTCTTTCAACCTCAGTTTTCTTATCAATAAAATGAGGAATAATAATACCTCATAGGATTGTGAAGATAAAAGAGAAAATGTATGCATATAAAGCACTTAACCAAGTGTTTTTATATAAGAAGTATTTGGTCTATATTTTTATTAAAATCTAAGACTGTAAGAGAAGGGAGCAGGCCTAAAAAAGGAATAGAGACAGATAGATAATATGTTTGAACTATGATAGTCCCCAGAATATGACATAACATACTTTTTTTTGCTAATGATTCTATAAGACAAGGGTTACAAAGGATATGAAGAATGCTGGTTTTATCATGACCATTCCCTCTTTTTCCCATTATTACTAATGCTTTTACTGTGAGCCTCACAACCAGATTACCTTACTCCTCTGGGATCCTCTTCACTAGCCCTGCCCCTTTTATTGAATGAAGAAAGTGTATTCATAGAGATGACCTCCCGCTCAGCTCTTGACTTGAGCTGAATTCTCCATGTAAAGAGCTCCAGCTGGGGAATGGTAGGGGCACCTGCTTTGTCCTCTTGGGGGGCCTGGTTTTTGTGCCAACAGCCTACCTGTTGGGAGGCATGTCTGGAATTTCAAGTTGGCATTTGCTAAGTGTCAGAGCTCTGAGTGGTTCCTTTCTAACTGAGCCCCCAGGGAGCCTCAGGGCCTAACATGTTAGGCAAATGGAGAATCTTTGAGCCCTAGGTCATGCTGATGGATATTGCACTCTAGTCCTGCCTGCTAGAACTGTATAGCTATTGAACATTCCAGCATCTGTTCAATACAACTCCTCAAGTAAAAAAGTCAGCAAGCCATATAAGGAGAAAACAATTGCAGAAGCAAAAATGACTGTGTTTCGCTATGTTGTAACAGTGCTTGGAAGAGTTTGAAAGATTGTCTAAACCTGAAATACAAGTTGGGCCTCATCTATTAAATGAGATGATGATCTTCAATATTTATTTTAACCTTGGTTATTTAAGATTTTAGATTCCAGGTTTTATTGTGTTATTCAAGATTGCTTCTCTAAGTAAGTCTCTCTATTCCTCTGAATTTTCAACAGTGGGAAACAGGATGGGTGACATCTGCAGTTGAAACCAGGCCATGTTGTTGAACAGTTGGCAAATCTAAGTTACTCTCTTCTCACTAGAATAGGTGCAGGGTTGCATATTAATTTACAATTACTCATAAAGTAGACAGCAAAGGTTTCTCTTTTGTCAACACTTAGACATACAAATGAGGTAATATCGAATGGGCAATGAATATTTCATTTCCACCTTGCCTCATGGTGGAGGCTGCCTTAAATGAGATCAGATTAACATCAGAAGTGACTCACACTTGGTTAGATATCCAAGTCTGGTCCCCTCAGACTTGCTACATTTTGGCCTCAAGTCATCAGCTGAATTCTGTTACTGACTCTGCAAGCATGGAAGCAGAATCACATAAGGCTGTCTCAAGTTTATGCTGGGTATGAACTTCAGTATTTCCAAGTGGTCTTTGGTTCTGACAATATGACAGAGCAAATTTATAGAAAGACTGAATAAAAAACAGAATTTTATGAAACACTGGCATGAAAGACAGAAAAACCTCTAAGTGCAAGAAATGAAGATAGAAATCAAAGCCAGGGACTGGCATTTCAACAGAATTTCTGATCCAGATAGAGGCTTTAAGAGCTGAGGGTTGGGGACCTGACACCCAAGATTACCACCTGTCTATGACCATACTTTAAAATAAGAAAAATTACATCCAGGAAACTAAAACCCCAGGTCTGTGGCATATACGGGTATGGTATCCAAGTATATGCTTCTGAGTTAGCACAAACTGGTCAAGTCAATTAGACACCGAGTATAACCCAAACAATTGTAAAACTATTTTATTGGGGATATTTTTACAACTCAAGGCCCAAAGAACTCACAAAAGAAAATTAACCACCATGAGAGAGAGCCAGCAGGTGCAGCAAAAGGATAGTTAGTACCCCAAGAATCAGAAATAATAGACAAAACTATGAGACTATAAAATAAAAAAAAAATTTGAAATGGTTAAATATGTGAGAGGAGGAATAGTATAATAAAAGAAGCAGACAATTTTGAAATATACAGCTAGAACTTGTATTAGCTGTGAGATAGCTGGTTGGCCAGCTATCTCACTTTGCCCAAGACTGAGGGACTTCCCAGAACATAAGATTTTCAGGGCTAAAACAGAGTCTCTGACAAACCAGGATGGTTGTCCACACTGTTTCAACTGATAATTGAAGAGATTTTAATAAACGGACTATTTATAACTTGTGGGTAGAGTTTGGGGAACCCAACAAGAAAGGATGCAGCACCCTAGACCTAACAGTAATGGGGAATCATTACCACCCCTAAGCCTGAAGGGGCAAGGAGATGGTGTGGTTACTGAAACCCAGATAAGCTAAATAAAGAAGCTCCATGGAGCATGCTGCCTCATAGGAGCCTTTAGTGTAGAGAATACCAATTTCCTCCTACCTTCCCTCTGAACTCCTGTTGAGGCCTCTCATTGGCTTAATTCAACTAAAAACCAGAGAACAAAGGAGCTGTTGACATATGTTGAAAGTCACCCCCTGAGACACAGTGACACAAGATAAAGAAGGATTCAGAATGGATCTTGACATCAAATGAAAAATAACGAGGACAAACACAATGAAACTGGTCATCTGAATACTTGTATGTGGAACCTCTTGTGTTTAGTAGTGTATATAATATCAGAATGAGGAGAAGGAATATTAGGGTGAGAATTAGAAGAACTGAGTCTTGCTGACATATCTGGGATTCACAGGCCGGGACTCTGAGAAAATATCTTCCTTTATATCACGTTATCAGCTATGAAATCTTTCTAGAACAGAGGTCTCAAACTGAAAGTCCATGGATCAAATCTTTATGTGTATCGCTTGGCCAATACAGTATTTTTAAATAAATCTGAATGACTGAACAATATTGAAAAAGTCAGAAGAACTCACCTGTTTAGGGAGCACCCCCACCTCCCAGTTCCAAAGGCCCCACCTGGCCCACTTCACTCCTTTATATTACCTGTCTATGCCCCATTGGAATTGGAATTTGTAACACTTGAATGAGCTGTTTCAGCTTTAACAATCTGTGAAATTTAAGGCATGCTGTATTTTTTGCACATGAACATAGGCTTTTTTAACTTTCTAGTCTAGGTAAGTAATGAAGTTGGCAAGTGTTTATTTTTGCATATCTTTCTTTATATCTTAAACACATCACATATGCAGTTTTAGGAAGCATATGGTTTTCCATGTGCCTAACTACACTATTGATTTTTCTTTTTTCCTAAGTTCTCCAAAAGCCCAGTAGAATAAACACAAGCTGCCACTTGGGAAACAGTTCTGAGGTAGAACACAGCAGGGTGGAAGAAAATGAGGGAATCCAAAAAGCTGCCAAGTGATCATATTCTGGGTACAAGTTTCTATAGTTCATGAAGACCGTGATTTTTTTTTCCTCCCCCTTTGCCTGGTATATGGTGAATATAGGTGTGAAACAGCTCAGAGGTGGGATTTCTTTTTGCTCTTTTGGCTAATGGAGAATGGAGCAAAAGATAAATTCAGCCTTCCAAAGGCAGACCTTGAATGGAAACACCTGGAAATGTTTTACTGGGTAATGGGCCCTGGGTTTTACACCTCCTGCCTATAGTCATGGCCGGGGGTCACAGCAAGAAGATTCTTTTCCAGGCTTAGATGAAAGATAAGTCCGAAAAGGAGTTTTCCTCCACAGACCAGCTCAGCTTAATAGATGCTAAGAGTGAGCTTGTCTGGCCAGGGAACCTTGAGGTAGGCGTTACTGTGAATTTGCACTCATATTCCCAGAGGGACTGAGAAACTGGCACTGTCTAGCCAGTACTTGATACTGAATATGACTGCTTGCCCGACTCACAAAGGATTTCCCTGTCAGCCCTCCCTCAGCACTTTCCCTGTACACTGTTTCAGCTATTGCTGGAAAATGATTAGGCCAAAGGATTATAGTGTTGAAAGAGGAGCTTCTAACTCCTTTTCCGGAATAAACAAAGATTCTGTGTTGAACATAAATTGCAAACATGTATTAATTTTCCTCTGGACAAGACTGTTGCTAATCTTTTTGCTTCAAGGAAAGGTGGATGAGTTTTTGAGTGCTGCAGGCTGAACTGGTACCTGATGAAATTGTAAAGGAGTGAATTTTGTCTGTTGCCTTTTGTTGCCTACAATTTGCCATTCCTATACCTTCCTGTGTCCCTGGCACCTCCTGTTATCTTTATGCACATATATTACTTGCTAGCCACCCATCTCAGTTTCTTCCACTTACCTCTCCTATAGCCCACTGTGTCAAATAGGTTTCCTGCTGGGTTGGATGACCATAGAATTTAGTGTTCAAACTGGGAGTTTTTTAAAAATTTGGGGTATAGTTGATTTACGATATTGTGTTAGTTTCGGGTATACAGCGAAATAGTTCTTTTTTAAAAAATTATATTCTATCAATGGCACCCCACTCCAGTACTCTTGCCTGGAAAATCCCGTGGACGGAGGAGCCTGGTAGGCTGCAGTCCATGGGGTCGCTAAGAGTCACACACGACTGAGTGACTTCACTTTCACTTTTCACTTTCATGCATTGGAGAAGGAAATGGCAATCCACTCCAGTGTTCTTGCCTGGAGAATCCCAGGGACGGGGGAGCCTGGTGGGCTGCCGTCTATGGGGTCGCACAGAGTCAGACACGACTGAAGCCACTTAGCGGTAGCAGCAGCAGTTGCAGCACTGTAAGATATTGAATATAATCCCCTGTGTAAGTCCTTGTTGCTTAAATGTTTTATGTATAGTAGTTTATATCTGTTAATCCCATACTCCTAACTTGTCCCTCATTCCCTGCCCCCTTTGCTAACCATAATTTTGTTTTCTGTGAGTCTGTTTCTATTTTGTATATAGATTCATTTGTATTATTTTTAGATTCCATGTGTGGTAACATATAGTATTTTTTCTTTGTCTGATATATGCTATTCTCTAAGTTCATCCATGTTGCTGCAAATGGCAATTTTTATTCATTTTATGGCTGAATAATATTCCATTGTGTGTGTGTGCATATATATATATATTTATTTTTATTTTTATTTATTTTTTTTGAGATTTTATTTTATTTATTTTTTTTCAAGATAAAAAAATTAGTTTTTTATTTTATTTTTTTAATACATAAATAATTTAATTAAAAAATATAAGACTTATAGCAAAGAAACAAATCTNTTAAGCCTCCTGCTTCTGGTTTTCAGTCTTATTTTTGCAGTAGTCTCAAGACTTCTCCTATATAGCACCATTGGTAAAACATCTAGGTTAAAGATGAAAAGTTTCTCCACAGTGAGGGACACCCAGAGAGGTTCACAGAGTTACATGGAGAAGAGAAGAGGGAGGAGGGTGTTAGAGGTGACCCAAGTGAGATGAGGTAGAATCAATAGAGGAGAGAGCAAGCTAGCCAGTAATCACTTCCTTATGTGCGCTCTACAGCTGGACCGCTCAGAGATGTTCATGGAGTTAAACAGAGAAGAGAAGATGGAGGAAGGAGACAGAGGTGGCCAGGAGGATAAAAGCTGCTTCTGCTGCTAAGTCGTTTCAGTCATGTCCAACTCTGTGTGACCCCATAGACAGCAGCCCACCTGGCTCCCCCATCCCTGGGATTCTCCAGGCAAGAATACTGCAGTGGGTGGAGGATAAAACAGGGGAATCAAAAGGAAAGAGACAGATCCAGTCAGTAATCAGTTCTGTAATTGTTCTCTACCATCAGGAACACACAGAGATTCACAGAGTTGGGTAGAGAAGAGAGGGGCTAGGGAGGAGACAGAGGCGACCTGGTGGAGAAAAAGGAGAGTCTAAAGAAGGAAAGAGCAGTCAAACAGGTAATCTCATTCCCAAGTGAAAATGGGTACTGAAGATTGGGTTCTTAAAGGTAAGAAATTGATAACAAATACCAAAAAGGAAAGATTAAAAATCTAGAGTAGAGTTTGGAATTTTAAAATAATACAATATTAAAGAAAGAAAGAAAAAAGTCACAAAAATTATAAATGTATATATACACATGAAGTTT